>CM075298.1:8229304-8627871 GCA_037672795.1 Lagerstroemia speciosa | reverse complement strand
GATCTAAAGTTGTCCAATCGTCCAATAAAATTTAGATTTGATTCTTATTAATGGTATTTCTTGTAGGTCTTGCTCATGTATACCTAAGGTTCACGAACATTCATGCCATTGAGCACATTATTTTCCTAGCAATCGGATAGGTCATGTCCTGACAAGATCATATACTCGGATTGAAAAGTTATAGCAAAATTGAAGAGCTATTCATATACATGTACATATACATATACATATATAAAATAATGTATATATACATGTTCTGTCCCTTCTCGACACATTGTATCAGAAAACCAGTTTTGCTGAACCATACAAATTAAAACACCCGAAATGTCTCATCGGAGTTTCAACGCTCTTCCCTTTCTCCTCCTCCACCTCCTTCTTGTGGCCACTCGGCCGCCCTACCACACCTTTGCCGCGGCCGCTGGGGAGGCAGATGGCAGCTCTTGCAGAAGAGCATCGGCCTGTCGGCCATGCACATGCAGCTCCTCAACAACGACCGCGTCATCATCTTCGACCGCACCGACTTCGGGAGGTAACCTGTCATTGCCTGATGGCCGGTGCCGGAGGAACCCGAACTACCAGAAGCTGAAGGTCGACTGCACCGCGCACTCGGTGGAGTACAACGTAGCGAACAAGAAGTTCAGGCCGCTCATGGTGCAGACTGACACGTGGTGCTCGTCTGGCTCGGTCACAGCAGACGGTCGGCTGGTTCAGACCGTGGGTACAATGACGGTGCGAGGATGGTCAGGGTTATGGAGCCTGCAGTGGGGGATGCGACTGGGACGAGCTCGGCAACGGACTGGCGGCGCCGCGGTGGTATGCGACCAATCAGGTATATAGTATAAACTATAACATATTACAAGAAAACAAGGTCATAGGA
This sequence comes from Lagerstroemia speciosa, assembly GCA_037672795.1. Classification (NCBI taxonomy): domain Eukaryota; kingdom Viridiplantae; phylum Streptophyta; class Magnoliopsida; order Myrtales; family Lythraceae; genus Lagerstroemia; species Lagerstroemia speciosa. The sequence goes on along the minus strand of CM075298.1, from coordinate 8,626,994 downwards.
AAATGACAATTGATACTTTCATCTCCATCCACACGATCATAGACCATAGAGATCGGATCAGGACTGTTAAATTCAAGTTGATTACCAGAGAGTCGACTCTCATTTAACTCAAAAGTCTAATATGCCATCGGAGCAAATCAAACCTGACGTAAAACTCATGATGAATAAATATGAGTGCAGAAAATGATAAATGATAAGTAATAAAGATGTCCAACTATAATCAGTTATTAAGAGTGAGTATAAACATGTGTCAGTCAGTTAATGCGTTGATCACATGTGAGTAAAAGTTATAGAATTGTAACACATAACAAACAATATAAGATGTTTAAATTTATTATTTATCATTTAAATTTTTATGTTAGATATGATCTTAGTATTTTCATTACATATAAAGTTATGGATGTTGGCCAAAATAAACCATTACAGAAAATTTCAATGTTTAAAACTCAAATATAAAATATCTTTTTTTTAGGTGGAGGGTAGTACATCTGTATCTATATTTCTCGCTTGTAACATGAAATTAAAAGCCTCAATTAATAAAACTTTTGGTAATCTTTTTTCATTCTTTCTCGGATTCATCTTTTGACGTTCAGGAGAAACGGGTATAGTTATTAATTAATGCCATATTGCCCTATCAGTTTTTACCAGATGGACGGCAGATCGTGATCGGTGGGAGGAGGCAATTCAACTACGAGTTCCACCCAAAGAAGACATCCACCGGTTTGTATTCCTGCCATTTTGTACCAGACCAACGACCCTGGTCAGGAGAACAATCTCTACCCGTTTGTTCACCTCAATGTCGACGGGAACCTCTTCATATTCGCCAAAACCGAGCGATTCTATTCGACTACATCCGGAACAAGGTTGTTTGGACCTATCCCATGCTGCCCGGTGGCGATCCGAGGAACTACCCTAGCAGCGGCTCGTCCGTGCTTCTCCCATTGGACTTGCAGGTAGGTAACAAAAATTGCCTTTCTTCTGTATGATTGGCATCCAAAAATTCATTAAGTTTTGACTGATTACGATCTTAGTCGGGTCTGATTTCTAAGAATTAAAGCTCTTAATTATAGATTTTTTATTTATAAGACTCGAATTAAAAATTAGAAGTAACAAATCATTTTAACTAAATTCACTAGATTCTTTCAAATGTTCTTCGTGTTCCCTTTTCAAATCATAGTACTGTCTTCTGCAGGCTACAAAGGTGGAAGTCGAGGTCTTGGTATGTGGTGGGGCCCCGAAGGGATCCTACCTCCCAAGACGCAAGGGTAAAATTTGTCCGAGCACTAGGAACCTGCGGTCGGATCAAGATAACTGATCCGAACCCGAGCTGGGCAATGGAGACCATGCCCAAGGCACGGGTCATGGGCGACATGGTGCTCCTCCCAAATGCTGACGTTCTGATAATCAACGGTGCCGGGGCCGGGACTGCAGGCTGGGAGAATGCCCGAGAACCAGTACTGAACCTGTGGTTTATCGGCCCGGTGACCGGCTGGGAGCCGGTTTGAGCTCCAGAACCCTACGACCATAGAGAATGTACCATTCCTCGGCGATTCTCCTCAGGGATGGCCGGGTCCTGGTTGGCGGGAGCAATCCCCACGCCGGTTACAGATTCTTCGGACAACTCTACCCGACGGAGCTGAGCCTGGAGTCATTCTCACCGTCGTACTTGGATCCTGAAAACTCACCTCTCCGCCCGAAGATCCAGGCCCCAGCCCCGCAGTCTCAACTTACGTACGGGCAGAGGTTTGCCGTGGTTTTCATGGTCGCAGGGCCGCTAGCACAGAATGCGGTGGCTGTGACAATGGCGGCACCACCTTTCACGACGCACTCGTTCTCCATGAACCAGCGGCTGCTGGTGGTCGGCGGGAAGAAGGTGGTGGCAGCAGCTGGGAAATCTACCTTCTCCGTCCAGGCGGTGGCACCGGCCTCAGCCAACCTAGCCCCACCGGGTTATTACCTTCTCTTCGTGGTCCACCAGAGGATTCCCAGTGAAGGCATTTGGATAAAGATTGAGTGAAGATTCCAAATTTTACAAAAAAAAAAAAGAATAATAGAAAGAAGAATTATACGTAATTTTCTTTGTTTATGTAGAAGTTATAATGAAGGATGATTTACATATTATATTTTAGTGTCGGATTTGTCATGTACCATGAAATTTCCATCAAATTTACCCCGTTTATCACGTGTCAGAGCCACATTTCATGTTAGTGCACGTGACATTTTATTAAATAAATTATTTTTCATTAATTATGTGTGAATGATGTTCAAGATCATGTCACCTGTAAAGCTGATGGATTTGAATTTGGGTTTCATCGTTCCCTCCTAATTTCTCGAGCTCGATGCCATAATTTGATTCTCAAGCCGAAATTTCTTCTACCAAGAACAAGAAATCTGAGGGTGCGGGGACATTTGCGCACGGGGATGTTAAAAGATAAAATCTAAGTCTGCTTCGTCTGCCGTAACATCTTCGGCAGACAAAATAGATGAAAAATTTCACACGTGGTGAAATTAATTATGAACTGTACGTGTTCATTAATCCATCGTGTGGTGGATGATGTTTGAGTTATATATTTATGTATATGTAAGGCACTGCAAAAAGATGTGTATATAAGTTGATCATCCAAGCACGCCAAAGGGAATAATTATATGAGAAAACGACCCCTGCAATTTGATCAACAGATAACGTAGGATACCGTTAGCTAACAGGAAAAGGAAGTTAACACATGCACACATCAGGTCTACTTCATGATCATTGTTCTTTACATGATTTGATTGATTAAGTTTTTAGACAAACTTACGAATAAAAAATAAATAAATAAGTTTTTAGACAAATTCAAGCACGCCAATTGCAAATTGTCCCTTTTTGAGTGTGCAGAGTTTGAGCGAACTTGGCTCACTCGAGTGTGAAACTCGTAATAAGTATAAAATTTTTCAACATTCGAATAAGAGACTTTTTTAAGAAGAAAAGGTGTACAACACTTTAATCATTCTGTTGTGTTTGTGAATGATCCTTTAGAAAGTGATACTAATTTATTTTTGGGGTTAAACGAGGATGGATTCAAAAAAAATTTCTAAAAGAGACCAAACTCAAAGAAAAGTCGGGATGATTATCGTTTAAGATGAGTTATTATTCATAGGATTTGGTGATATCAAATTTAGATATTATTATGATATTTCGAATTATTTATTTTCCAGTTTATTTGATTTCCTAAGCTTATAAATAAGTCAGTCGTCTTATGTTATCTCTGAGTCTATCAGTCATTCGAATAAAATGAGGCGCTCGTGGTTTTGCCTTGTCACTAACCACATTTACCTCTGTCAATATCTCTACTCTCCTCTCCTCTCATGAATTATCTAAAATTTGTCCGGTTTATAAATCTCTCTATATAATTGCTAAATCATATGCATTTTTTAATATGTTCAGTTCGAGATGGCATCTTTCTAAGTGATTAAAAGGTTAGGGTCACCTTCAGTACGATGCAAGGAAATTGGGACCAGCCTAGTGCCATCGCCTTCACCATCATCATCATTCTAGGGAAAAAAAAGATTATAAATTCGATTCACATCAACAAAATTTATTATTGTCGTTATTCTCTTTTCCTCCTTCGCGTTCATGTATCTGTTATCGAAAGATGCAGAGTCGTGATGCTTTCCATTGAGGGATGATGGATGAGATTACGTAGTTCCATCAACCACATCCTCTTCTCTCTTCTCTCTCTCTCTCTCCCCCCTCCCCACATGAATCACCAATCCAAATCTTTCACAATTTTTCAACATTAATATCTCCAATTATTGATGGTTTCACAGAATGGCCAGCTCAGGTGATAGGGAAGTAGGGATGTCGAGCTCTCTGCCTTTGCAAGAAATCGTCCCATGCACTGGAACTGCCCTCTGCATGCAATTCACTTTGTCAACCTTGGTGCTCTTTCCTTCTCCAGACCAAGCAATCAAGCAATCCAGAAATAGCGCGTCTTAAATGTATTTTCCCTCATCCATGTTTTGTACTCAGAGAGAGTCGATCGAGCCCCTTTCCGGTTCGAGATTCCGACACACCTGTCTTTGCACCTGTCCTTGTCGTGCATATGAATGCATGCGTTGGCCTCATCGGAATAATTGCCCCCGGCCTCGTATTCTCTCGTGCATCGCTGTCCGGGGAAGTTGTGCTGTGGGCCCTCTGAGGGACGAGTTCCGGCTCATGATCAGTCGTTGTTAAGTTGTGGTTAATGGGATGGTAAAAATCACCCCGTTATAGGACTGTAACACTGTATATCAGTTATTTTTCCTACATCAATATGAAACAAATGACCAGCAATCATTAGTACGTACTTAGAGAGAGGAAAGAGTTTAGTATACAACAGTATATTACATAGCATATAACACAAATTAACCGGTTTTTAACGTATCAGTAAAGACAGTTGTAAAAATATCTGATAGATTACAAATAATATGATAATATATTAAATATCTATTATGCTGTGATATAGATCATCGTGATATAGGTGTAGATTTTGGAGAGAGGAGAAAGTACTTTCGGCCCATGGGCTGCTTGCAAACTACCAAGATTCGTATAGAAGCCCACTGTTGAAATCCGATTTGGCCCATTTCAGTAGCTTGAGGCCCATTTGAGCCCACTTGCGGGCAAAATCTACTGGTGAGCTTCGACTGCTTTGCCAGCGCGATGGTTAAGAAGTTTCCAAATGTTAATGCGTTAGTAGTGGTAGAATTTCTCAGCAAGCTTGGGACATCCTATTAGCATGGAGGCTCGTCAAACTAACCTCAAGAATTTGTTCAAATTGATACTTGAACCAGTCAGATCTTATCCTGTGTTCAGCTCAACACTTGCTGAGGATACTTGTGCTGATTTTATGCATTGACTACATTTTTTTTTGTTTCTGGATAAATGTTGTTCCAATCATTTAGCTGTCAGTCAGTCCAGTATACAAGGGCACATTTTAACTTCACAAAACAAAATCAAAGTTCAAAGAAACAAAATGCAGATTGAAAGCCAAAAGCTCTTGCATAGGTTGATCCCACAGTCTGGTAGTCCAAATTTGGAATGCTAGTTCTTCTGACTCTGAGGATACTTCTCCAGATCGCTCGAGTGACTTGACATGTGATGAAAAGATGATCTCTGGTCTCAATTTCCCGACATCAAAAAACACATTCTGTTGTTAGCTTGCTCGTGGCTTGTGGTTTGTGATACCGCTGACAACAGTATCAGCTCGATCATTCTCTCTACTATGTTGAGGCTTCACATGTTAGGCTATCTTACTGAAATAAGAAGGCAGTTGAGCTTAACATCTTATTTCTCTGCATCCATAGCTGGACTATAATAATTGAGGTCAAATTATATGTCAAATACGATCTGTCAGGGAGAAGATGGAGTAGTTTTCTGACACTAATACTCTGAAAATGAACATTAAAGTGTATATATCTTATGTTTTCTAAAATACATCTCCTCTTTGCAGTGGTTTGCTGACGCATTTCTCACAGTGCTTGGTGTGGTCGTGCTAAGCAAGGCTAACGTCAACAGCAAGTGAACCAGAAAACTCAGCTCTCAACTGATATGCCGGCCGGAGCAAATCCTTTGGATGCTAGTACTCCTATACAGAGAGGTATAATCCGAGCAAAGCCGCCCTGAGATGTTGTCGGAGGGTGAAGAACTAGAAGTGCTGCAATCCTCGAATGGGCCGAGGCTGCAGCCAGTCTTGGAGATGAACTTTGTAAGGCGAACTTGCCTCATCCCTACGTCCTGTTATGATGATTCCTGAGGTTCCTGCCCGAGACAGTATTGGTGTTTGTTGAAATATTAGGAAGATTATCCGGCGCATTTTGAAAGGATATCATAATATTTTTAACTCTGCCAATCACGATAAGTTAACATAGCTAGCTGCACATAAATCAGTCAAAGGTCAAGTTCAACCGGTCAACATTTATCCTAAGTCCAACGCACCAAAAAGACACCATTAGAACGAGTCTGGGCAAATCGACTTACAATCTCACTGAACTCTTTCGATCGCAAGCCTTCGCTCAATAATAAAAGAGATGTGATTGACACAATTCGGATGATTGTGAAAGTCCATAGATCCAGTAAGTAGAAGGTGAGAAAATCCTGATGAAACTGAGACATGACCACCAATTTTTAGAACAAAAATTCACGTAGGAGTAGAGAGAGGTGGGTGCGGAGAGATTGAAGAATGTACAGCGTACTCTTTACTGTAGATTTCTATGTACTGTTCGAAGAGATAGAGAGAGACAGAGAGAGGCGTCACTGGTAAAAGAGTGTGGGCGGAACAGCTCCTCTTCTTCCTCCTCCTTTTCATCTCGCGCACGCGCTCTTCTTCATCTACTCCCTGATGACGGTTCCTCTGCCTAACTTCTCCCGGTAAGCTTTGACTGCTCCTCTCACTTGCTTACTGCTCTGCCTTTCTCTCTTCACTCCTCCATATTGTTCCGTCTCTGCTGGAATCTCGCATTGCTGCGCCCTCGTAGTGGGCCTGCAAGTGCAGCCTGATTTTGGTTGCTGATCGGTCGTTTATTGCTCTGATGGAGCTTACTCTGGGGGAGCCGTGGTGGGGTTTTTGGCTCCTAGGGATGTGGTTCTTTACAATTTTGACTTCTCTCACGGGAACTAGCTCTGAGTTTCCGTGGTCAAACTTCAGACGGACTGTGTTGATTTTCTTGGAGACGGGTCCTTTATGGTTCAGTTTACTTGTTTAAGAGCCAAAGACTTTGTCGCTTTTTGCTCGGGGTTGGATGTTTCGGTCTAGCTATCCGGGTTAGATTAGCTCCCTCGCTCTTCGGACTGCTGTGGTTTAAGACAGTGAAATAAAATGTATCCTCGATTCACATCTATGCATGTTGAAGCAATACTGATATTGCAGGAACCGATTCTTTGCAGTGGGTGTGGTAGGAAACTTTATTTTGGCTCAGTTTATTTGTTCCGGTTCTGGGCCATGCACTAGCATTCATTTCTTTCCATGAATATAAGCACCACTCATTGTATGTTTTGGAACTGGATGGATCCAGCGACTCCACCGCCACACTGTGAGCTCTGATGTTGTTTTTCTTGCAGTTCCTGCAAGTCTCTGCACTGATTTTGATGTCTTTTAGTGATTGATTTTCATTCAGGTGAGCTACAAGTCTTTTGCTGATGCTATGTGCTGTGGACTGATAAATTGACATCAGTGTCTTAAAGTCTTATAATTTTACCTTCAAAAGGTTGTTTGCATTTGCAAGCGTATACAGAACAGCATCTGCTTGAATATTGATTGCATGCAGACCAATTGCTTGAAGCATCATGATAGACTGTTCAACAACAATAAAATGTGGCATAGATCCATGGGCCACTAATATTCCTCCCCAGATTCGTTCAGTCTTTGGCGCAGAATCTTGGTTTCGCCTCTTGTTTTCTCTTAATCCTTATATCGCTTTCACATTTGTTAGAATGTTTATTTCATGAACTTCTTTTAGACACTGCTGATTGCTTTATCCAGAGATTAGTTCATTTGCCGATGGCCCTGAAATAATTTACATTTTCTGCATTTTTTAGTCCATCCTGCATTTCCCCTGTAATATTGGGAGACTGATGGATAATCTGCTGATCTTCTATCATATGATACCACTATTCAGACTTACCTTCTTTAGTGCAGGGAAATTGAATTTGATTAATTCGGGATCCCTTTCTATTCTTATTGATATTGATCTTTTGTGCACAGTCTTGTAGCTATAGGTGTAGCAAATTGCAGCTTGTCGTAGCTTTGATGTGAATGACTGATTCCCAGGACACATTTCTCGACACTTGTTTCTTAAATAGAGGGATCGGTTTCTCCCATCTGGATATGATGTACCCTCAGTGGAGATACCAGCAGCTTCTCTTTACCTTTTGAATTTTGGATATCCTAGCACGGACATCTAGTTACCATAACTTTGATCAACGTAGTCCTTTGCTGCACTGAACAATTCTTCACTTGTTGAAATTGGGCTGTCTGAAAATGGATGATGGAGGGCATCGTGAAAACGGCAGGCACAAGCCAGATCAGTATAAGCCTGCTCAGGGTCAGGTACCTCGAACAGTCTCCCTGCTCTCTCATTTTCATTTTACTTCCATTTTAGTGGCAGAGCTGAAGCCTTTCTCATTGCTGCGAAGTGCTACTAATTGCAACCCTTCTCCTCTTGTTGCTGTAGTGGTTGATGCAGCCTCAGCCTTCCATGAAGCAGATAATGGGCCCGATGGCTGAGAGAGATGCTGCCATCCAGGAAAGAAACTTGGCCCTCTCCGAGAGGAAGGCAGCAATTGCAGAGCGAGACATTGCATACCATCAGAGGGACATTGCCATTGCTGAAAGGAATAATGCAATAATGGAGCGGGACAATGCGATCACAGCTCTCCAGTACCGTGAGAACTCCTTGTCAAGTGCTGGCAACAGCATGCCCTCCTCAAGCCCACCAGGGTGCCAGATCTCCCGTGGCGTGAAGCACATGCACCGCCACAATCACACACCTCATCATACGGCCGAGAACCCTCACCGTACCAATACCAGTGATACCCTCCCAACAATGTCCCCTGTTGCATCCGAAGCTGCAAAGCCCCGGCAGGGTAACAAATGAGCCAGAGAGCCCAAGGCAATGCCCATAACCACAAAGAAGGCATCAAGAGCCTCCCCCAAGAAGGTGAAGCGGGAGAGCGAGGATCTGAATAAGATGATGAGTGGAGGTGCTGACATGTCAAAATCTAATTGGAAGGGCCAGGACCTGGGGCTAAACCAAGTCGCATTTGATGACACCACGATGCCCCCACCCATCTGCTCGTGTACTGGCTTTCCCAGGCAGTGCTATAAGTGGGGGAGCGGAGGGTGGCAATCTTCTTGCTGCACCACCACCATGTCTACGTACCCGCTGCCAAGCGTGCCAAACAAGAGGCATGCACGGGTAGGAGGGCGGAAAATGAGTGGTGGGGCTTTCAGCAAGCTTCTCAGCTGCCTCGAAGCTGAAGGCTATGACCTCTCGAGTGCAGTTGACCTCAAGGACCGCTGGGCCAAGCATGGGACAAACCGGTACATCACCATCAAATGAGGTGGAAGAACCAGAAGGATCTCAACTTTGTTTAGGGGAAAAGTGAATGTCAACAGCTCAGAGGAGGTGAGGTTGCTAAACATATAACAGGTAAGTAGGTTGATAACTGCTGGCTATGGATGGCAGGTGTTCATCAGAGAAGTACATAAGACGGGTATTTGACCCATATTCCCCGGACAGGGATTAAGGTAAAATTGTCGTAGACGGCAGCTATTAGTGTTTGTGAGGAACTGGAACTGTCGACTAATTGTTGCAACTGTAAAGGCTTCTTTAGCTATGGTCCCTTTTTATATTTTGTAATGAATAGCGGTGTCAATGTGCGGTGGAATTTCACAACCTCCCTGTGGTTAGGCTGTAACCTCACATAAGGGTTAACTTCCAAATTCCTGATATCGTAAGTAGAATTAAAACGACTAAGAATTAACTCATCAGGGTTAAGTTAGGTGGCCCTTTCTCTTCATCCAAGTTCAAAGAATCGTGCAAAGTTGTGCTCTGCTTTGGGGGATCGGATGGGATTCATTTGACCGGACCCCATCTGACCGGACCCAAGTCAGATAAATACGGACTGGAACCATCGTGCTGATGACCTCTATCTGAGGCATGTCAGACCAAGCGTGTGACTAGTTTTGAATGTGGTCAGGCAATTCATGATTTAACGTACCAGCCCATAACAGCTGGTAAAATATCAATTTACACCCGAGGTTTGACGCCAAAATAAATTTCTTTTTCTTTTGTCAATGTCTGTGGCAGGCAGCCATAAATTTCGCGGTGATCATCTAGAACCTGACCCCGAATGCCAGTGGGCGCAGAGATAACGACTGTTATTAAAGTTAAAATGAAAATGACAATAACAGTGAATATTATGAACGTAAATAGCTTAAGATAATCTGGTGCCTCGCCTGAAAATCTTAATTTCGGTCTTTACGCGTGAAAAGAAATTTGTGTTTACGTTGGACTGATCTGAATGAAAAATAAAAAGGAATTCTGAAAACAGAAAAAGGAAAAGAAATTAATCCACAACATATAATAAAAATGTAAAATGTACGAATTGCGGAGCACCAAGAGGGGTTGGGCCGAGTGGTAAGCAGCTCGGTGCCGCTTAAGGAGGTCTCAGGTTCGAGACCTCACGTACGCAGACACCCCTCTTGGGAGCCTCACCCGCCATTGCCAGGCGTGCGACCCGGGGCGACCAACGGATTAGTCAAGTATGGTTGGCTGAAAGATGCCATCTCACCGCTGGTGGGGCCTGCTTGGATACCGTGGCTGGCGACCAAAAAAAAAAAAAATAAAAAAAAAAAATAAAAATGTACGAATTGCGGAGCCACAATCCTCGGAAACCCCAAAAGAAATAAAAACGATCGCTTTTATCCCACTCTTCTTCTTATTCCTCCTCTCTTCTTTCTTCTTCTGTTCTTTCTTTCACTCGGTCCCGCGTTTTGAATTAGGGTTTCTCGTTCTTCTCCTCCCTCCAGAGTCCCCTGTAAGCTCAGCTGATTGGGCCTCCCCTCCCGCCATTTTTAATCTTCATCTGTCGATTTGGCTTTTTTTTTGAATACTAGCCGTTGGATCTCCCCGGGTGGGCGCCCCTTGTGTTTTTTTTCCCCCCCATCCCTTGGAGTGAAAACCTGTGAACACCGTTTAGCGGGAAAATGTCGGCGGAGCAGGCTGTCGAGTCGGAGGAGAAGGCGGGAGAACTGCTGTTCTGCGGGGGCACCTGTTGGGATATCATTGGCCGCAAGAGGTCCTCTAGCGACGCCAACTTGGTCTCCCCCACTCGGCTCCGGCCGCTTGTCGGAGTTAACATCCGTTTCGTTGCCTCCGGTTGCTGTGAGTTCCACTAGCGCATTGATAGTTATTATTCTAATGTGCTTGCTTATCACCTATAGGTGCTCTGTAGTTCTCAAGATAGGAGTCTTTTACTGGCCAATCCCTGTAGTTCCGCTTCTTGCTCTCAAAATTAGGAAAGACTTCAAAAAATAACAACTTTTTCTTTTCGTACTCTACTCCTGCAGAGATGCTCTAGGTAGTAGTTCTGAAATGGGTTTTTGATTTTAACCTTTGGTGTAGCTTCATGTCATTGTGTGGCGTTGGATGTTGAAGGGCGTTGCTATACATGGGGACGCAATGAGGCATGAGTTGACTAAAGCTGTGAATGTTCTTGTTAGTTTTATTAATAACCTGTACATCACTTATCCGGGAGCTGGGTTATGCAGAAGGGACAGCTGGGACATGGAGATGCCATTCAGCGTGATCGACCGACAGTCGTTTCTGACCTTAAAAAGTGGGCAGGCAATTTTCCTGTTCAATAGTCGTTCTCTCTTTCACAGATGTAGCGTTTTACCAGACGGGCCCTTGGTTTTAATAATTTGACGATGTACATATATCCTTTATAAACCTAGAAAGCATGTTTCTGTTATGTGCTTAATGAAGGAGAAAGCAATATTTGCTCCAGGAAGTTCTTTGTAGAGTAGTGCCTGGTCTTTGAAGAAGTGTTAAATGCTATCCATGCTTGTGTTGAAGGTTTAAAGTTATCAAAGCCGGTACAGGAAGGAGCCACTCTGTAGTTGTAACGGAGGACGGAAACTCACTTGCTTTTGGCTGGAATAAACATGGGCAGCTGGGATCAGGCTCAGCACGAAATGGTCAGTGTGCCTCCATAAATGTTTCATAGTGCTGCTATACTTGGGATTCCCGCTGATTTTTTAAAAGGAGCTTATGTTTATTCTTTTGCAAAAGAACCCATTCCAAGAGCCTATAATCTATCGTATATTTGGTTCTTTCCATAAATTTGGAATAGTACTCATGACCAATCTTTCCTTTCTATACATAACTGCAGAAATTGAGGCATCCCCTGTTCGCTGTCTTGTATCTGAGGTGAAAACCACTGCTTGTGGTGCTGATTTCACTGTGTGGCTAACTTCTGTTGAAGGAGCTTCTATACTGTAGGTTTCTTGCTAAATTCTTTACTTGAGTAAGAGATAGCCTTATAGATATAATTTCTTAGATTGGCCGTAATTGGAGAATGTTCTTGGGATTTTAGCACTGCAGGACTTCCGCAGTATGGTCAACTCGGACATGGAACTGACAATGAGGTACGCTGGAAGATGTGATTATGTTAAGATATTGAAAATCGAGTTTGCACATGAAATTTACTCTTCAGTTGGCTTCTTGCTATGTGTCTTGCAGTAATATGCTTCAATATGAATTTGGAATATCTGCTGGTTCTGCAGTACGGTACAATATTAAATCTATATGATTTCCGACTCCGTATTCCTCTTTGCATTGCAGTACAATACTAAAGATAGCTCTGTCAGATTAGCTTATGAAGCCCAGCCACGCCCAAAAGCAATAGCAACTCTATCTGGGGAGACTATTGTCAAAGCTGCTTGTGGAGCTAACCATACAGGTTCATGAACATATCCTCTTCTCACTTAACTCAAATTTGGTTCTCTCTATTTTCTTATACCGTGCAATATGTGCTTTCAGTGGCAGTGGACTCAAACGGCTATGTATACACGTATGAATCTATTCAAATCCATTATCCATGCATCTTAGTTTATGCACTTCATATATTATGCTGCTGAAAATCATTTATTCTTTGAAATTGATCAGGTGGGGCTTCGGTGGTTATGGAAGGTTGGTATTGGTACTTCAATTTCTTGTTATATATGAAATATGAAATGGTTTTATGCACTGGATCCTGATTTGAAGTCATTGAGGATTGTATACACAAAGTGGCTTGGTTAAAACTTATAGCCATTGGCTTACAGACTCGGACATAGGGAGCAGAAGGATGAGTGGGTCCCTCGTCGTGTTGATGTCTTTCAGCGCAACAATGTTTTACCACCTGATGCTGTGGTTTCTGCTGGTTCTGTCAATTCTGCATGTACTGCAGGTGATCCCTTGGGCCTGTCAGTGAAACTTGTGTCTTGAAATTCTGATTTTGTAGTACACTTTGTTTTGTAAAATAATTACTTTTCGCTGAAAGAAAGTCTATGTTCATCGCGAGGATGTGGATAGGGAGGAATTCTTTACCTCAGACCATTCGAATTTTGTTCCCATTAAAAATTGAAACACAGAAATTTACAAATTTTAGATTGTTCAGAACTGCAAAAGTTTGTTTACTTATTTCATAAATTAATTATGCAGATAAATTAGCTTTGCCTTTTATTTCACCAGGTGGAGGGCAGCTGTATATGTGGGGAAAGATTAAGAATACAGGTGACGACTGGATGTATCCTAAGCCACTCATGGATTTAAGGTCTCTTATTTTCGCCTGGCATACAGTTCTTAAACCCATTTTAGGCTTACTTTTTGGGAATTCTTCTCTAGCTATTGATCATATATAATTCTTTTGCTTATATAACTTCACCTGTCTGTCACTTTTCATTGGGCAAAAAAATTGTTGTACAATTGCTGATTTCATTTCTTTTGCTCAGTGGATGGAACATACGCTGCATGGATTCTGGAAGTATGCACCACTTTGTTGGTGCAGACTCGTCCTGCATCAGTTGGGGACATGCTCAATATGGAGAGCTTGGATATGGTCCGCAAGGACAGAAGTACTTCTATTCGTGCTCAGTGTTGTGACACCATTTATTCATTTATTTTGTGATCCTCTTTGGTTTTCTCTGACAGTTATTCGTTGTTTCAGGTCTTCTGCAGTGCCTAAGAAGGTTGATATTCTTGAGGGCATGCATGTGATTGGGTATTTAGCTAGTCTTAGTCTTCTTCCATCCGTGCAAAAATTTACACTAAGAATCTGATAGCAGTGTTCTTCTTTTCCTGTCCCATCTGTAGAGTTGCATGTGGGATGGGCCATTCACTAGTTATTGTTGATAGAACAAATGTTGGTGAGCGTCTCGATCAGGTATGACAATATTTCTGAACTTTTCTAGAGCACATTTTTTTTGTGGCATCATGATAACCTGTTTTGAAGCTGCTGCCTTTTCATTCTTGGCAGCTTGATGTTTACGATGGCAAATCTTCCCTGGAAGGTACATAAATTTCAGAATCTTGCAGCTAAATTGCACTTTTTCTCTAAATAATAAGCATGGGTGGCGATGTAGACACCCGATTGGTGTTCATTGATGGGTTGCCAAAGCTGTATATATCTTAAGAATGGTCTGGAATTTATTGGAATTTCAACACATAAGTGAAAGAGACAATGAAGGGCTATTCTAATGGCTAAAATAATTGAAGTTCCTTGCTTGGTCACAGGAAGCGAGCAACCTGAGGGCAAATCTCCAGCTTCTAACCAAACCACCAGGAGGGCTGCTGCTAGAAAAGCCTCTGATAACAAGAGGAAGAAGTCAAAAGCAGCATCCTCAGAAGAGGAGGACAGCAATGTTGAGTCTGATGATAGCGAGCAGGTCAACGGTAAGGTTGGTGAAAAATCTCAACGAGGTCGAAAAGCTGCTGGTACAGGCAGAGGCCGAGGAAGGGGCAGCACAAAAGCAACTACCAATGGTGGCAGAGGAGGAAGTGGTCGGGGAAAGAGAGGAAGGCCTCGCAAGTGTTGAAGAGTTGTATCTTCCATTCTGGAGCAAGATGGGAATTTTGGCTCTCTCAAAGTGAGAGGTCTGTACTATTCTTTTGGAACATTCAATCATGTTGTTTTACGTTTTTCGGGATCTTTCATTGATTTGAGGACATTGTTGAATCAACAATTTGAATGTCTTTGATGAGACAGATGTGGCCGGTCAAGTCTGTAGGATTGGCCACTTAATGTAACCTAATTACAATTAAGGAAACTGATCTTATACTGCATCGGACTGATTCTTTAGTCGCTACCTGATCAGCCAGAGAGAATTTTCACGTCTGTTCCCGGGGAATGACAATTCAATCACCCTTTAACCTGTCACCATGGTATCATCGAGCTACTCAAACATGAAGGGTACTTCAGAATTTTAAGGTCAGGGTTCTTTGAACACCAAGGCTGGGACTTGCCCAATTTTCAATGACATGTGGCGGTGTCCATAAGTCTTGGAAAGCTTCCATAGGGTAGTCGCGGGTCAGAACTGTCTAGCCGGTGGAGGTTTACGATCACGGGAAGGCAGGGAAGCCCTGGTGGAAGTCCTTTACTTGGCTTGTGGGTTTCAGTAGAAAGATGAAGAGTTTTGACAGAGAAGAGTACAAGGAGAGGAAGGAGCCACATGATCACCACTTCTCAACAAGATGTATGAGTTTTGTAACTGCTGCTGTATCTTATATACTCGAGGAATTGCCTGAATCCATTGCTTAACTAATCAGTGAGGTCAGATGAATCAGATCTTTTGTCAAGTGAATTTTTTGCTCATTGACGTTGTACAGAGCAATGTGCAGTACTGAATGCACATATATCTTTATGTACGTTAAAGTCGGTTTCCATGAGGCCAAGGTACAGATTACCATCGATGCAGAAAAACGCATAGCACCTTCAGGTGAAGCGGGACACAATATGACAATCTTTATATGGAGCTTACTTCTGTCTTCCCTTTCTGGTGAAGTCTTTCTGGAGTGAATGCAGAAGATGAACGTTTTAGCCCAGAGGAAGCTGAACTTAAGCTCTCTGCTGGGAACTGAAGCCCATTTAGTCAGGTAAAGTATCATATGGTCGAGGGTCATCTCGACCAGGGAAACTCTCGGTAAGGTCGCTGATGGAAGGAACTGATGAGCTGACTTACTCTCTGCCTTAATGAAAAGCTTATGGAAGCTCAAGCCTTATCTGAAAGGGAGACGTGTTTGAACAGGAATGCGCCTGCACTTGGTGACCTGATGGAAACATGCTTCCAATTTCATTTAGTTTTTTAGTTGAGGGATAGATCGCTTTGGAAGCGAATTTGTCAATCTTGGGTTGCAAAGCCAAACAATCTTGCAATAAGCAAAGTACAACAAATTTCGACCAGTCATATATCATCCAATCAATAACTGATCTCTAATTAGCTAAGTTTCACAACCTGCAGAATGAATCTGCAACATTCATACGAGTTACATGAGACCAGAGTTCGTCTG
The DNA here is from genome assembly GCA_037672795.1 of Lagerstroemia speciosa. Taxonomy (NCBI): domain Eukaryota; kingdom Viridiplantae; phylum Streptophyta; class Magnoliopsida; order Myrtales; family Lythraceae; genus Lagerstroemia; species Lagerstroemia speciosa. Next base: position 8,610,926 of record CM075298.1, on the reverse strand, counting down.
CACGTACCAAAGCTGGCATGCCTTCTGTCCTGTCTTTTACTTTCCGTTCAGCATTTACGAAACTTGTAACATGTTTGGCCTCATTTTCAATGATATACTACCTCACAGAGCTCCATTAATTCCCTGAGCTGTAGCACTGTTAAGAAGCTTCATTCCCTCTTCACTCATCTGCTGAACTTCTGCAGGTGAGAGAATTCTGATGCAGCGGACACAGCCCACGAATTCCCTGTACAAGCAAAAATGACAAGAATGATTATCGCCATCTCAAGAAGAAGGATTAATGTAGTATTGATGAGGTAGGAACTCACTCCCATGGGTCATCTCCTACGAGGAGAACATCATTCTCATAGTCTACATAGACCAGCTTCCATCCTGAGCCCCTTCTTGGATCATTAAGCAGCCCCTCAAGCCCGAACATGCACTCTATTGCAGATAACAGCTCCCCATAGTTCTTGAAGTTTGTGACATCAATAGACCTTCCAACTGATCCCGCCTTCTGAACCTGTTCAATAAAGTTTTGGTGATAATTCAGGCAATGCTTTACCAACAAATTTATAAATTGTTGGTTATTCTCGCAATTTGAATATCATTCATAAAATTTCTGATCAGCTAGCAGCAACCGCTTTCAACACACACCTTGGTGTAAGTTCGCATAGGTGGAAGTGGAGTGACTTGCTGCCATGAGCAATTGTTCTTCAGAAGACTGCTATCATCAAAGTCTACATTGCTCGAAGATGTGACACCAGAACTATCTGGGAAGTCAGGTCGAGAAAGTGGCTGAGTTTCCACAAGACTTGTAGAGGTGATCTGAGACTGAACATCCTGACTTGAACTAAAAGTTCCAATCATGCAGTCTGAAGGATTCTGGAACCTTACATCCTTCATACTGCAAAACTCATCCAAAATAGCACTTGACACAGGTGGATCGACAATGGAGCTACCTCCATTGAAACAACTATAAATCCCGCTCTGGTTGTTGCTCTCATCTGATAAATCTCTAACACTGACCGAGTTAGATATGCAGTAGAGACTAGATGGATCTTGCTCTGGAAGTGGAGTAAGCTGGTCCACCTGGGATAAATACCTCAAGTTACCACTCGGGTCCCACACATCAGGACCAATTGAAGGTAGGATTTGGGCAGTGGGGTCCATGAAGTTTGATGACTGGTCTTGCATACTGAGAACAGATAACGAGCCCTGTGGTCTCATCAACCCAGCTAAAGACTGGGCCATGGCAGGGTTTACCATCCATTCATCTGCATTTATCAGCGCAGATGATCCTTGCAGGCCATTCGGATCAGTCTGCAGGACATTGATTGCTTGTGGTGCAGGTAATGAATTGGGCTGCAATGCAACAGGAGCTTGGTTCTGGCTAAGGATTGTTGAAGGGCTTATATGGTTGTTATGGTGATTTAAGAGGCATGTTGATATATTCTCTGCATTGCACTCTCCAACTGGAGGCATCTGATTCATCGGGCCCGAGACGATCTTGTAGTCAGGATCCAACTTTGATTTCTCAGCCTCTGATGTTTGGGTTTCAGCTTTGGCTGCAGATTCTGCTTTCGCTACACCATCTACTTCTGGGGATGAGCTTACTGCACTAGATTGGTCTTGTTTCTGGTTTACTGTTTCAGATGTTGCATTATTCAACTCTTGCAGAGGGACTGCAACCTTTGAATCAACATCTCGAGGAAGAGGAAATGCGGCCATATGTGGAGGTTTGAGCATCATTTTAACCAGCTGCTCTGAGCAGAGGTTTGAGACTGAAGGATATGGAAGCAATGTCCCACTTCCATTCTCCGGAAACTGCATTAGAGGTCTCTTTATCAGATTTCCCCATTCGGTTTCTGCAGCTGCAAAGTATGGAAGTAACTCAACTAATGTTTAATGAATTGAATGAAAGTCGACACAGAGATCAAGAGTTGTGTATAGGCACGGGAAATAAATGTACCCAAGAATGGCCGTTTGAGTCCCGATGTTAGAGACGGAAAGATAAATAGACTCTCAGGTGTCTCGATTTCCCATGGACTGACCCGATTCTGCTTGTCAACACATCCCGGTTCATCCCATTCTACCTGTTTGAATATTCAAGTAAGTCCATCAATTACCAAACAAGTAAACAGCTGTGAATTATATATAACTGCAAAGCAGCTGAGTTACCTGAAGATTACGCCATTTGGATCCAGGCCACCTTAGTGGATCTAAGTCACTGATACCAATGATAGTGCCCATGTATCTGAAGAAAAACGAAAAAGTTAGTAAGCATGAAGAGAAGTCAGCATAGTCGTCTAAGATATAAGAGAAGGATAAATTGTTTGGATGATGAGTTTACCGGCGCTTTCCTGACTCCTCAGTCTCAAACATCATCCCGAACCTCATGCCAACTGAAATTCTGGTCCCATATATGGCTTTTCGATACTTGGCAAGCGGAACAACAAACTCTGAAGGGCACGCCCTGAAGAAAGCAAGGGGAAAAATCAAGAACCATCTTTGCTGAAGGAAAGCTAAAGATTGAGCACAGACGAACCTCGGATTGTAGAAAATGGTGAATGAGCTTCGGTTCGTAGCAGCATGTGCAGCAGCAGCAAGGATCCCGATGTGCATGCTATCAGCAGATAAAACTGATGAAGGTAATGTAGTTTGCTGCCGATTGGCTCGCCTCACGCCCACTAGTAGTTGTGACTTCTCGTCCCTATTTATACAAGGATAAAATGCAAATGATTTCAGTTAGTGCTGTGCTGCTAGTTCTTTACCACCTCTAAAAATCTCCTGCTCTAAGAATACTCCACAATTATACAATCATAAGACAGGTGAGCATTTATAGAGTAAATGATTACCTAATAAATAGAACAGAATCCCCTGCTCTGAGCCGTTTTGCTCCAACAAACAAACTCCAGCCGGTCGTAAGCAGGTGTCGTTTTGGCTGCCCTATGAAGAGTACCAGGATAATTTCAATAGAGCAGGACTAATGTTTCAGGTGCAGAAGTTTTCAACTAAGAGACAGACTTTCACAGGGTGATATTTTGCAATTAAAGACCCAAGATGTTCATCTAGCTTTTTACTTCTAAAAAAAAGGAAAGAAATAATGGGGGCAAACCGATTGGATCAAAACCTTTTCCTATTTTTGGGATCAGTGAAAAGAGAAGTTCACTAAACAGAAGGCTCAACTAGACATCCATATTCCAGCAAATCTAACAGTTACATGACAGAGTTCACACATCTTTTGTCACATCCTGCTCACGAAATGTTCAGGGATTTGTAAAAGCTATCCATGAAAGGATAGAAAATCTGAATTCCTAGATGCTATATTTGTTTCTTTATTTCCTATTAATTGGAAAAAAAAAAAGATAAGAAAGATCACAGGATTTCACTAAAAAATGTCTCGTAATCTATTGCTTGAAAAAAAGAGAGAGAGAGAAGATGCTCCATAATCCAGCACGCTTTAAAACAGGACTTTTTTTACCCTTATTGTTCCCACCTTAGAATAGAAAATTTTCTCCCTGTTTTTCAGAATCAAACAGTTATGTAATAAAAGAATTAGAATGATCTAGGCATTCTGCAATTATCCTATTCTCACCACGGTAGATATGCCGAAAATTCCAGGTATTGTCGTGCAAGTCTCTGACAACAAGTTCTTGAGTCGGTGGTTGCATCGTGTAGTCCTGAAATATATATGCCAACAAGTAAATAATAATATACTTACAGGTTTATCACAATATAAAAAGATAAAGGTTCTTAAAGCATTGAAGCATCACAGTTACCAATGGAGGAAATAGCTTTTCTGCTGCCCTTCGAGGAACTGAGAAGCCACCATGTGTGCTTGTGTCACTTGCAGTCAAAGTCTTGCAGAAAAACTCACTTGGGTGTTTGCTAGGCTTCAGTCCAAAGTCGGGGACGGGAAATACATCCTTTTCCTGAGGCATAATTGTAAACAGAACTGAATCATTCATTTATGTTGTTTTTTCTGAGAGCAAAACTGAGCATGAAGGTGTATTTTCACTTACAGAATTCACTGGTTGAAGGCTCATCTGGGCATAGATTTCATCAGTCTCTTTGTCTGCCTGCAACGCGCAGATCTAAACAATAAGTCTCCTCCAATATGTACTAAGTATCAATATATGGTAGTGGAGAGGCCACTAGTAGGAGAAGGGAACGCACATGGAGTGTCACATTGTGAACTTGGCACATCAACTGAGACGGGAGATTGGGATAGTTTGGAATCTGTGAGGTAGCAGATCTTTTTGTGGAAACAGCAACCTGCGAATATTATCTAATTTCTCAAAATATATTATGACAGTGTAAGAGTGTTGAGTTATGCTTCCTTACTAACAGAAACTAGTCCAGCCAATCATAAAAATTAGTTCCGAGCTATCACACTGCAGTATTTGCCCAAGGAACTCAGTGACTGCCTCTGCTATATTTAAGTTTCGGTATAATCAGGATTAAACAAGAATATGAGTATGGACATATGCCAACCAGTCTGTGTATATGAAACTTCAAACTTGTTCTGTTTCTTAATTGCAAGTGCGTCTGATTTCAGGTTTTCAGGAAGTGAATAGAATGTCCACTGCCTTCATCTGAGAAAACTTCATCTAAATGCGTCACAGCCCTTTTTTTTCACCTTTTCAATTTCTTGACATGTGAAGGTCAGCATTTTCTATTCCAAACCGAACATAACCTTCCTCTCCCCAGCAGTGTGGCTTCACTATTATATTTTGTTACATGAATGGCCAAGAAACATAAACCTTGAACGGACAACATATAGAATGCTCGACAGATCACTAACGAGTAGTAAAGACAAACCTGTTCACTATGGCCTTGAGGGAAATAATATACCAGACTCCCCAACTGAGGCAAGCTCACAAGAGGACCCGCACAAGCATGCCATAACTCCGAATTGATACACTTTCTTGACCCTAAAATGAAATTATCAGTTACATAATCAACTAAGTGTATGAACTCCTATAGCATATACCAGAATAAAATTGGAAGCAGAAATCAAACAAACACATAGCACATAAAGAAAACGCCGATGCTTGCGGTCCCACAAATCATGACTTTGTGATAAGTTCTGCAATTGTTTTTTAACATTTACTGGGATGGGGTTGCAGATTGTATCCCCCAAGCAAGCAACTTTTGTATTTTACGCATAGAAATGATATCTTGAGCCAGTTATTCTAACGCCGCAGGTGCCTGTAAAATTGTAAATCCATAATTTCTGCGAAAGAGAGCTCTTGAATAAGCTAAAGACTGAAACTTAGTCCTACTTGCATGCTCAATCCGTGGAAACGGATCAGAAAAGGAGAACGTCGAGCTGAAGAAGAACGGAGGTTTTACAGGGTTTATCAGATGAACCTGATTGCTCCTGCATTTCCTTCAGCAGCTTCATTTCTTCGAGCAGAGTAGAGGGCTGCTGTGGCTGCAGAGTTTTGATCTTCCCCTCGACGGCGGAACCCATCATTGAAGCTCAACAAACCCCAAGAACGAGCTGCACTAACCCCTTAGTCATTCAACATCCACCAAAAACAGAGGACGGGGAGGAAGAGGAGGAGACCGTTTCTCAGACATGGAATCTCAACCAACAGCTCGGTACAGTCAAAAACTTGGAGCAGGGCGGGACGAGGAGGGAGCAGAAGAGGAATCAACCAAAGGGAACAAAGCCTGCAAAAAGGGTGGACTGGGCGGGAGGGAGAGAGGAGAAATTCTTGGCTTTCCAGTGTGGGGCTGAACGAAAGACAGAGCACGCGACCCGAAGCATCTGATCGTGCTATGGATGTTGCTAAACTCTGATCAAAGGTTGCTTGGTTTTATCTCCCCATACATTTTCACAGAAAGAAACCGACCTTTCAATGAAAGAATCCCCACACACACTCATCATCGTCAGTCATCGCTCTCACTCTCTCTCTCTCTCTCCACAGTTTGCCTGAAACTGGAAAGAGTGCGAGTGCATGCTCTCTTATCCTGGTGCTATCTATGGCGATTCCGTTGCAGCTTTGGACTGCGATGATGGGAGGGAAAAAACCTCAAAAAGAAAAAAAAACACAGTTTTTTAAACAAAAAAGACCTGAACAAATAAAATAAAAGAAGCGTATTGAAAGGGGAAAATGCAGAGCAATGCTCTCAGAACACGAAAACTCCTCTACCCTGTAGTACAGAGAAAGAAACAGAGTTTCTTCTTCGCTTTCCCTTTTTGATAAATAGAAAAGTTAAGAAACAGGGTCGAGAGAAAAGAAGAAAGTGGAAAAGGGCGATCCAGGGGGTGTGGACTGCAGAGATCATCAAAGAGATTTTTCAAAAAGAACAAAAAAAGTGATGGGAGTGCCACACCCACTGCTCAAAAAAACCCTTTTTTTTTTTAATATTGTATGCAATCACTTATATTTGACATATGCTATTTTAGATTGAACGGAACCACTAAAAAGTAAGCTTTTTTAATCACAAAAATTTTATATTAGTATAAGTCTAATACGATAACTTATTTTAATAAAAAAATAAAACTACCTCAATTCGGTCGAGGGCAATTCACCAATTTTAACCTATGTTTAAGGAAGAAAGGGAAATGTCAAGTCCTCTCCGCAACGAACATTTTCTTGATACGCTCTCAACCCTTTCTAACAAGGAAAATACATAGAGAAATCGCGAATAAGCGATCTGACCATTTTAAATTAAATTAGAAAGAGCGGGATTTTATTTGATGAACGGTAATTAGGTTACATTAAGTACATACGAGTCCAGCCTTTTAATTGCTATGTATAAGATCGGATTACATGTCTAAGAAATATGACATCCAGTCCCATGGCACATTCGTACACATCCCTTTAGTTATTTAGGTACGTTCACAGTACCAAACTGTCCGCTTACAACTTTTATTCAAAAAATTGGAACATTGGTTCGAATAGTTGTCATTAAAATTATAGCTTTTGAGCGATTACTAATTATTTTCACTCGATGAGAAGTAATTGATCATTCACGTTTTTTGACTTTGATTACAACCCTAAAAATGAATAAGATAGGAGTATAAATTATGAGAAAATACACGAAATCAGAAGCTAATTTTTTTAGTACGTAATTCTTCACTCACACGTATATTTTAGGCATAAACTTGTCTAAATTTATATTTTTTTAATGTATATATTACTCGGGATCGTTAACTAACGTATTCGACTTCGACATGTGCGTATTTTATCCTTTTCGGTTTTTTTCTTTAATAAAAAACGTGGCCTTTTAAATTAAATTACTTTAGATTTTCGTGGGAAGATAATCTTCCAACTTTTTCGAATTCCCCCGATCGCCAGATCTTTTATGGCAACTCTGTCTGAAATTTTTCTTTGAAGATTCGGACATCTGAATGCGTTTCGGATCCGATTAGTTGTGATTGTCACACATCGTACTCTGAATTTATTATTATTAACATAAAAATGTTATTCGATCTTTATTTTATTTTACAGGGAGAAGAAGGAAGAATGAAAAAAGAGAGGACATCTTTTCGTGCGTTTGCTTCAGAAATGTTGACCGTAATGTCACGCTTGAACTACGCGACAAGACTACAAATCAGAAGAATGAGTACCCGACACGTGTCGCACTGTGGCCTGCTTGATCTCGGCGCCGTTTCCGCGATTCACATCCACCCAGGTTGCGCTGTACCAACTCTCTCTGTCTCTGTTAGGCAAAATTACCCATTTAAAATTTCTTTGAATTTCTTCATTTCTTATCTTAAAGTCCAATTCAACTACCTCTTATCCAAGATGGGTTAATTTTTTTTTTTTTGGTCGCCAGCCACGGTATCCAAGCAGGCCCCACCAGCGGTGAGATGGCATCTTTCAGCCAACCATACTTGACTAATCCGTTGGTCGCCCCGGGTCGCACGCCTGGCAATGGCGGGTGAGGCTCCCAAGAGGGGTGTCTGCGTACGTGAGGTCTCGAACCTGAGACCTCCTTAAGCGGCACCGAGCTGCTTACCACTCGGCCCAACCCCTCTTGGTCCAAGATGGGTTAATTAGTGCTCCAGAAAAGAAATTTTTAAATGATTCTATTTTATCATGTGATATGAGAAAATATAAATTAAAATATAATAAATAAATAAATTAATATTAATTAATCAAGTAATTATTATAATTGATGTTAAAAGTAATTTAATAGATTTTTTCTAATCACACAGGAGCATCGGAGGTTTTTTAGGGCAATTATTTAGAGTAACCTAATTATTTAAGGATCAAAAAGACTAATTGGCACATGAATTACGAAGAGACTAAGATGGGACTGACGATCCAATAGGAAGTACTAAACACATCACACGTAATAAGTTCATTCGGATGTGGCGAACTATGCAAATGTCTAACAAGCCCGTCCACGCACGTATGGTCATGTGCTGAAAAATACATCATAATTCTTGTTGAACGTAACCTAAAGTAAACTTTTTTTTTTTTTTTGTATTTCTGGTAATGTCATATCCGTGAAAAAGCTGAGTGGTGCTTAAATACAGATGATTACGACCAACTTACCATCTGATTAGGATCGAGGGCCGAAGTGGGCCTAGTTCGGTCTTCATCCAAGCGAGGATAAACGGTCTGATCTCATGTTCTTCTTTTTGTCCGACCGGATGTGACCGGTTTTAGTTCTGCAAGTGAGATGGATTAGGTGGGCTTTTCCCACAGAGGAAGGCTCATGCTGTTTACGTGAATAAAGCAATTTCATGAGCCACGTACGCCATTTTTCTGTCATATGCTTTAAGGTTATGTTTTTTGAGGTAATTTGCACTTCGAGGTAACCCACTGTTGGATCGGTAGACAATCGCAATTACGTGTTTCTTTTCGCGTCGAATTTGTAGCCGAGACATCGACGTTCTTCACCTACCCGGAGTTTCTCCGGTTCCTAGGCAACGAACCGGTTTTCGGCACGAAGCCCTTGGCGGGACCATGGCACCGCACTTCTTCAGTAACGGAAATTAAAAACTATGCAATATCCTAAGGTTAAAAAATGGATTATATTCGATTAAAAAAATAGTGGAAAAATAATTAAATGCTGGGAAATCCCAAGATGGCACGTGATAGCGTCCCGGGAGAATGTGATGCGAGAGGGATCGGACGGCGGTGGTTGCTTGGCGCTAAGATCGAGTGGCACGCGGAGTATGGATGGGATAATACAACCGCACAATCTTCCATGATTCTTCGGGGACTTCAACCAGAGCAGTATTCTTCTATTCTCTCGGGCCTCGCTCGGGCCCCCGCACCCTATTATTGACTTCTAATTCCCCCTATTCACACACCTATTTATTTAATTTTCTTTACGCCGTCCTCTTCTTCTTTTTTTTTCTTTTTTTTTTTAATTTTATCATTGCACTGTTATATTTATATTTATATTATAATGACATTACATCAACGCTGTCTAATAGGAGAAAGTCTTTTATGTAATTGGTGTACTATACGATAATGTTGATTTAGTAACCACGAGCAAGTTGAATCAATCTATTTTTAGGATTACTTTTTTTCTTTTAGGATTTAATTTTTTTCTATCAGGAACTAAATCCTATTGATTTATAATAGCATATTAGCACCATCACGTGATGTACCGATTAAGCACGAGACTCTCTCCTCTGATAGCTCTCAAGTCAATAGGATTAATTACACCAAAAAATTTATGAGAGAGAAGTCAGGTGCTAAAATATAACTCAAATATTTCTAAGAGATAAAAATCTCAAAAATCATAAATAAAATCCTTAAAAATATAGGAAACTGGACATATATTAGTGAGAAAGGTAAAAAGATAGAGTATTATAAAATGTGTCCTTATTATAGTTTTTAAGGATTTTTTTGTATTTTTTTAAAAAATTCTTATTTGATATTTGAATTTATATTTTATTACCTAAATTCTCTTAAATTCTCTCACTCTCCCCTCTCCCCTTGTCCTTTAGGTTAATCATATAATTTCTCTAAACTTTTAACGGTCTAGCAGATTAATCATTTGTTAAATATAATTAATGAGCTTATAGGAGGTTAGCTCATAGTCAAATGGACCCGACAAGAAATATGTATTCCGATGGTCATATACTAGTGTATAATAACATGGTCATACTGCCATATTCCGATCACCGGGGCCTCAACTATATGTTGATATATAGGTTGCAATGCTACGTGTGTATTTTTCAATTTGGGACGAGAGAGACACACACACTTCAGCAAGAAATATCAACGGGAAACTCGACGTATCCTCTAATGCTATCGGCTAAATACTGCTTCGGTTTACGTGGCTAGTTCAACTGGGATCTTGAATGACTTTCAAAAAGGGTATGGAGCAGATGACATCTCGACTCATGCCAGAGGTATTAAATTTGATATTTGTGATCATAATGAACTAAGGACAATGGGGGGCAATCATTCGTACACACTTTATATATCAAAGTGGGGATATGAATATACATATACATATACATATATATATCTGTGCATGCATGATTCAGTTTGCACAGTAATGCCATGCTTGGGAATATCCCATCATTATTCTGCGTGGGCTATAGAGAATAGAACCCTTTTGTTAAATTTGGTTGTCCCGTGGCCGGATTGGATTTGGAGCCCCCACCCTCCCCCTAGATTTTGCAATCAGAGTACACCCTCTAACTACCTAGCAAAGTGATAATTAGACATTGGTTTTGTCCCATTTTTCCTATACTTTTTTTTTTTCAGTATTTGCCGTTCAATATTCAGAAACTCACTGAATCCATACTAATCCACTGAATGGTAAGCTCTATCTATCATTAATTTTCTAAAATCATACGTCCTTTTTAGGCTTGAGTAAGATGTATCTGCTACAGGATGCCTCTGCTTCAACGAGCCATAGAAGGTCGGGGCCAACGGAGCTTTTCACGAAGATATTTCGAGCTTCCCCGGTTGATAACCCATCCTGAATCAAAAGGTTGCTGCCCAACAGGATGCATTATCACGAGGAGTTGCAGAAGGGTGGTAACTGATCGTGCAAGATGCCATTCTCAATTACTTGCCTAAGTAGGAGTACGTAGGATCATGGATCTCAAGATTCACAAATACATTTCTAAGCATCTAGCACACTACCGCGCATGCTCAAAGAGGCACGGAGAATGAGGGTGCGAGAGAACTCCTAAAAGTCCCTCACCGAAACGATCATCATTGTGAGGTGGGGCTGTTGTATGGGCTTTTAGAGGGCAAGGAAATGATTAAGGTTATTATAGGTAGAGATCATTACCCTTCTTCTCCCTATTTTATGCATTTATTAATCGATTAACTCATTAATTATTTCTATAAAGACAAGAACCATTAACCTTGGACTCATAACATTGACCGGAGAAGATGTTTTGCTTTTCACTCGTGTATACATGGATATTTAAAAGTTCACCGAACTCTAATTAATTTATATTCGAAATATATCGATTCGTTAAAAAATAAAACTCTCTTTTAACTTATATTTTTATCGCTTACTGAGACTGACTTGGATACGTTCACCCTGCTGGCTCTAGACATGGACCAATGGCTGAAGAGTGGGGATGGTGGGGACTGAAAGCGAGAGAACCTAAGAAGAAGGCAGGCGTGGTATGAGGGGGCACATGGAACAGTGTTAGGTGTCGGGATGAGAGGGGACAGTTACAGTAGCCTTCTGCTCTGCACTCTGACTCTGAGTCCTGACTCCACATTTTGTCCTCCTCCCACTGCACCAAACAAATTCCAGAATAAAACAACAAGGAAGGAATAAACATGGAGTTGGGACGACTGTTGTTGAGCCTATTCGAATCCAAGTCGATTGCCCCAGTCACTTTACCTTTTTGACTGGACTAGATCCCACAGATTCTACTGAGAAACCATACATTCTTTGATAAATATTGATTCAGACCCGTCTCTGTTTCTCCTTCAATTGATCAAGGATTTCCAATGGATTTCATCTTGCACTTGCTTTGGGTTTGTTCATATAGGTTCTTTTCGTTCAGCATGCAGTCAGCCTCGGCGCCGTGATCATTTTGTCAGTTATAAGATGGCATGTGACCAATGGAAGATCAAACTCGAGGCAAAGAGCTCACTTATATAGTTTTTTCTATCTAAATCTAATCATCATTACAGCTAGCTCGAGTCAAGTGTATTGACATACAATGCAAGGACTCGTGACAATTCCCACCCTATTTCTACATAACCGCATTCCATTGAATCTCGGTCATTACATATTTACTGCTATAAGCTAAGATCTCTTACTCGCAAATGTACACTGTCCAGAACAAATTGTTGTTTTCCTTTCTAGTACATAAAAGTTCAAAGAGTATAGGAATGATGTGTTTGTAATAAGGTCATGGACCAAGTGCACTTTTATTGACAGCTCGGGGCATTTCCTTGCGTGGGCCGATGGTGAAGGCACGCTTCTCCAATCGCTTTTTTGGATATGAAATGAATGAAGAAAGAACAGAAACAAAAAGGGATTATTACTCTCAGCGATTCAAACATTGCTTTTTCTTAAGTAAGTTACCAGATTCTGTTGTTGTAAATGGAGAAAGTCATTCGCTCGGTGAATCTATCTGGTTCGAGCTTGAATTTTTCACAGTAAACAAGACTTCTGAGTATCAGATTATATATACCAAAAATAGAAAGCCCAAGAGAGGACAAAAAGGGACGCCAAGAAAGGGAAAAAGGGAGGGGAAGGAGAAATTATCACCAAAATGTTGGAAAGGAGAAGAAAGGAACTTTACAGCTTTTGTTGGATGTTTTGTTTTGTTGTAATGGATGGGAGGAAGATCAACCCCCCTCTTTTCTCTTTTCTCTGTTCTCATTAAGCATGCTGCAGAAAAGAATGTAATCATTTTAGACGGGGTTGATGATTAAAGTGTCCACACATTCAATTGGCATTTATTGCACCTCATTATTTACATTTATGCTGCACAGACAAATATGAATTGGGAGCCAGTATTAGTAACTCCCACCTCTCTCTCTCTCTATCCATCCGTCATCGGTTAAACAGCATCTATCATGGCACAATCTTTCAGCCCCGACCGAATTCACCTGACCAACAGCCACTTCTCGGTGTCGGGGTAGATCTCGTGCCATCGATGTCACCACAATCGATAAAGATTAAAAGCAAATTCACGTAATGTAACTAGTCGATGATTCAACCAGTATGGCCCTCCCAGTGAAATTTCGACTACTGGGCCATCTGGCCCAAGAGTGTTGGGCTTCTACCCTCCTCCACAGGCCCGTTAGTGGATACGATGCCGAAACACTATTTGAAGCCCGTATAGATTTCCATGGGCCACCCTTTCAAGGACCGGCCCAGCCCTGACCATTTTTCAGATTTAGACAATAAGACCCTTTATAGGGACAAAGTATTTTATAGAGCAGTATCGCCACGCGAGGATTGTCACATGACGATTCCATGATGAAAAAGTCTTATGTGTAACGGGTATGCTACGTAGCTTGTCCCCAGCATGACACCCTTTTTAGCTCTCTCAGTGAGGGGTAGGCCTCGCTCTTGTCACTTGAACTTGCTTCCTCGACAAAGCCGATAAGTTTCATCCCAGTTCAGTGTGTTAGTTTTTCGCCTATTATAGTATTCAGCGAATCTTATACGATTCTAAGCCAACTTGAACTCGGTTAAGTCGATATCGAAGTAAAAGCAGTAGGTCCCTATCACGGTGGTTTGTCAACTAGTCTCCTACCAGTCTACCCATCCTCATTATTATAATGCGGGCTGATGAGCAGAGGCAGTTGCAATCATTTCTAATCATTTGTCTTCAGACCGAATTTGGTTAACTTAACTATGCATGAACGGAGAAGGTCTGAAGGCCTAAGTCCACACCAACCTGAAAAATTTTCTGCCGTCGGCCTCTAACTCTCCGTGTGGTCACACCATCTGGTCAGAGAGAACCTCCTCTCATAGTCATATGGTTTCGTCGACACTGCTGATGCTAGCCAGGTGGAGCGAGTCCATGTCCAACTGGAGGCCCGACTGATCTTCAACCGGTGGGGGCCTAGCCTAGTTTGTTACAATATTGGTCTGGCCTAGAAACCTTCACTCCACCTTTAACGAGTTAAGCATCAAAGGTTCGATTTAGATCACCTCTACCCGATTCGACCTCTTCACACAGGACTTTGGAGCTGCGTTTACTAGCTAGGAGCTCAGGCGGGGGGCGGGGGACCAAAACTAGCTCGTCAACCTGGAGATCCAGTGAATGTGCCCAAGAACCGACTATCAGGTAGAATCTTAAGCAAAACTCGAGCCTGGCTCAACCTCGATACACAAAATTATAAGGCTTTCTAGTGCCTTCACGATCTAAAATTGGGTCTAATTCACCTATGCGGGTTACAATGGAGGAAAAAAAGAATCTAATTGTACATGGTACGAGAAATGACTGATGTAAATCTCTTCAATACACTGACTTGTAAAAATATGGAAGCATCATTTCACAATTTTCCGAGGCGTTCTGTTGTAAAATATTATTGTTTTAAATAAATTACAATAATTATTATCAGCTAGTTGACCAGCTCATCTTTGTATATCTTAAATCCTGTCATTAATTATTATGAAATAAGCTGAATCGAAACAGAACATAGTGTAGTTGGGCGGACACGTGACAGAACTTGAGGGTGCACTTAACAGCTAATTTTGAAAAGAAGTCCTCTTGTTTAACGACAGCCTATAGTACGGAATCGAGTGCTCGCAGCATTAAAAAATGAACCAACTGTATCAGAATCGATTGATTAACGTAACATGTCACCTCTTCCTCCTACGTAGTACCACGAATTCGACTTTTATAAATAAAGAAAATTTATTTTTAAAATTTTACCATATTAGTCGAGCTATGAATTCTAAACTAAATTAGTTGGAATTCGTTAAATTTATAAATATACATCATATAAACAGAAAAAAGCCGGTGATTATCCTCCTCCTTCCCCCATTTAACTGATCGGTGGCAAAGCTATTTTCGTTCCCATGTACATCTTCCTATTCACGCAAATCAGCGAGAAGGCTAAGTTCGATCGAAGGAAAAAGCATCCCCCTTCAGTCAACTCTGTCGGAATGTTGACTTAAGAGTGAATTTTTTTTTTCAGTTGTCCGGATGCAGCACACAGGAACATCACCATCCACAGCTAAAATGAGAAGTTATGTTATGCTATCTTCTCTTTTCTTTCCCCCCCCCCCTTTTTGCTCATTAATTATAAACTGTGACACCCAATTGAATATTAAATAAATCAATAAAAATTAAAGTTTTGAACTCCTCATGTCAAAGAAGTTGCATTTTAAAATGTGCATGCATAAGTGGAGAAGATGGTTTTTGGTACAATGTTATTGTTACCTATATAAAATTAAGATGTTTTATATTCAATTTTAACAGTGAAACTTCATATTTTCGTTTGTCCGTCTCTTATTTAAATATCCTTTTTTTTTTCTTGTTCTGTTAATGACCATTGACTTATAATATCTGTCGTACCGTATATTTATATGTGTAAGTCTCTCTTGAGGAAGAATTTCTATACAAATAAGCGGCTTCGGGATTGGACGATCGTTTTCACTGAGAAAATCAGAAACCGGGGAGCTGCAATTTCTTCAAAAATGCGAAAATAAATGAGAAGGCTGTCTTGTTTCTTTTTCTTTTTTTTTTTTTGGTGAATTGCGACAGCATTTTGTTATTAATTACTATAAATTGCTGGGCCATCACAAAATTAATTAGAGCCCGAATTAATTGAAATTTTGCAGCACTTTGGAATATCATGTCGATGCTCACAAAAAGAAACCAAAAAGAAAAAGTCAAGTAATACTGTGCAATTACTTCTCCTCGCCCGGCCCTCAGAATTCTGTGGGTTCGTGTCCTGTCTGCATCTTCTCCCGCACAAGCATGCACACAGAGCTAAAGAAAACAACACAGCGAGCTGCTTCACTGCAGCCGGCTGGCCGGATATTTCAGTATCCTGTACGTGAAATTCTCTGATTTCACGGTCGGAAGAAGTTCACTACTTCATCTCCCGTTATTCTCGTATCCGATGCTTAATATCTCCTGTCTTCCGATTGTACTCTCAATTCCATTTCCCGGTGACGGGCCGGGATGGCTGCATGAGCTCCGCTTTGTGCTCGTGGGTACAAAAATTAATTATTTCCGGAAAGAACATGCAGGCATGTATGATGTATAGTAAATAAGCCCACATATTACATTTATATATATATATAGATGTGTGCACACACACACGACACTGAGTTATTATGTTGTATAGACTACAGTCGCGGAATAAAAAACCATTAAACACAAACGTTATACACATGCATGAATGAAGAGATATACATGCAGGCACAGTTTTATATACATATATATATATAATTTTTTTACAAGTTCTCCAACAAAGAGGAAACAGGAGAGTTATTTTCCATTGTGGAACAGGCTGGTCAGTTTAGAATGAGATAAGAGTAACGAATGAATTAATGGGCATGAGAAGTCTCGTTGATTATAATATGTAAGATCTCTCTTAGTTTCCTATTGAAGATGGTGACAATGTATTAAACTAGTGAAGGATTTAGGAGGATGAGTATCCAAATTCAAAAAAATTCATAAGATGTTATAAAAAATTTACCGATTTTATTTATAATTTTACTAGATCGTATTTATTTTACTACTGAAATATCCATTGACTCGATTTTCTAGATTTGTCCTTGCACTA
This sequence comes from Lagerstroemia speciosa, assembly GCA_037672795.1. Taxonomy (NCBI): domain Eukaryota; kingdom Viridiplantae; phylum Streptophyta; class Magnoliopsida; order Myrtales; family Lythraceae; genus Lagerstroemia; species Lagerstroemia speciosa. The sequence goes on along the minus strand of CM075298.1, from coordinate 8,594,274 downwards.
GAACGAATTTTCTCAAATCTGAATAGTTATTTTATTCTGCAATGTATTAACTCAAATAAGATAATGTCTGCATGCGTATATTCCCATAATCTTCCTAATTAATTACGTTATGTTATGTTTTTAAGTTACGAAACACTTACTGAACTTTGAAGGGCGCAAGGGAGAAAAAGGATAAGAATGGAAATAAATACAAACGAGGTACTACTTATAAGAATCAAACCTAAAATTCCCCAGTATCAGATCGGGGATAATACCGCTGAATCAAACCCCTTTCCTCAGCTGCATTATTAACCAAGAGCGAAGAACAGGGCAGCGTCCCAACTGTCTGTTGATGGAGAAAGAATAAACAAAACAAAACAAAACAAAACGTGCCACAAACGACCAAAATAGATATATTATTTTTTCAGCCAAATATATTTTGGTTCGAATATGAGGGACAACAGGATCGGTGGCTATCGATGTGAAAGTGATCCTTAAACCCGAGCAAGTAGGGCATCAGTGCGGTATTCTGACATGATTTGTGAGCCGGGGGGGATGAACCTTAACACAATCACGGGCGCCCTAGCAGTGCACGTGTGGACCCACAATGCAATATAGTTTGCGTCTTTTCATAACATGATTTAATACAGTAACATCATCTTCAATTTAATATAAATATATCTAGATTTGTGACGTACTATAGTCTCCTTAATTGAACTCATGAGAATTCGTGACATATTGTATAGTCTCACTTGATCTTGTCCAATTTTTATTACACCGTCGTATTTCAATCATTGATCTTTATCACATTGCTCTTCCGTGGAATTTTGTCCCTGGAGCAAATTTTCTGGATCAGTCTTGCTAGTGTACCTTCTTTCCCTTTATTTCTTTCTTACCCACGAGCCTCGCACGTAACTGAAAAATAATACGTCTCTAATTTGTTTAACAAAAACAGAAATCGAGAATTAAAAAGGGATCGTTGGCAATAAGAAAAACATTGAATTTATGAAGAAAATTCGGAATAAATAAGTTCAAACGGTTGGTTAGAGAGGGAAAAAAAATGGATTTCGGGATCGGTGAAGTGGTTAGCAGTGTGGTTGCGTAATTAATAAAAATGATGAATATATTAAGTTTAAATGATAAATGTAAAGGAAAATAAATTTAATAACATTACTCTCAATCTAGTCATAGGTTCGATTCTCGTCCAAAGAACTATATACACCCCTTTTATGATATTCAAAAACGTGGACAAACCGATGAATGAGTCTTAATGAAATGGTACGACTCTGTCTCACAACTTAAAAATTAAATATTCGATCATCGTTGTAAGACTTATTTACTCTTTTTATTTCTTCTTCTTCTATTATTATACTAGACCTATGGAATGTGTGTATGCATGGCCACTCCCTCGGCCACTGAGTTCCTCGACAGTCTCAAAAATATGTCTAGCTTGAGGCGTACCCTGCCCGAACTCCAATGATGGACCTCCTTTATAATAAAAAATATAAACACTATAATGTTTGAACCTTAATTTATAATTATAGTCAAACATCGCAATTTTATAAATTATAAATAAACTAAAATGTTTAGGGCTTCAAATCTCTGATCGAGTGACCTTGCCTTTTAAATCAATATAGTTCAGTTATTTTTACATTTTCTCAATAAGAACTAAAAAGAAAAAGATAATTCAAAAATGACTTCATTTTATTGGTCCGTGACACTATATTAGCATGGTCACGTGGCATACCCGTTACATACAAGAATTTCTCTTGCCCTTCAGCCACCATGATAATCAAGCAGTGGCCGTTCCCGACTGTTCAGTGTGTTATATGCGTTTTTTGCTCTTTTTGCTGGGATAATATAAACACGCTGCATGTATAAATATGCTGACCTATCAAATCTTCGTAAGATCAGAATGATTGATCAAAATGACTGATCTGTCGGAGTTTTATGCATCTAATTATTATATTATACCTTTATTATCGCATACACATACATTTCAAGGGGAAAAAAATCGAGAAAGAGGAGAGAAAGAAAGAGAAAAAGGGGACCCGATGCAGTGGCATTTACCATTGTCGGGGCTTTGGACTAGCTAGCCGTGAGATGTACGATGTAGTTTGGCAATGCCATCAGTGGGGCTCCCGTAGAAACCATTTCCATCGAGCTACTAGAGTAGTGCGGTTGAAGCGACACGGTTAGAGACGGAAACATGTGATCTAGTGCTTTCGCTTCAAGCTATGCCTTGAACTGTCACACATGTATAACCGGTGCTGTTCAAACCGTTTTATGCTGACCCGATAAAACATCTGCAGCCTCGTACCCGTACTCGATTCGATACTAGGTCAATGCGGATTGCGGCTGCCCGCTCCTTCGGTTCGGTTGCTAGGAGAGGAGGGGCTTAGCTTCTTGAAAGCTCGATTTGATAATATCAGGTATCGCTGTTGATGAAGCCTCTCAACTGATTTGATTCCTGTGTCTGGTCTCCAACTTAGAAAACCTGAGAATAATTCAACCAATAATGTGGGCTGCTACGGGGGAGTTAGGAGGGAGAGATTTTTGGCAGTTTGTTTGGGAAATGTTAAAGAAAGGCAAGGATAGGGCATCCTTGCACATGGGGGAACCCTACGAGTTTGGCCAATAAAAAATATCCCCTCTATCGATAAAAAAAATTTAATACAATAATATTATATATTTTTACTTTAAGATTTAAAAATATCAAATTTAATTTTTACGCATAAAATTTTTCATGCCTATTTATTTTCTCATTTCTTACCTCCCGACTTTCTAGGTTGTGGTTTGCTTTGTATAGAACGTATCTTCTCCCCTTATCAAAACTATTTTGAATGTTGGTTATCACATTTTTAGCATATTTCTTTAAAAAATAATCCAAAGAAATTGTAAATCAGAAGAATCCACCAACGGGATTCGACTGCTTCTAAACGAAAATATTTAAAAAAATTTAAATAATGTGGAACGGAAATATTATATCTCGTTGCATGTGGTGGGTTTTACAAGAGGGAGTGCCCTGTTAAGGTTAGTATCCTTTCCGGTCCAAAATCGATATATCTAGACTTAATCTCTATCGGGTAGGACTTCTTGTATTCTTTAAATTTTCTTTTTTCTTTCTTTTTATATTTCGTTTAAACTTGCAAATTTTACAATCGAAAAATATCACATTAGAAATAGCCATATTTCTTTAATTTGTGTTAGAAAAAGTCTACACTGCAGCTGCGGGATTGTTTAAAAAGCAGTGAAAATAATTTTAAAATGCCCGATTCTTTTCTTTAATTCAAATATTTAATCCAATAATTAAATCGAAAAAAAAGCTTCTTATGCATACAAATATATATATATATATATACACACGCTTCTTATGCAAATATGATCTTCTTCGTCTTCTTCCGAAATTTTTCCCTCTCTCTAACGACTGAATAAATAACATCGTGCTACGGTTAGTCTCAGAAATTAAATTTTAATTAAAAAAACAATATATTAATGTTATCCTCCTAGGGACAGGTTATTTGACTATTTTACCGTTATTAACGGCTGTTTGTTTTGTTGCTTTCATACGGATAAACGGCTGTCTGTTTAGAGCATTGAAGGAATGTGTCTCCCTTTTGCCCCCCAAGCAAGCTTCATTTGTTAAATTGATATGATTCTCACAATCACCGGATCTAGAAGATAAATCTGATTTTTTTTTTCGCCTTTCAAAACTAATCTCTCCTCTAATTTTATTTACATTACATGTTAAAACCATTTATTACCATTTCAAAGTTTTTTTTTGACGAGTCACATTTAGGCAAAAAAAAAAACGTATTTTGAAGAGTCGCTTCCCTCTCCGCCCCATTATCTGTCCTTATTTTCCAACATCTTTGGTTGCCACGATCAACCCTCGAGATACCATCGTGTCATCATTATATTTATTATGGATTTACATTGTAGTGGATCAAATTATTGTATGTGAGATTGTTAACTGATCAAAATTATGTTGTTTTCTTCATCTTTTTTTCAACGTGCTTACTATTCACAGTTGTATCCGATGATGTTTATCATCATTTCCACTTCATTGCACACCAGATGATATGTGAAAGTTAAATAAATTTTAATTAATTTAAATTCGAGTTAATTCTTTTTTTTTGTCTGCGTCACTGATATACATAAGCTCTATGGGTCTCTAGTTAATCTAATTCGAGTAAGGTCGGCCCACTGAGAAGTAATAAACTCTCGCAATATAAGTTTTTTTCCACTTACAGAAACTCGGACCCGGTATTTTTACTTAAAAGAACTTAGGACCGAATCACTTGAATTAACTCATATTGGTTTCAATTAGGTTAGTTTATTAACTAGTACAAATCATGATATTTAGAGGAGTCAAACCTAAAATCATATTTAAGGGAAAGGTACCTATTGAACAAATTTAATACTGTAAGCCATAACATTTCAAATTTAATATGGTAACCCATAAAATTAAAGCATGCAAAGTTTGCAGATTTTAATTACCATTTAAACAAGAACATAGATTTCAAATATATTTAGTGCACTCAGTTAAAAATAACTATGGCAATTGAATCCTTTTACCAGAAAAAGCATTTTCATGAAAAAAAAATTTAGATAATTTTATTTCACAGTGATATAGTAAGAAAGAATTAATTTAACTATTCTGATTAAAAATAATTAAAATAACTACTTATATTATTAATACAAGTTTACTTATCTCTCATATTTTGATGGATATTTTCTTACGCCCGGCAGGATGATGATGAGTTAGAATTTCTCCATTTTCACATACCAAATTTTGCAAGGCATTACTGCGGGCGGCAGTTTGGTAATTTTGTTCCAAAACAGGGGCAGTTCCTCACGCCCTCTCCTATAAATCCCTCTTTATCGACGCACACCCCTGGTTCACTCCCCGTCAACAACACTCCCTCAGCTAAGGTGTCAAAGGATCTCTTCACACCAAATCGACAGGTTCCCCTATTCCGCCTCTTGACCGAAGAAAAAATCGAGAAGCCGGGGAAGATGCTGGCTGGGATGGGGAAATGCAGCAAGATCCGCCACATCGTGAGGCTGCGGCAGATGCTGCTCCGCTGGCGCAGTAAGGCGAGGATATCATCCGCCCCCCGGACACCGCCCGACGTGCCGGCTGGTCACGTGGTTGTGTGCGTGGGCTCCGGGTGCCGGAGGTTCGTAGTGCGGGCCACGTACCTGAACCACCCGGTCTTCAAGAAGCTCCTGTCGCAGGCGGAGGAGGAGTACGGGTTCACCAACCAGGGCCCACTCACCATCCCCTGCGACGAGTCCCTCTTCGAGGAGGTGATCCGGTTCATCTCCAGATCCGGTTCGGGCCGGCTCGCCACCCTCGAGGATCTCCAGAGGAGCTGCCACGCCGGCAAGTTCTGGGCCGAGTCCCGCCCTCTCCTCCACGCTCACGCCGACCAACCCATGTGGTGACCGGACGAGCCGGTCTCAGGCAGTCCCGGCAATGCCATTCCCGTAGGGATCCGGCTGACGTAGCCATTGTTCCTGGAGAACAACCGAATCATCGGGAGCATCTGATATTTACGGTGGAGTCGGTAACATTCGGTTCCGAATCATGGCCCGGGTTGACTCAGAATCGTCGGCAAGTGGGTTCGGGTTCTCGAGAGGCTCATTGATTCGACTGAGCTGCCGGAGCTGGGGCTTTTTAAAAAAAAAAAAATTCTTCCATTAAATTAATTTTATCAGAACTTTTTTTTACCTCAAGCTGATAAAGGAGAAGACGGTGATCAGTAAGTGGTGAGTTTCACAAGTGATTAAGGGGACATTCCTCGCAGTATGTAATTACCCCCGACTAGAACTTGCTATGGAGATGGCACCGACCAAGTCGTCCCGGGTTCGAGTCGGTGAGTGGAGGTGAAACCTTAGCCGAGCGGAAGACACAATAAAGAAGGAGAGAAGGAGGAGTTGTTGTTGTTGAATATTGGGATGGGTCAATGCTGTAATTAATCCTGTGAATTATTGACTGATCAATGGAAATTGCATAACAATATTCATTGCCATAGCACATTATTGGAACCTGAAACCTCATTCCTCTGTTAAATTTGGTGAGAGCTTTTTCTTTTCCATCCATGTGGTTTCTGTTTTGTTTAGTGGTGGGAGGGAGGGGGAAATTTGTTTGTACAAGGCTGCTGTCCAGTCCCCCCCACCCCCTCCAATCATGAAGGCCGTTGCTCGATGGGAGTTGTAATGGCAAGAAACAACCCACGTGAAAACCGAACGAGTCCATCTTGTATCACTCACCAGCTAAGGTTTCAATTACCAAAAAAGTTGATTGAAATAATTCAGCATCTCTTCTTTTTAAATAGGTGTTTGAATTTAAATCTTGTGATCAGAGAAAAATGATTCGTCTACGTTGGAACTTATATTGGTCAACTAATCCATATCTTGAGTTCGGTACAGTGGTATCCTTTGAATCGAAGACCAAACTAATGGATGAATGTATTGGCAGAGAGCAGTGCACGGGAGGCCATACGGACAAAAGCATCATCAAGTTGCTTGTGCCTTTTCATTTTTACGGAGGAACACAATGTCGAGCCCTGGCTTCGATTGTAAAAAGAAAACTCCTTTCTGACACATGACAGGGTTGAAGATAACAAGTGGATTGCTACGTACATCACAGCATGTGAAAACCTTCACTTTCACCGGCCTTACACTTCTTTTATACACACATATATATATAGACACACACATGCACATAAAAAGATGGCTGCCCTAATCGATCTCTCTAAAGTAATTTAGATAATCTCGCGCCGCTCTTAACACGCCATTATGGGTTAGAAATAGGATGGAGAAATAAGGGGATGAATGGACACGGGAAGTCCTACCGACGAGCTTAATTGAATGTGTTAGTGTTTCATAGAGTGGCCCGGCTTGGAATTTTAAATTTGACTAGCTTCTAAAGATTCATCGGGTCATGGTCGGTTTCCTCGATATGTGATGGATGTTCCTGCTCGATGAGTGTAACAGCTGGGTGGTTTATATGATTTGGAACAAAGGGGAGAATCCAAAAGCGAATTCTTGAAGTGTACAAGTGACCATCGATGGTGGAGAATGGTGTCAAAGGCTATCCCCTCGTTGATTCTCCGTAGCCATGGAAGTCAATTTCTTAAGAAAAGATAGTAAAGCCAATAATTGTGATGAGCGCACATGCATCTGCAGTACACTCAACATCTCAATCGTTGGAAAGTCAAAAATTAAATCCCAGTTTTTGCAGTGCTTTAAGATCCCAATAGCTGAAATCCTAATATAAAATATCAGCTATCAAATGGGTGATCTCAAAATCGAATCCTAGATTGGGAGAGTCAATGGAAATTTTTCTAAGGATCTCTGCCCGACCGCAAATTAGTCTCGAATTGCGTTTTGACTGACCTGGTAATACTGCGTGGTGCAAACCAAATGCCAGCCATCAAAATATATATACAAGTGCCATAATCTTACTTTTATTGCATTGTGGCCCTGTTTATATCCTCTTGTTTTGGTCTAAACACAAGTATCGAGAAATCTAATAGGTCATGAATAATCCAATTCGAGTCTCGTTGGCTCACTGAGGGTAAAACTCTCCTAAGATGAAGTTACTGACGCGTGGTTGATGGGCTAGGAAAACAAGGCCCGTGGAAGTACGCCCATGGCCTCAAGAGTGCCGGCCCAGCTAACGTGTGTGAGCCCAGTTCATAAAGCGAAGAACAGTAGCTACTCCAAAACATTCTAATGGTTAAAAAAAAAAAAAATCCAGCGCATAGATGCTATGGATGTGCTATGGCTTTGCTCGGGAACTCGATCGCTCTCTGAGATCATAGCCTCTATGGATGTGCGCAGCTTCGGTTTTAAGTTGTGAACTTCCATCGTTGAGTCCCTGGTTATGCCTTAGCAATATCGGAGGCATACTTAGAAGATGAAACGATCTATAAGATTTTAGAGAGTGTGAATGGATGCCTTTTGGAAGGTATAAGAACAAACGAATCCAACGGCACTCGCATAACGCCACTGAAATGCAAACCCTTTTCGCTGACAGAGAACGGAAGTAGGGCGGGATTAGGTATTAGAGATTCTGGAAATTGGATTCTTCTGTGCTGGATCAATAAGAGAAGAAAACAACTCCCTTTTTCTGTATTGTAAAAGAGACCCGTAAGTCTCGAAGAAAATGAGAGAAGAAAGAAAATAGACGGTATAAATAAAGGAAGAAAACCCGTTTCTAAATGTACAAGTGGAGAGAGTTGACTCGTGATACCGTGTCAGTACTGTCACGTGATGTACCTGTCACTTACAAGACTTTCTAATCAGTGGGTGGATCTAGTAATTTACTGGGGTCAGTTTATCTTCTAGCATTCCGCTCCCTCGTATGTCTAGTCATTGTTACCTTAAAAGTAGATGTCATGAGGCGAGAAATCAAAGATATTAAAATATCCTATATTACGTGACGGACTGGTTAGGACATCGCTACTGTTATTATCTCTTTACCGAGCAGTGACTTCTGCGTGCACGCAAAATGTTCAATATGGTCAACTTGACCAAACAATTCATCTCAAATATATCCTACACTTTCATTCCATCGAAAAAAATTATTATCTCGTGAAATGATATCGTCTCCGCGAGGTCCATGAGTTTTCTTTACAATCCAAGTTTTTTTTTTAAATCCTCTTCTTTTACGTGGCCAAGCTCTCATCGTTCATTCAAGACCCTGAGCCAATATTTTTTTTCAGTTCGTTTGATATGTTTAAAATCAAATACGAAAATTTAAATATTAAGTTGCGTTAATGATTAGACAACCCCTATTACTACATTTTTTTCGGATAAAAATGCTAAACAAAAATTCTTGAACGTGGTAACTATGGGGTGACATGTTACCGCCACATCATCCATCCGTTACATTACCCAAAATATGAAGCGGTCCGCCTCATTATCTCGTGGCGATCGTCAGGAAAACCTCCCCATTAACTGCTGACTGTGACACCTGCGACGTACGAAAGTGGTTCGGTCATCGCATGCATGATTGATTGTGTTCCCCACCCCTCTTTGTATTTCGTTTATCTATCGTCACCTTTCTCTGGTTCGTACTCATTTTTTTAAAGTAATGATAATTTTATTATTATTTAAAAATGAGTACGTAAAAAAAAAATTTAAGAGATAGAAAATCATACGACTTGGATATATGGAAGGATCTTTTAAAAATGACCATAAAGGAAAATATATGTATTAATTATATCGAATAATATGCAACAAAAATATAGCTAGTCTGTCAGCCACTGAAATCCTGATCACAACCTCCTATTTGTTTACATGAACCTTGGTAAAAACCGAGTTGAGAGGGTTATCAAGTCATGTCCATGTAAATTTCAATTATCTTGTGCAGAAATTTTTCAATATCCACACCTGGGAAAAATATGAGGATGTCTTGAGTCGTACTCGGACACTCAACTCCTCCACCCGGTGGAAAACCGGAAAGGCGGGTCAGATCTGGATGGACATGTCAACGTCATCTAGCTGATTCACATGAGTAAGTCTGCGATATTTTAAGCCACCGAATCAGTTTATCCACTAAAATTCTGAAAACATTTGATGACTTACATTTTTTCTTTTTTCTTTTTGAGTTCGCTTGGTTGTTTAAACTGGCTTACCTGTACCTTAAACAGGATGGAATTCGTTCCCTTGATTTTCGTTCTAAAACAGGCAGTACTCCTTCACAGAATTAGTACTCGGGACCGATCCGATACCAGCTAAGAGCTTAATAATTGCTATCACTCACCAACCTAATTCATTTTTTTTTTAATATAGAAAAGGCATATTATATGCTTAGAAAAGGTAAAAGAAATAGTAGATAAAATGTGTACGAAAAGTCTAGGGGTGAGATTGAACTTAGAACATTTAGGTCATAGGATGAGAGCGGTACCAACTGTACTAAAAATCTATTTTTCTAATTCATTCATCGTTGATGGCCCTGACAAAAGGTTTTTATCTCCCTCCCTCCCCTAACTTCCTGCATTTAAGAATAATCAATGAATCTTATATTTTTCTGGTAAAAAAAAACGAGGCATAAATGATAGAAAAGTGGAAGAAACGAGTACAATAAATATCATTAACACGAATTAAATTTAAAAATATTAATCATAAATTACTTATAATATCGCTACACTAGACACCGTTCCTCTTATTATTGCTGGTGCGATAGAGCAAACAATTTACCTAAAGCGGTGTGTTTGGGTGTAGGAGGAATGCCAGTGCCTTAACATGCGCACCACCTAAATTTTAAAAAATTCAATAATTTGACTAATTTAAATTTAAGGTAAATCAGTTCAATGGGATTAAAATTCTGGCAATGGATTTTCTCTGCCATCATCCCTCTTTAAAGAAAATGTCTGAGTTCGAATTATTGTTCTGGCTTTTCCATATCTTAAATGATCAAAATTCATCAACTGTGACAGTTGGATTAATTAATTTGGTAACTTGACATGGAAGGTCAAATTAATGGCACTCTTTTTCTCCTGCCTATGAGCTAGGCAGCATAATTAGGGAGTTCATATCTTACACTTTTAACATACATTACATATATAAAAAAAACCTCAATGCAAATCTTCGCCCTCTTCTCATTCAAAATCGAATTCAACAACCCATACTCAATCCATATTCCGTTAATGTAATATCATCAAAGATTTAATATAGTTTAAAAAATTGGTCTCCGCCAAACCCGGACTGAAAGAGCGCACTTGTTTCGGATGTTTTCACACAAAATGTATGGAAAAGTATCGAACCGGTCACTTTAAACTCGCAAAATGACTACTAATGAAGGAAAAGAAAACAGTTCAATACTCTCTGTCCCGCCTGAGTTTCAGACATCTGCTGGCGGGTACATGACATCCTGGGCTGAAAAACTCGCTTGTCAGTGAACTAGGAATCTTATGTTACACTCAGTCAATAGTGAGTTGTATATGAATATTCATACATACTTTAACAGTCTGAAAAGGCTGCACGGTGAGAAACTCAGGCATCTTGCATTATTAGATTAATTTTATTATTTTCTAGAACTGTTATTATTTATTCATGAGTATTACTTCTTCGGTTACAAGATACGCTAAGTGATAAGAATGTGGAGAATTTATCGGTCATAATCAAATCGAGAGCTAAGATCGATGACAATAATTAACTCACCGAAATCTCCCAATGTCATCTTATGAGGAGCGCCCGCAAGCAACACAGCTCACTTCGGTTGTGAGCTGCGAGCGCACACCGGTGGTCCAGTCCAGAGTCAGCTTTTTAAACAGACGAAAGGGGCAATAAAAAAAACGTCTTTCTCCCCGCTCCACCCCAATATTGGATACAGCTCATCCTCTCTGTGTTTGTTTGCTTCCGCCACAAGCGTGTTCCGATTCCCAGGGTCACACCCGTCATCTCATGTCCCCGTCACTTTTTTTTTTAAATACTATTAAATGTCTAAAAATTTAATTATTTTTAACTAATTTAAATTTAAATTGCATCCTTCTATTAAAGGAATAAAATTTTTATTCACAAAATTTATTTTAAAAAAATTTTACTATCTCAATTATAATCCTTAAGAGACATGCCATTAAAAAAAAAATACTGAATCACTTCTCTATTTCTCTATTTCCCTCCATTTTTTCACCAAAAATTCAATATATATGGCTAATTTAGAATTAAGTCCTAACGATTTACCATTGAATAAGGTTTTCATAATTATTATTCTTTTATTTATAAAATTTAAATATAAGAGCTTGCTCTCATTAAAACATTTAAATCAGTCGACTCAGACTTTTCTTTTCTCGTTGTCAATTTTTTTTTTTGGTCGCCAGCCACGGTATCCAAGCAGGCCCCACCAGCGGTGAGATGGCATCTTTCAGCCAACCATACTTGACTAATCCGTTGGTCGCCCCGGGTCGCACGCCTGGCAATGGCGGGTGAGGCTCCCAAGAGGGGTGTCTGCGTACGTGAGGTCTCGAACCTGAGACCTCCTTAAGCGGCACCGAGCTGCTTACCACTCGGCCCAACCCCTCTTGGTTCTCGTTGTCAATTTAATTCGATGAAAGAAACAATAATTTAAAGGCCATGTCTTGAAGCTTACCTTCTTCAACGTCCCCCTCACCACTTGAGCGACACCTAAAGTTCCGAATATTTCATCACCACCTCCAGTCCACCTCCACCTCCTCCGCCTTATCCGCCACGGCGCCACGTCGGTCTCCGCCCAGGCCTCCGACGCAAGCCGAGGAAGAAATATCTGTGTTCAGTTAACAGTCCCATCGGCTCGATTCAGATCTTCATTGCTCACCTCTGTCCCCTGTTTATCTAGTCCTAACTGCTTACTCTCGGACCTGCATTTACGCTGGTGAGTCCAGCTTCTACCGAATTCAGAGTCATCTGGCTTCTGCATTCCTCAATCAGTTGCGTGACTTGTGTCTCAGAAAAGCATCGAGTGAGGTGCTGAAATAGAAAGGCGTTTCGGAGTTCCTTTCAAGTGGTTTTTCTGTTATCCGGAAAGCGTCTCTGGTCGTGAGAGAGAGAGAGAGAGAGAGAGAGAGAGAGACCGTGACTTCTTCTTCAGAGTGAAGTCTGTTTATTCACTCCAGTTTCTGTCGGTGTGGTTTCCATTTTCAGCTCGTTGCTTTTTCAGGTCCATCAGTGTCGACATTCGATCGATTAACTTCGTGATGCTGAAGTTTGCCTTCTTATCTAGACTAGGTTGTGCAGATTTTAATTTCTGTCTTCTTTCCTCTTCTGATTACCAAATTCATGTTCTTACATCAGTCTCGACTCCTTATTAAGATAATGAACAACTGCGACGTTAATTATTCGGTTGTCACTCTCATCATATTCAATTGTTTCTTCGAGCTCTTTCGGGAGAGATATGCCGAAAAACTTGATCAGATCTCTCAAGGTTCTTAAATTGCTTATACAGGAGAACCGCTACCACAGTGTGTGATATTCCTTGAAAATGTTTGTTACCTGATACCAGGAATTGAGATCAAAGCTCCTTGTTGATCGATCTGGTGTCCACTTCTCACTGGAGTCCGGTGACATGCTTGACCAGATTTTGTTTCTACTCATCGCCGTGCCAATTTGATTGTCACAGATGGATAAGCGTAGTTGGCCATGGAAGAGGAAATCCTCTTCAGATAAGGCAGCGCCCTCTGAGAAAGCAGAGGCTATATTGGACTCTGCCACTGCCGCTTCAGATTCGGCTAAGTTCCAGGGCGATCAGGTCAGATTAAGGGAATAACAAACATTCTTAACATTTTAATAATTAATTCACCATTTCTATTTCCATATTCGGAGAACTTTTTGGCATCATTCACCAACCGTGTTCCCATAATATGTTTACACGTCTATTTTCCCCTGTTGTCATTCTCATCTGTTGCTATCTAGCATCTAGAATTTAATGAGTTGAGAACTTGCACGGACATTGTTGACTTGAACCTACTGCTTAAGATCTCCTCTAAAGATCGTCTAGGCAATTCCCTAGTGGCAAATAGCTTAGGAATTACTTGTCCATAAAATTTCCTTTCTAGGTTGCCTCCATGTAAAGAAGTTTTGATAGCAAGTTTGATAATAAAATTACACCATCATTCCAAAAAAAAAAAAAAAATCTCCTCTAATGGCTCCTTTAGACTTTCTTCTTCAAGGGTCTTGAAAGCTTTGGTTTTTGCAATTCTGCCAGCATTGTTACTACAATCTATACAATCCCGCTCTTTCTGTGCATCATTTTTGATGGAAAATGAACTAAAAGCTGGATTCTGTTGATTTCTTTTAAAACTAAGCCTGTTATTAGTAATGCTATTCTCCCTAATAACACCATTATTGTTTTCTGTATTTATAGAAAAGCAAAGGATTAAATTACAGTGACTTTACTGTTTCTTTTACTTGCATCTTTGTCAAGTCTTTCTCAATGCAGCAGGGTCGAGTAGGTGATCTTCAAAATTTACGTCATCACATACTTACCGTTCTCGTTTCTCATTGCTCCTTTGAAAGTTCAACACATGCATGCCTTTGCATGTCGTATCAGTCTATGCTGAAGTCTGACGAATTTTTACTAATTTGAACCAATTGCCTTGTAATTTCTAGCTTTCATGCAACTTCTCCCTATACCTTTTTTAGTTCCATTAAAGTTGTTTTCTTCTCCATGGACAGGAAAATTACAAAAAACCAACTTACGCTCAGATTTCTGTCGAGCAATACACTCACCTAACTGGTCTGGAGGAGCAAGTGAGGTCTTACGAGGAACAAGTCCAGACAATGGAAGAGCATGTGAAAGAATTGGATGAGCAACTGACTTCTGCGCATGCTGAAATAATTGCAAAGGATGACCTGGCGAAGCAGCATGCAAAGGTTGCTGAGGAAGCTGTTTCAGGTATCTTGCTTATATAATATATTGCATCAAAATGTTGGGGGAGTTGTTGCAAGGATTATCTTGCATCGGCTGTTCTGCATCTGAAAATTTTGCTGATGCTACAGGCTGGGAAAAGGCCGAATCGGAAGCTTTGGCACTGAAGAACCACCTAGAGTCCGTCACGCTTTCAAAGCTTACTGCTGAAAATCGGGTGGTGCATCTAGATGGGGCTCTGAAGGAGTGCATGAGACAGGTACGGAATCTAAAGGAAGAACATGAACAGAAGTTACAGGAAGTTGTTCTCACCAAAACCAAGCAGTGTGAGAACATTAAGCATGAGTTGGAAGCCAGAATAGGTAATCTTGAGCAAGAACTTCTCCGTTCTGCTGCTGAAAATGCAGCACTTTCAAGGTCCTTGCAGGAGCGTTCGAACATGATCATCCAAATAAGGGAAGAGAAATCACAGGCTGAGGCTGAAATAGAGATTTTGAAAAGTAATATTGATTCATGTGAAAGGGAAATTAATTCATTCAAGTATGAGCTTCATGTAGTCAATAAAGAGCTTGATATACGAAACGAAGAGAAGAACATGAGTGTGAGGTCTGCAGAGGCTGCTAACAAGCAGCATATGGAGGGTGTCAAAAAGATTGCTAAGCTAGAGGCAGAGTGCCAAAGACTGCGTGGTTTAGTGCGCAAGAGATTGCCAGGTCCTGCTGCACTTGCACAAATGAAGTTAGAGATTGACAGTTTAGGCCGAGAATATGGAGATTCTCGACCAAAGAAATCCGCTGTAAAGACTCCCAGTCCTCACCTATCTCATGTTACTGATTCTCTTGACAGCGTGCAGAAGCTCCATAGGGAGAATGAATTTCTGACAGAACGATTACTAGCCGTGGAAGAGGAGACAAAGCTGCTAAGAGAAGCTTTGGCAAAGCGTAATAGCGAGTTGCTTGCCTCAAGGAATATGTGTGCTACAGTAACCAGCAAGCTTCACATTCTGGAAGCACGATCTCGGTTAGGCAGTCTTGGGACAAGCTTACCTAAATCTGTTGCTCAGATCCCAGGTGAAGGTCCCTTGAGTCACAATGCCAGCGATCCTCCAAGCTTGATATCCATGTCAGAAGATGGAAATGATGATGCAAGAAGTTGCGCCGAGTCCTGCACAACAACCTCAATCTCTGATCTCTCTCATATCAAGAAGGATAAGAGACCTGGGCCACCAAACAAAGTTGATAGTGCAGATGACTTGGAGCTCATGGACGACTTTTTGGAGATGGAGAAGTTGGCATGTTCAGCAGCTGACTCGAATGGAGTCACCTCCACTGAAGATGGTTTTGAAAATAAGATGCCAAGGATAATCAGTACCGAAGACCGAGAAATTCTGCAAAATCAGAAGTCTTCAGATGTGGAACAATTATCTCTAAATTACGAAGGTCAGCTGCCGATGATGAAGTTGCAATCCAGAATCTCCATTATATTTGAGTCTATGTCCAAGGAGGATGAGATGAAGAAAATATTGGAGGATATTGCACAAGCTGTGCAGGATGCATCTAATGAATTGCCTAACGGCTGTAAGTCCAGTGAGAATGGATGTAGTGAAACTAACTGCAACATGGATGATAGTTTTAAAGATGTGGACAGAAGTGCACGGGAGGTCAGTTTGGCCAAAGATATTAAGACACCCTCAGAGGCTGTTCGTACAATAACCGAAGATTTTGGTTCTGCCATTTCTCGTATTCATGACTTTGTACTCTTTCTGGGCAAAGAAGCTTCTGCAATCCATGTCACATCTCCTAACTGTGATGCTCTGAGACTACAAATCGAGAAGTGCTCAGTCACCTATCATAGAGCTCTCAGTGGCAGCACGGGTTTGTTTGACTTTGTTAATGAGCTTTCACATGTTTTAAATAAGGCCAGTAAGCTCAAATTTAACATTCTGGGTTACAAGGATGCCGAGTTGGAAATTAACAGTCCCGGCTGCATAGACAAGGTTGTGTTGCCCGAGAATAAGGCGGCTACACCAGATTCTTCAGTGGACAGCTATTGCGGCAGCTCTGTCAAAATATCCGATTCAACTTCTAATCCTGAGATTCCAGACTACGGTAATTTAGTCTCAGCTATGGAAGAGTCTGCTGTATCATGTAAAGTACCATTGGAGGAATATGAACAACTGAAGTCAGAGAAAGAAAACGTGGCACAAACTTTGGCGAGATCAATGGAGAATCTGGAGATGACAAAGTCTCAGCTACAAGAAACTGAGCAGCTGCTTGCAGAAGCTAAATCACAGCTCGCATCTGCTCAGAATCTAAACATCTTGTCTGAGACACAGCTCAAATGTATGGCAGAGTCATACAGGTCTCTAGAAAAACGGGCACAAGACTTAGAAACTGAGGTAAACCTTCTACAAGATCAAACTAAAAGTTTGAGAAATGAGCTTGGGGAGGAAAGGGCGAATCATCAGGATACTTTGACCAGATGTAAGGATCTCGAAGAGCAGTTGACAAGGTTGGCACAAATTCCTTTGCCCCTTCCTTTACATGAGTTTCTTCTTGCTTGGGTTCTTTTCGGTATATAGTCCGGAAAGTTTATGCAAATACGCTGGTTCTGACTGCTGTTTTACCATCTTTGCAGGTTGACTTTCTTGCCGGAGAATGAAGCCGACCCTCAAGCCAAACAGGTGAGCAGGAGATTGCTGTTTGTCCGAACCATTTGCCTCTACCCAAGAATGAATTCATACTTTTCTTGTACACTTCGAATAACTACTGGTGGCGCATCTAGTCTGTTGTTATATATTCACTGGTCTACTCTGCCATTACCTTATGTGTTCTTATGGTTGAACGATTAAGGAAGTTAGTACTTATGATTGTCGTCGTCTCATTCAGGAGAGAGAGCTGGCAGCTGCAGCCGAGAAGTTAGCGGAATGCCAAGAGACTATACTTCTTCTTGGCAGGCAACTGAAGGCTCTGCGTCCACAAACGGACCTCACGAGGACATCCATAGGCGAGGGGAGGCAGAAAGGCGAGGACGAGCCCGCGACTAACACCGAGACAGATGGTGTGGACTCATCCAACCCTGACCTTCTCAGTTCCCTGTGGAGCCCATCTGACGCTGACGCGGATATTCTGAGATCTCCTCCGCTGAATCCCAAGCAGTCGAAGCACAGGCCATCCTTGTCAGGGTCCTCCTCGTCCTCGTCAACTACGACACCCGAGAAGCAGTCGAGAGGGTTCAGCAGATTTTTCTCCTCCAAAGGGAAGAACGGTCGGTAAGAGCTTCGAGAATTTACAGGCATAGCTATGTTTCTCAGCTGGAAAAGAGAGACCTCCCTGGTCCTCTTGTAATATTAATATGGCTATTTTATTTTCTAAAGGTTCAACCTCTAGAGTTGAATCGCAGGCCCCTCGTCACGATAGGCTGTTTACTAGGGTACAAAAACTGATTATGACAAAGAAAGATGAGTTTTTCTTCCTTTTTCTTTTTGTATTTTCCTTTTTTTTTGTTGTAATATAAGAGACCGCTGTATATGAGCTCATGTTTGCTATTTATTCCTCACTGTTTTGTCTCGGAAGTTTGATGTGACATGTTCAAATGAGCAGGACATGGTTTCCAACCTCTAGAAATTCGATTTAATTTCTCGTGCATTTGAAGATGGCTCGGAATGAAAAGAGTTGTGGGTCAAAGACAAGAATGACTTGAGAGTTATCCTCTTAGACAACCACACATACGGCCACGCCAATCCCCGTACGATAGAATTTTGCGATATGTAGATTGAATGAAAGGGAGAAAAAAAATACACGCACTGAATGTTGTCAAGTGAGCGTATCTTTAATCAAATTTTAGTCCATTCACTATTTGACGTGTGATTTGTTTCTGACTATGAATTTGTCAAAATTCCAAGTTATTAATTATAATACGAAAACATTTATTTACGATGTAAAAGTTGAGGGTTTTGCCAGCAATCTGGTCCGAATGGTCCTTCTACGTTTATTATTAATATATTATTATTATTTGATCTCTGGTCCTGTTTCACATTTTGGGCTTATGCACCGCGGACAAATATGTGATTATATTTGTATCTGCGAACCAAAATGAGAAAATTGAAAAATATGGGGGTGGAAGTGTGTGCCCCACTTGTTTCCACCACAGGCATACACTGAATCATGCGTAATCTGTCGTTATCTACGGAGCCCCAGTTCGGATGACTTGACAGTCGATACTCACATGCACACAGTCTCATTCCATCAACATTAATCGACTGCGTAAAAATCGGTCATTCTTTTAGGTTAAAAACGAGGATTACACCTGGAACGGAGTCAAGCATTGTAAACTCAGAAGATTTACCTTTACAAAGTTTTGCTCATTAATAGGCTTAATAGGTTCGAACTTAAATTAGATAATGTCCACCGAATTTCTAAATACAAGATTAGTAATAAGATGCGGGGCGTACTGTTACACGTGCTTGTATTGTACATGCATGTAAGCTTTCAGCATGCCGACAAGTCTGTTTCCATTAGCAAGGTCATGGATTGTGGTACGTTGACAACGACACACGAAACCCAGCAATCGCGACAAAATCTTGTACTTGGAATTCCAACCGCCTCGATTTCAAATGTACAGTTACGTACATCAGTTTTGATTATTAACCTCACACAAGGGTTCGATTCGACCAACTACCGCGCCGAACTTAACAGGCAAAAATTACTCTGCTGGATGCTGAGTTGGATTTAAAAAATTTAATAACTAGAAATGGGTGATCGCATCGATAGTTTTAATAATATTTGCCAGTAATTCCAGATGAAAAAGAGAACAGTACAGTATTCATGGGAAATTATACCGTCCCGACCACCGTTAGTAAGGTAAACAGTTCAAGAATCTATTAGAATTAGTTTCAGTTATAATGATTTAGATGCAAAGCCACCCAAAGCAATGGAATTCATAACAAGCATTCGTTGAACAAGTTTATGGGAAAATTCTACAATCCAATCGGTTGACTGCACATTAAATAGTCCATAATCGGTCATGAAAATTCAGGAGAAAATTTCAACAATTCACAATTACTTTTCTAGCTCAGAAACAGCACAGCAATTAAAACGTAAAATTTTTCGGGATCGAGCAAGGACATGTCCAGTGCTTCAGTGGCAGTACAAGTTTCCCCTCTTTATGCATGTACTTTTCGGGGAAGAGTGGTACATTAATTCATAATTATCTGCAATAATTAATAATTATTTTGATAACCAGACGAAACTTGTCGACTGCAAATAGACAGATGGCAGATGGCAGCTTTCAACTTCATTACAAACACATACATAGACATACACATACATATATATGCATTCATGATAAACAGAATCCATCCATCTTTGCTGACAGCAAGATTTTCTACCAGTCAAGATCAGGACAATTGGCTCTTAGGCCAAAGATCCCCACCCATATATCCATATAAAATGAGACGGTAAATTAAATCTTTAACGCTGTAAAAAGAGAAGTTCGAAACTGATCGGAAGAATTATGCGGTTACAGTAAATCGACCGAGCTCCGGCGGACTCCTTTCCTGGACGTGCATCGAAGCGGGTGAGGTGCACGGTAATAAGATATCACAGGCAGCCGCCCAGCAAGTTGCTATTGTATTAGGGTTTTACACCTCTCGATCGGTAATTCGGACGAGCGTGGCACGGCCTTCATAGTTGTTTGATGTTTTTTATGCGTCTAGTTTGGAGAGATTCCCAGGTGAGCACCGAACTCATGGAATGACGTAGTATGAACTTGACCAATAACCGTGTTCACTGATAACACGACGTGCTCCACTCATATGAGAATCTCTTGTCCAGTTGGAGTTTTATGGCCCGGTACTCCTCGGTCGACACCCGGTTAGCTCTGTATCGCATTTGTATGATTTCATTATAAAGTGGGGATGTTTTTAATTTTATATGTCTGGTTCATTGAACGGAAAACGCGGGACTGTGTGCCAACGCTTTGTCAACATTAATTAACATTAAATAAATAAATGTGTAAAGTGATGTCTGAAGTAGCTTGCTAGGATATTGCTGCTGAAAAATAAAGTAGAAACCCCCCAAAAACACTTTTAATCTTATATGCCATGTGACAACACGCAATAACAGTATTATCAAATATATTAATAATGAAAATTACAAATATATTATAACTTATAAATAAATGCCATGTTACTATGTTTAATGTTCATCAATTTTTGACATATGTCATATAATTTAGTTGTACAAAAGGCTATCTCCTAGCCGAGCACATATGGCACAATACATACGTGTTGATCATTCTATATGCAGGGACATACTTGAGGGATGGGAGGTGCAGTTGTCACCCTTAAATTTTAAATTGAAAAAAATTCAAATTTTGATATATATATATATATCTATATATAAGCGACATCATTTTAAAATTTCAAATGTAATTAATTGAAAAAACAATATAGTTCTTTTTTTTTTTTTTCCCCTATCTATCAAACCATGAGCTGACGTGACGAGTTTCTCTGCGGCTAACCTGCGCAACCGGTTAATTGGGCCCCACTTAGCAAGTCACTGTGCGGTTTTCCGGTTTCTTGATTTGCGTGCTTTTCTGAAGACTGGATGGACCACCGCCGGCGCCAACTCCCCTCTGCACCCACGGACACTACGAAAAGAGAAATTTGCACGGAAGCCCCTACATTTAGTACGACGGCCATAAGTACCCCTCTAACTACTTACTGGGCACTTGGGTTTCATTTGATTGTTCTTCTTTCTCCAACATTTCCTTATTAGTGTCAGAAAATTAGTCTGGAACCCCTTCCACGCCATTCAAAATTCATTTCCATACATGGGCAGTCGATTCTCTTGAAATTCATTTTACTAATTATCTTATGCAAAGCTCAAATTATTAGCATTATAAGACTATAAAATTTACAGGAATCCGACTAAGGTTTCGCATCAGAACTTTAATCCAAACTGAGCCACTCTAGTGGCACCACGGTCGAAGCATGCAGACAAGCAGCTATCGCAGGTGGGTCTTTATCAGACCGTTCTTCTGATTCTACGGTCAAATGTTTTATTTTAATTTTTTAATATGATGATATGAATTGGGGGAAAAAAAACAGAGAGAAATTGAGATGTTCACGGGCGGGCAGGCAGGCCCATGACTCGGGAGATGGGAGGAGGAGGGGATGTTGATTGATCGGAATTTAGTATGCTTTTGTCTACCGACCTTCTGACCCGATTCCTTTCCAAATGCCACAGCCCTGAAAGCGAATCATTGTTTGCCTTCCATTTATTTTAAAATTTTAATTTATTGGAAATATTTATCTCGGAGAAATTTGGAGTTTCAATCTGTTTTTCACCTGAAAATTAATATACCCATAAATTTGTGGCAGAAGCGTGTGGGAAAATTGCCAGCATATTTTTCAAATGCTGAACGCTCTGTTATTAATTTATAAAAAAAAGATCTGATATATAAGTTAACAGATGACAGTACCCAAATTACACAGTTATATTATGCGAAGTCAGACAACCAAGAGAACATGCTAATAATACAGATGCAAGATCATGAGCCGTGCATGAAACGAGATGTGAGATAAGCTAGCGGAATGGATGGTCATGTTAGTGGTTCTACCTTACTACGATACTATATTAAATTTTATAATTGTTTTAATACGATGTTGAATATAACGTACAGTACTGGACCCGCATCGCATGCATTCAAAAGTTCAAAGTAATATCATTACGACAACTTATACTTTTAGAATTTTATACATGTTATGTTAAAATATAATAGTATAGCCGGGTAAGAGTTGAATTCCCTTTGAACTATTTGTTTATCTTTTCCATAAAATTAATCTTTCTTTAACTCTTTTTTTTTCGATATATACTATCCGATATTCACTGTACCTATGAGAAGTAAAAGTTTATTGATATAAATTTTATTTGTAAATAATTTTTAATGTTACCAAGATCCACGCTTCCAAATGAACAGACAAATTTCTAATTTACTGCACCGGCTAGCCGGTTAAAACCTTATCCACACGCGTGAATGTACATGAGCATATATAAATTATATCGAGAAAATGGACGTGATCTACAGGTACTCCTTTTTTATACGTTCCTCTTTTTTTTTTTTTTAACATTCCTTTACTCCTTCGATTATATCAAAATATAATTCGGAGTTCATCAAAAAAAAAAAAAGAAGGTATCACAATTTAATAATTTTTAGAATTATTATAAGATCTAATAATAATAATAATAATAATAATAATAATAATAATATCCGAACATTTTAACCTCGGAAAATGAAATCACGTAAAACTATATTCATTCGTTTCTTTTCCAATCAGATGAAAAAAAATAGATATATGAATAAGGCCGTGCGAAGTGCTCCACGATAAATACTTGGAGCTCATCATGTAAGGAATTTTACGATAATCGTACCTTATCATACGGTACGGAGAAGTTTCGTATTATTAATGAAATATCACTAATTAAAACGAAAATAATACTTGAATTCCAGCGGAAATTAATTACATTTGGTAAACAAGAATATTTTCTTTTCTCTTTTTAATCGAATGGTCATAGTTATGCGTCCTCTCTAGACAGAACATTCGATTTTCAACCATTCACGCCTCCCCAGAAAAAAAATGTATGCAAACACCGCGACAAAGCATGACCTGTACCCGATGCTATCTTCCCACAAATTAACCTAAAAGAAAGAGAAATTGTCGTCCCAGACGTGTCATTCCCGCAGTATTGTCCAATTAAACCAAACATACATGTACAAAACTAGTTTTGCAGGCAACATTTTCCTTAAACATATAAGGAGATAATAATATTTTTTTATTATAAATAAGCTGACACATGGATTTAAAAGGTGTGTGATGGAAAGTGGAATAAATGATTTCACCATTTATGTAATGAGATTTATCAATTTAAAAGGCATGTGAAGAGCAATGGAATAAATAAATATAAGGAATTTTAATTATAAGATCAAACTCAGAATTCACTATTAAAGTAAAAAACGATACAAACTCCGCAAAATCCTCTTTTTTCCGGCATATTCTTGGCAGATTCTTTCAGTCACTGTTGAAAGAGTTGCATTACAGAGAGGACTGAGCATAGTACGACAATTTTAAAACATTTCTTAGGAGAAATAATCATTTTCTAATTTATTTAACCCTAACCTTACGGAGTATGAGATTGGGAAATTTATTTTTAAAAAATAGTGCTCTAAAAAATAACAGATAATCCTTTTTTTTCTCCGGTAGAAATGCGGGCAACTGATTATCATTTTTCCTAGAGGGATGCACACACCGGCGCTACAAAACCATCCGTACGCTACCGTGAGCCAATATTCACCGACCCCCGCGATTTACTTACAATTCCAAGAACCCAAATAATAATTATGGGTCTTTCGGGTCGAAGGAGCGTCAAATAAGCAGGAGAAAATTCGACAGAGGGACGGTGGTGGTGGTAGTGGAGGGACTTCCATCATCGGAGCATGGACGAGGTAAGCGACTGGAACACGACCTCTTCGCAGGGCAGCGTGAGGCCCATGTCATGGTCGAAGCCGAACTCCTCCTCGGCCATCTGGAGCAGCGCCTGGAACTCGGGGCGGTCGAGGAACGCGATGGGGACGACGTGCCGGGCGCGGTTCTTCCCTACGTAGACGACGAAGTGGCCCTTCGGGACGTCCAGGGGGAGACCCTCCGACGAGGCTGAGGAGGAGTGGTCGTGGTATCCTTGCTGCCGCTGCTGCTGCGTTCTCCTCCCCAAGCTTGAGCACCGCTGCATGATCTGCTTGAGTACTGCCGTCTGCGGGAGTTTGCCCGATTTCCTCGTCAGCGCCATAGCTAATTAAAGATGCTTGGGTAAATCTGTGTGGGATGTCCAATTTGGAGTTTGAATTATTTCTTTTGGAGGCTTGAGAGAACGGAAGAGGAGGAGGGGGAGATGAGGGTTTCGGGGCCACTAGTTAAAATGGCTGTGTGGGATGAGACGAGATTGACAGTGAAAGAACATATATATATATACACCCACACACACACACATGCATGTATGTATTTGTATTATGCTCGCCGTATACGTTGGGTGGTTTGCAAAATTGAAATCCACAGTCGCGCTACATGATCTAGTTGACACATTTTGTCTGGTTCCATGTGTTTAAATTTGCCTCTCTTTTGACTCTGCAGCTTCTTATTTCGGTATATACCATATCACATATAAAAGTTTAATGATCATAACTAATCTAGATTGAAATTAGATCGATTCACTAAGAGATAGACCTATCATCACATGAATTTTCTCCATTCACGAACGAACACAGGACATTATTTAAAAAAGAAAAGGGTATCGAACTATTTTGAACAGCAATACCGCCCACTTTATATCAGGTTGCTTGGTCTTCTTTGGTTTCAATTTTCCATTTTTCGATTATAAAAGACATTAAATGTAATGATAAATCAAGAAAGTGGTATAAAAGAGCATGAGAAAAAAAAATTGATGGGGTGTGAATTTCTTTTAAGATTATTATAAGGGTACTGGGATGCATGGCGTGGCCTCTACCTAGTTCTTGGCTTCTTGCTCACCTGCCCTTGATTTACTCTTAATTGGTGATTTGTTTTTGGAGTCACAATATCTCTTCATTGTATTTCTTGATCGTTTTATTTAAGCAATAGGTCATCGCCTACAAGATAGGTTATCGTCTATAAGAGATTGAACTCATATTCACCTGAAAACCTAAGTTATTAGGTAATGGTACTCAATTATCGTATAAATCATATTTCAATCTCTCAACTGTTCGATGTGTGGTTATTTTCCCAACAATCCTTTAATCCTGAATCTAGAATACGGGGCATACCAAGGTACCTTAAACTGAAGGTACAATCACATCAGGTACTGGTACACCTCCTGGGGTAACATGTTTCAGCCCCTCATGTTCTGAGGTTAAGAAGGCAAGTGTATCTCTCAATCCATCTGCCTAATTCTTTTTTAATAATGGCCCTTTTTTCATGAATCTTGTCTCCTTGATCACATCCTTTAATTTTTCCCCCAGTTCCAGTGGCAATTTAATGCCACAACAATGAGTTATGAATGGATACCGATTTCCATGGCCATTTATCAAGCAACATCGATCGAGAGCACGTGCCCAGTTATCCCCGCTTCCTCAACCGACGGTACATAGCTGCCCCGACTTTCTCCGATACCGTGAGAGAATAAGATATCGAAGAGTGCATGCAACATTATTGGGAATATCTGATATCTAATCATCCTCCCCGAGTTCGAGTCTCATGACAACCCGAGGCACCACTAAAAATAGAGGTTTGCAATGCAAGTCGTCGCGAGATCTCTTGCTTCTTAATTAGGAGGTTTCCATCTTCGTGAAATCGAGGTTCCCGACCTAATTGTGACTGTCCGCAGACTCCGTGATTAATGGCTCATTTAGACAGCTCATGAGGGATGATCATGTTCGGATTCTCCACGGCTCAAACCCTTGTGGGCCACGGCAAAATATCAAAAGATTAATTAAATTAGCATCGACTCATCAGCCCAGCCAACTCTCGCACTGTTAAATTACACAAGTAAACCCCTCCGTGAACGCACCAGATCTGACAACCTTAAGAGGGACATGTCGGATGGCAACGACTTGGAAATTCTTAGATTGCCGAACCGGTCGGGCCGCAGCTGTAAAGTCGTCTCCAGTGGCAGCCAGTCCGACGTTCCATTAATGAGATCGGTTGGTCAACACAAGTGTGAGAACATTTTTTTTCTTTGGTTTTTGATTCATTTTTCACCATTAAAATTTCTACCACCCCTTTATTCCCCTTCTCCCTATCCTTTCAAATCTATTTTCTTTTTTATAATTGAAAAGATAACAATTTTTGAAGGGAAATAAAAAAGGAAAAAAAACCTATACCATCCATTGGGTCCATAAATAATTTTTTTAATATAATAAAAAAGATAACATTTTTTGAGGAAAATTAAAAAAAAAATTATACTGGGAAGGTCCTGTCAAGTGCACCTGCAAAACTTAATCATGCGGGGATTTGAGGGCCTTGAGGGAGAATGAGGTCCAGGCCCAATAGACTTCACATTGACCCAATGGGCTATATTAGTAATTTCACTTTATACGGACCAATGTCCGACGTGCGTACGCCCGCCGCCCGGACCTAATGTCCAAACCATTTATACGTTAATTATCGTAAGGACTTTACATTACAAACCGACCCGTTTTTTATTTATATATACGTTGACTTCATCGTTGTTCATGGTGGAGTCCATTTCTCCATAAGCACTATGTACGTACTTTTAAATCGATCTATCAGGTCGACAATTTCTTGAAGACAGAGAGGGGCCCTGCTCGAGGACATTATTGAAGGGACGGGAGCACACAAACACGTGCGGATAAGATCAGATGCAGCGGGGGAATGGCATGTGTGGAGCCGCACGGGAGCCGCTTTTATGGTCGGGATGGTGGGAGCATCCGTTACATTAATTATTAATCAGCACTTTTTTTTTTCTAGTAATAAAAGATAGCTATGAACTTAAAAAAGAATATGAAAGGATAGGGTTGAAAATTATGAAAAATTTTGTAAATAATAATTGAATTAAAAAATTTTTTAAATTCAGATTGAGGACGTTACATTTTCACTAAAATTAAAATTTCCCAGGCTGCCCCTTTTGAATGTCAATAGCACGGTCCATCTGCACCTTTTCTGGCTTCCCTTACCTCTTCTTCCTCGGACTGGTCAAGACCACCCAAAAAGAAAATAGAATACAAGAATTTGAGCCAATTTCAGACTGACGAGACGGTTCATGAACTTATTGGTTCTTTTTCCCTTTTTTTAACGAATAACTTGTTAATGGTGGGTTGATTCACCTAAGAAAAGGCTATAATTTACTGTCGATTTGATGGTTTTTTTTTCCATTGATAAAAACGGATTGGTTGATTAATTTTACTGTGAACAAAGAAAGGGGAAAAACAGAGAAAAATAATAAAATAAAGAAATGACCGACTAGTAGTACTCAATGGAATCTACAACTGACCGTGAGGTCCCATGATCTAGAGAATTTCTCTAGCTTATTTCATAGAGAGGGAGAGAACTCTACGGGCTACTGCAATCGGGGTCACGTGAGGTCATGCATGACGCGTCCGCGATCGAACGCGTTTAAATTGTTGCCCGCATATATAATTAATTCGATCGAACTAGGGATAGATTAATTAAAATAATCATGCATGGAACATAATCCTTCTATAACAAGCCAATTTTAAATGCGGAACGTGTTGAATATTCTGCCAAGTCTTCGACTCTGATCATCCTCAGTCGATTTCACGGAGTAATTAATTAAGATTATTGCTAATTTCCTTACTTAAATATCTATTATGCCTATGTCCTCACAGGCTCGAAACCTACTTATATATATGGAGACCTTCACGACAATTAATAGTTATTGTTAAATATTATAATTATAATGCTTGGATATGTTTTTTTTGGGTGATAAAACGGAATCGTAGCCCAATGAAATAAATTATCATAAGCAACGATGGGGTATGGACACCCCAACCATACCATAAAATAGGAGACTCAGAAGGCCTCCCGGTGGTGAGACAAAGAAGTGTATGCCCCGCGGAAGATCCAAGGAATTCCCGGCTAACCAATCAGCACAAGCATTACCCTCTTAGTACGTATGGAGTAGATAAATGTGCCATTGTTGTGCCATAAGGTCACGAATAGCTCGAACTAGTGATGCAATCAACGGTGCGCATGAACCCTCGAAATTAGGTCACAAACAAGCATCAAGTCCACCTCGACAATGACACGCCGATACCCAGACGCCACACGAATTCCAAACTACATTCAACGACCCATAATTCCGCAACCTAGATATGTTACTTTTATGGTAGCATGTACAATAATTACAAGGGTATTTACAGGTTAATTCCAACCATTAGCCCTTTGCTCTGTACGTGTCAGATGCCTATCTGAACCTACTAGGCCAAGGTGGCTGTATATTACACGGCCAATATTTGCTCCCGATGCTAGGGTTCGTAGGTTAAGAAGAGACGAGTAGAAAAAAGAGAAATTATAATTGAATCCGTAGAGTTTTATTATATTCATTCCATTAGTTTATTTTTTTCTTAAACTGATAAAAATTAAAATGGCAGTTTCTTGAGAAAAAAGAAAATGAGTAATCATTTCATTGCTTCTTATAATTGCGTTATTTTATATTTTCAAAAACAATATAATAAATATTAATCATTCTTTACATGTATTATTACAATTTATCCCGTAAAACCTTTCCTCTTTTTTTTTTTCCATGCTTCCATTGCAAGTATGATCTGACAGTGACTTCGCGTCAACTTTCGTTGGTCTTCTAATGTATGACGTATGATAAATAGTGGCAGGTCGGCCAAAAGACTCAAACGCCCTTTTACTTTAATTTATTTCTATCCGGAAAATCCAATTATATATATATAACTGGGAAATCGAGACCGACTTTAATTGGTAGTAGGCATTGTCTTCCCCAAATGTATACAACTATTAAAGCAGATAAGTGTGTGTGTATATATATATATATATATAAATTCATGGATTCGTGCATGACATTTAAGACGAATCAGATCGGAAATTCACATAAAATAATAATAATTTTAATATATGTATAATAATAATAATAATAATATTTTATCATCATCAGCTGGCGAGGAAGCTGCAAAGAAAGCAGGCAAGCTCAAATTCAAATTATAGAAAAACTTGTTCTAGTGGTAGTAGTAGTATAATATGTTTTTCCCTCTTGTTTAAGTATGGTTTTGTGTTGAAGGAGTGTCATACTATGAATGGAGACAGACAAATCATGATTATCTGGAAGAGTTCTATTCCTTTCATGGACCAGCTGGCGCCGAAATGTGTTTTAGTCGGAGCCTAATATTATGTTTTTGAATATCACGTGGCGTATGCAAAAAGTAATTAATTATAAAATTTTGCGCGGCGACCGTTCCATACATGCATGACATTCGACTTATAAAACTTTGGAAATTCTGACTGTGGCAAATTCATACACGTGTCCGTTTTCTGGTTCATTTTGTACCAGTATTTATCTCTATTTTCTTTTGTCCTTTTTTTTTTTGTTGAGCATGCTTCAGTTCTAGTTCATGAAAGAGTTCAAGAAGATTATTTGGCTTCGTTCGAATCCATGTCGTCCGAAATGATGAGAATCGAGTGTATGGTCATATCCGTCGAGTCTCGAGAGCGCTGTACGAGGGATCGCAAACACAATGATTGAAATGCTAAGCGAGTGGGGATCGAGTCTTTTGAGATCATTTAGCTCCAACTTAGTTTCAATTATCAAGAAGAAGAAGCATTAGTATATATTTAGTGGAGAAATCATAGTGGAGGAAAAAAGAGAAAAAAAAAAAACAAAGGAATATATGATAGACCTAAAAAGCTCCCCTGCAGCGGTCACTTGACACGTGCAACTGATTTGCTTCTGAAGTGACTATTTTTTGCTTGCAGATGTTCACGAGTCTAATATAATAATAGGAAATAATGGTAAATAAAAAGTAAGTAATTTTCTCTTTCTCATAGTGAAGATCGAACTCAATAACTTATGGCTATGAGTTAGAGTCTTGTGTTATTATACCGAGATCACAGCATTATCTCAAGTAACTATTTTTTAGTTATAATTAATTTTAAGCTCTGTGGGGTGGGACGCGATGTTCCTGTTCTGGGACGATGAGTAAAAATTATTGGAGCAGCTCAAAAGGCCATTTCCGTAAGCCCTCATTGGATAGGAATAAAAGTGGGAACACACAAACACAGCTTCAAGATGTCCATCGACACGATGGCGCTCCGTTAGTGTCCGGTTTCTTATCTCATTATCAACAATGCAACACTTCAAATGATAACCTATTATATCACGTAATACCGACCTAAAAATTTAAACGCATAAGTAATAGTATTTAATTATGTCATGTATGTCTTTATCTTTTTTCTGTAACCCAATTAAAATTTTTATGTGATCCGAATTGTCAATACTTATGCAAATCAGTGTCGAGTTCGGACTTGGGACTATGTATTCTCAGGGATTTAAGAGCGGAAGGGGCTCTTTATTGTATATTGAAAGATTAAGGTTCAAGTTTACTTGTACACCGTCATTGTTCGCCGTCCATAGTGAAGACCGCCGCTCCTCTTTTGCCTATGCAAGTACGGACGGCACTCTATTGTACTGAATAAAGTATATTTGGTGTCCGCTTCTCTTCTGTCCACTCTAGTATACTTTCGTTTAATCGGTTGATTTCCAACAAATTCTTTTTATTGAATATCTGATATGAGATTTGACTATTAACCTGCGATCAAACTAAACAATATTGAACTTATACTCACCAGCTTGTCCATTGCATCTTATCAATGATGCACAAGATACCATGAAAATTCTGGAGTCCCCACATTCGGTCGTATGCAAGATCGTGCAGGGAGGAGACAGTTGCTGGATTTCACGGTAAAAAAGCGAGGGGGCGAAAAAGTTGTGAATCAGTCAGCGAATGTGCTCTAAGATATCTGTCCTAAATACAATCCCAAATCACATAATGCAATGTACTTACCTGCCTTAGAAGATCTGTAAGAGCTTGGACCAGATCAGCCGCAACTTCCTATGGGGTTCAACTGCACAACATAGAAAGATGCACATGGTCTCCTGGGAGACTGTTACAAAGTCAAGAGGAGAAGGAGGCCTCGGAATACAACGTAGTAGGGAGAGGAATGAGGCACTCCTTGGAAGTATGGCCTGGAGAGCCAATTCAGATGACAGACCATGGGCTAGACTTTTGAGAGAAAAGTATGGTCGAACCATTACAAATGTTAGAGGCTGCTCCATCAACAGACGTGCCTTGCAAGAGGGCTCTCGACTTGCCTTAAAAGGGGTTAAATGGGTGATCGGATCAGGAGAAAACATAAACTTTTGGCATGATACATGGGTAGGCCACCAACCTTTGAGGGAATTGGTTGAGGGTCCTCTAGGTCTAGCTGAAACCAACCTAAAGGTTAGAGATGTTCTCAACACAGATGGAACATGGAACTTACAGCAAATCAGTGTGCCATTACCCAAAGAAATTATGGAGAAGATGCAAGCCGTCCCAAGGAGTTTGACAGCCCAAATGGAGGATAGAATTGCTTGGAAGTTTTCCCCAACAGGCCACTTCTCGACAAAGACTGCATACTACTTAGCGTGTGGGGATGATCCTTTGACAAAGAGCACTGCATGGGAATGGATCTGGAAAGCACCGACCCACCCGAGAATCTCGATGTTCCTTTGGATGGCAGGGCACCAGAAAATTCCCACTATGGATCAGTTAAATAGAAGAGGGCTTAATATTGACCACATGTGCCCGAGATGCAAAAATGGAGTGGAGGATACAAGCCATGCCTCAAGGGACTGTACTTTCGCAATGCGGGTTTGGAGACGGATTGGCATCCCATCCTCTAAATGAGCCTCCTTCTCCTTGCCCACCTACGAATGGCTAAGGGTCAATAGTTGTGCTTATGAGACAGTGCATATGAATATTAATTGGTCGATTGTTTTCTTGCAGGCTATTTGGCTGATTTGGAAAGAAAGGAATGAAGTGGTGTTTGGAGAACATTCGGAGAGGGAGCCACCACATAGACTGATTATCCAAGGGGCAGCAGAATTCCAAGCAGCCATGAAGCCTCACCTAAGGAAAAATGTTTTTCAAATAGCCGTTAGATGGGCTCCCCCACCCCCCGGGTGGTGCAAGCTCAATACCGACGGCTCTGTAGGAGAGAAATCCGATAAAGCGGGAACGGGTGGAGTAATTAGAGATAGCACGGGACGTTGGGTAGCAGGCTTCACTCGATTTGTGGGATCCACAAACAGCCTACTAGCTGAACTATGGGCTGTTCGAGAGGGACTACTCTTAGCGCGGGATTTAAACATTCAACTTTTAATTATTGAACTAGATGCCCAGCTAGTAGTGAGCTTTCTGCAGAATACAGACATTGAAAACACCTTTCTTACACCAATTGTTATGGATTGCAGGAAAATACTCCAAGATTTCAGAGAAGTCCAAGTGCAACATATCTATCGGGAGGGGAACTCGGTTGCGGACATTTTGGCAAGGATGGGACGTAGTTCCAGTCCAGATGCAGTATATTTAGGAACTCCACCAAAGGAAGTTTCACTAGCTCTTTTGTATGATATGTGGGGATGTCACTCCACAAGGCTTGTTCGCCAAACACCAGCTGACATGGCTGGGGACTGATCTGTATTGTACAGTTTATTAGCTAATACAACATCTTTAATTACCAAAAAAAAAAAAAGGTCAGAAAAGCTGAAAGAAGCTGACCCGATACTGTCGGATGAAGTCGGACACTAGTCGGAAATTCCCAGGTTCATGTACAGCTAAAAGCTATATGTAGGCGGCTGGGGCTTAGGTATAAATAAGCCTAGTGGCATAGATTCCGTAGATAGGCGGATCCCTTAAGACGTGGCGGCCGCCGGCGACTTCCCTCACAAAGGTTCCTTCCTGCCTGCTAGGGAGTTCCATGGAAATGAGCTGCAAAGTAGCAAACTCGGCCTCACTTTTTAGAACTAAGAGATTCTGATTTAATTTTTATTAATACAATTTTTTATACGTCCCTATGTTTGCTCTAATTTTATGATTTTTAGGTTTATGTGACTACTTAATCTAACCATAAGAAAGAGTAAAATTGGCGTTGAAAAAATTCATAAAGCAAAAACAGCAAAAGCGTAGGGAGGGTTCGGTGAAAGTCTGTATCGGTGCGTCTTGTCACACGGCATTTCCAGTGAGCTTTGACTTATGCCATGTAATTCCAAATGTGTTTGATAGAAGAACAATTACTTCTTTTTTATTACATTTTGGAGTGTAGCACAGACCAAACCGCTTACTTCTTTTCAATCATGTCCTTCTCTCATTGGATGTTCCTCGTTCCAAATGCAATTTCAAATAAGTCGATTTGATTTCTGAATGCCAGTTGTTGTATATGTCTGGAAAAAAATCGACCCCTGTGCAAGCTCCCACAGTTTCTAGCCCTAGTGCTGTATCAATCCATCCTATAACACAGATGAAGGTTTCTCCTTTTATGACTCGATGACCTGATTGCAAGCCTGGCCGGTCCTACTCTTTCCATGGTCGAGTATGCACCACATATCCCAACCTCAATCGAACCTGGCCGATACTCGAACATTTATGGGAGCATTCGATCATCGCTGCTAACATCTCCTATCCGTTCATAGATTATCATTCAGTTTTGAATCCCAGATCCCATACCCTTCTGTGGATGCATAATTATTAATATGCCAGGAGTCCTCTTCACGTCAAATCATGAACATAAGCCTCTGTCGTCTGAATAAGAGAGAAGGAAAACCGATTGAATTACAAGCACATACACGCACCATACACTTTTCTATCAGAAAAGAGATCTCGAATATGGAAGGAGTACGAGAAAGAGTATAAAAGGAAGGAAATCGCGTGTTGAGCCATCCGATCACGGGTCAAGAGCAACATCGCCGCATCGGATCTCACTTTTCTTGAAATATCAATATTTTGTTCTGAAGAGCAATGGGCTGAATATACTTGAAGAGTACAGCTGTGTGGTATATCCTCATCTCCATCAAAGTTGGACCCACCCCGTGTGAACCTTCTGAATTCAGTCCCCCCCATCTCAATGTATATATACGTGTATAAATATATATTTATGTGTAGAGATAATATCAATTTTCTATTATATCCGGAAAGCAAATACTGTTTTCACGTGCCAGACATGAGGTTGATGTTTCCACTGACAAAAAAAATGAAGGAAATTAAATTATAATAACACCACCGTGTTCCTCAGTGTAATAACCAAGAAACTAAAGGAACCCATATTAAAGAAAGAAAGAAAGAATATTTTGTATTATTCTCACGCGCTTTGTAAGTAAGAGATTTTGTATTTCTTCAATCAGAAGTTTCGTAATCCCTTTAAATTCATGGACCTTCATTGAAACGGTAAAATGCTGATCAGTGAAACTTCAGGGGCCAAAGTAATCCTAAACTTGAAACTTTGGGGTGCTGAATGTTAAAGATGAAAGCTTGAGGGTGAAGAGTATAAATTTGACCAACATCGGTTGATTGAGATAATTCGACAACTCTCTCCTTGCATAAGATTTCGAGTACGTGAATGAAGAAAACTTATAATTTATATAATTTTATTTCTTATTGGATCGATTTATTGTGAGTCTGAACTAATCGAGACTCATCAGTTTTCTGAATATTGTGTATTGCTGAAGCCTAAAATACGGGGAGGTGGAGAAATGGAGGGAAGTGACGTGTCGGGTGACAATGGATTGTGACCAAAGTTTATATAACGAAGGTCACTGACTGATGGGATGTATAGAGGACGAGGGGACCAACACCCCCACCAATGCCAATACCAATACCAATAGAAGCCTGCGATATTCATTCCTTTCCCTCCCTTCTGGCCTCACACATCCCTTCTCTTCTTTAATCAAAATCATATCTCTGCATCTCGAAGGGAATAAATAAAATACCATTCGGAGCATATTCAAAGGAGAGGCAGAGGATTTCCTGATATGGAAAACAGTAACAATCAGCTCCAGCGGCTTCAGAGCCCCGTCAGGCAGCCGTCGAGATTCCGGCGAGTCTGTGTCTTCTGCGGCAGCAGCCCCGGGAGGAACCCGAGCTACCAGCTCGCTGCTGTTCAACTCGGCAAGCAACTGGTACTCATAGTTGTATATCTATCTGTGCATGCTTATATATTCATTTCCTCCTGCCGTGTCGACCTCTCCTTCTCGGCTAATCCCGAAATGGAATTCTAATTCCAGCCCTTCTCAGTACCTATTTCACGGCAGCCGGTGGTTCTTCGAGCTGAATCATATGCTGCTTCCGTGTTATGTTGCTTTTAACACGACTCGATTCCCATGTTCAGAGCCCTGCAACTGAGAGCAGAATCCCCTGTTCTCGGTAAAACCGTTTGTTGGTGCGAGGAAATGAAATTACAGCACGACAGCCATGGTGATTGGAGTGTAATAACGATGATGTTAAATGTTTTTGGGGGGCTCATTCTCGCTCTTGTGAATCGGACACGTCAGTGAACATCCATTAATGAAAAAATAAAACTTCTGCAGGTGGAAAGGAACATTGACTTGGTTTATGGCGGAGGGAGCATCGGCTTGATGGGTCTCGTCTCTCAGGTTGTCTACGACGGTGGCCGCCACGTCTTAGGGTAATGCTCGTCTCTTCCCCTTCTCTCTCCACCTCTGCAACTCTCCCTGTTTCTCTCTGAAGAACTCCATGGCTTCTCGTTCGAAATCCTAACACCATTTCATTCAATTATGACCTGCTTTCCTGCAGAGTGATTCCCAGGACGCTCATGCCAAGAGAGGTAATTTCCATGTCAAGCTAATTAGCTACCTACTACTGTCTAGCAAAACTAGCTACCTACTACCTAGTTGGTCTTTTCAATTGCCAAATCAGACGGTGAAATAAAGGAACATAAGAAATTTTTAAGTGGGGATGGAATTTATAATCTATTAATATCAGATTGAGAACGATTTTACGGTATCAAACTCACGAGTTAGTCTTTTCTAGGACAATAATTAGCTACCTGTTTGATCAAGTTGAGTTTTGAAATTGTTTGCCTTTGGGGATCTCTTGATCACTTGGGGATGTTATTGATTTCCCTTAACTGGAAATCTCGTTCATGCTCTGGCTTTCTCCTTGATTCGTTCAGCTCACGGGAGAGACCATCGGGGAAGTCAGGGCCGTTTCCGGCATGCACCAGAGGAAGGCCGAGATGGCTCGTCAAGCCGACGCATTCATCGCCTTGCCCGGTATCTAAAATTCTAATGATGGCTTTCGATAGTGGGAATTTAAGGTCAACCGTGCTAATAATATTCCTTGGCATGTCATGGTGTAGGAGGATACGGAACACTGGAAGAGTTACTGGAGGTGATCACCTGGGCTCAGCTCGGAATTCACGATAAACCGGTAATCTCAGCGGTCGCCGGTCCGTCCCTTTCACCATCCATTATGAGCATCGAATCGATCGGTCCGAACTGATGGATGTTATTTTGCAGGTTGGATTGTTGAATGTGGATGGGTACTACAACTCGCTACTAACGTTCATAGACAAAGCAGTGGACGAAGGGTTCGTGACACCCGCTGCCCGTCACATAATTGTGTCGGCCCCGACTGCCCATGAACTGCTCTCCAAGCTTGAGGTTCACATAAACAGAATCTTCGCATAGAACGGAATATTCCTTCCTTGTGTTTGGTTGACTTGTTTAAGTGAAATTCTATTTTTGTCCCGACCAAAAGGCAAAATTTAAATCCAAATGCATGGGACACGTGCAAGTGGCCAATAACTATATTCCTAAGCTAATAATTTGGCCCCAGATTATTTTTTTTAATTATTTCTCCCCAAATTATTAAAAACCATTGACACTAATCTAAATAACATAGACAAGCTTGAATCGATTTGAAATTTTATGGTCATATCAATTCAGCTCGCTCGTCGGTGTCTGCTTGAATCTGACATTTTCGTCGTTCATTGATTGCTCTCATTCAGGACTACGTCCCCGAGCATTCAGGAGTGGCCTCCAAGCTCAGCTGGGAGATGGGGCAGCAGCTCGGGCACAGTACAAAATCAGATATTGCACGTTGACACCACCACCACCCAAGTAAATAGAGAATGGAGCCAAGTTTATTAGCAGCCGTTTGATCTAGATCTGACCTCTCTCAACAGTCAACACAGCATATCCCATACTCATAGATGGCGGGCCTCGACCCTCGAAGTTCCTTTTACAGATGTGTGGTGGATAGGCTAATTTTTACTCAATTGGCCTTGTGGAAATATTTTCTATTTAGTTTTGTAGGCAGTAAGAAAATTACACTCTTTGACTTGTCGGCCAGCTGGGGGAGCAAATAGGTTTGATTCTCAATTAGGGTTTGAACGATACCTGGTACACTTGTCCCTCGATCTCATATCAAGAAGAAAGTTTTAGATTTCCTATTTCTTTTATTCTGTCTTTCTTCCATTTCATTACAGTTTCATGCAACTCAATGAGAAAGCCGTCTTGAGTTTCAGTTTGTCGGTCGGTGGATTTTCTCTGTATATTCTGAAATTGTTATCATCGATGTTCGATATATTATGTTTCCCTTTTATATGAAAATGAGCTGTTTGTTACCAATTGCTTTCATTCGTAGATGTGCGTGTGGAGAAAGACATTTCTATGCGTAAAGGGAAATGTTTCATGGGTACGAGCCGTGTTAATGACCGATGCCTCAGCCTTCTCATCGAGATCAATTCCCTTGATCGAAAGTCATCTAACCGATTTACAGAACTTGAATTATTTAGTCATGCAAGTTTGCTCGTAATCGTTTCAACAACGTCATTGTCATATGTCTTTAGCATGTTAACTGTTACTAGTAACCCACCCTCCATGATCGGTTTTGTCCCGACCACTAGATGCTTCTTGTGGATTTCGAGTTCCTGCACACTGCAGATGAAGTCCGCTCACATGCAACACAGACTATCAACTATGAACCTCCTAGTATCGCTTTAATAATTTGATCTCTCATCAGTTAACTTTGGTCATGTGATGCCAACTAGGAACCGAGACACACAACTATGCACGCGCCGAGTTTTTTTTTTTTTTTTGAATATGGAGAATTTGGGGGAGCAAGTGGAAGACAATCTTTCAGATTGGTTTGGTTGGGAATAAATAAAAACAAATAATACATAATTTTTTAATGATATTTTTAATTTTAGGAACGACTTTCGTGGATGCTTCATCCAGGACACAAGGAATTAGATCGTGTCAAATTTGTCGGGGCGAGAAAGGGAGTCGGTGGATTAATTGAGAATTTCTCAAGAATTTGGTCCAATAAATTAGCTTTGTGGAAAAATAAATAAATTGAGTTTCGTCAACAAAAGTCGTAGAGCAGTGGAGATGGCTGCCTGGCTGCAGTGCGCCTGCGTTTGCCTCTTGGCTCTTGCTGAGGAAGGAAGGAAGGAGGTGGGGGACCTCCATCCATTATTGAAAGAAAGGGAAACAAAAATGACTTCTCAATTATTGGAACGGTACAGTTGACACCTGTCCTTGGTCGTACCACCAACTAAGTCCCACAAAAAAAAATTAATATAACGAAATTAATCTCGACTTAATATTAAAAAATTTTAATTAAATTTTCACTCGTGAAAATCTTCATTTTTTACTTTATTTCTTCATCTTATTTTCTTCTGCCTTTATAGATTTCATTGTCAGTGAAGAAAAGGGATGTTAAAAATAGACACCTCATTGTCGTGTCGACAGGATGTTAGACGTGATGGTCCTTGTAAACCGTAGATTCTCCGCTCCGTATGATCAGTTTAGAACTGTACGATATAAGGGGAGGTTCTCCAACCGTCTTCTAATATATATATATATATATATATATATTTTTGGCACTGGGGAACATTAATCGACACCGTCGATTTATTACAAAGATAAGTCCTCGAACTAGAAGTGCCCGAAAAAAACACCCTCCAGTCATCGGAATCTCGTATTTATAATGTCCTCCCGTCAATTCATCGTGTCCTATCTTTTTTTGGCTCAGACACTTTTATCATTCGATGTGGCTATTGCTGATAATGAAAGGTGAGAGTCTTGTCTATTGTCTAATGTCAAGTGTATCATTAATCAGTATTCGGCCGATCATGAGTTGAAACTGCTATGAAGAATAGAACCGGTCACTTTACATGTTATCGTCTATTTTACTTATTGAAAGTTGTGGTACCTGTCGGTCTTAGTTCAACTAATAGCTAGCCCTTTGATTTCACAGCACGAAACTCTGAAGAGAAAAAAAAAAAAACGTGTAACATGTTATTCTTGGTTTAGGTCCATTCAAGGCGCTTTTCTATTAAAATAACTATAGCCACCAACCCATTTACGCATACACATAGCTGCCAGCACTTGTGAAATAACGTGGACCGATTGTAAAAACATTTGAAGACGTCCACGCTCGATCGGTAAGCGGCACGTGTGCACGGCGCGAGTCACCGGGTAGGATGTTCGATGCGGGAACCGGATAAGACAAAAAGAACGTGCACGTAAAGCGTACACTGTGTGTCTCATCATCATGCAATAACAAAACCGATGGATGGATGATGTTCCGGTTGTTGATTAAGAGCCACGGGATTCACCAGTGCCCGGAGGGCAACCTTTTACCAACAATGGACAGCGACAGCTCGAGAAAGTGGAAGAAGGTTCCACCCCAACTCTGCCAGGACCTCGTGGGCTTGTTTTTGTGAGGAATGAGGAGGAGGCTGTGCTGTTGACCCACACCTCGGACGACGTACACATACCTTTTCCCTCTTATGGATAAGCATGAACGTTATCATTTTTCTTGTGGGTTCACATCAGATTTTTATGTGCTACCACCATGATC
This sequence comes from Lagerstroemia speciosa, assembly GCA_037672795.1. NCBI lineage: Eukaryota > Viridiplantae > Streptophyta > Magnoliopsida > Myrtales > Lythraceae > Lagerstroemia > Lagerstroemia speciosa. Next base: position 8,554,472 of record CM075298.1, on the reverse strand, counting down.
CCTTTCCTTTTTCTTTCCCATCTTCCTCCTCTCTTCTCTCTCCCTTTTGTTATGATAAACACTCGTAAACGTAAAAGAATAGAAGTAAAAGAAGATCGGTAATGGGTATAGAAAATTCTACTGACTACGATCGAGCTCACAACTTCTTATATGCATCTATATATGTCAATGCATCAAATCTCCTTTCTTGTTCTATTCTCCTTTTCCATTTCTCCGACCTCCTTCGATGGACATTTCCAGGTATCTATATGCTTATGAAAAACATGGGAAAATTTACCATAGCCGACAAAAGAGCTTTACAGCACCCCCACCACCGCCACCACCTGCCTTTTCTTGCTGGTGTTAGCTAGGAGATGCCACCGACATGTGCACCTGCCTCTTCGCTTTCAAGCATCTCGACCGACATTGCATTGATTATATGTCAGCAATTGGAAAAGAGTGAAAAGCTTATAATTCTTTGGGCGGTGGCTGAGAACTTCCAGACTAGTTAAAGAAATTCTACAAATGATTTGACACATATGAGGTGGACACCGTAGCGTACGGGCACAACGGAGGGCATCAGGGTTTTCTTGTAACAAATTTAGAGAAATGTTTGTAATAAGGATGTTGGGTCTGAGCCATGATGATTTCGGTCCAGCCCAGGATGAAATGTGGACTAAGTGCAGGTGTTATTTGGTCCATGAAGCTTAATCCATTGTGTGTGTGTGTGTTTGTTTGTTTTTTTTTTTTTTAATGAATATGAGATAATTTAATATTATTTGAATATACTTAATAAAGGGAGCGGAAGAGAATGAAAATCTATATGTATTTTGACTGCGTGCTGCCCTAATAAATAGCTGAATGACTGACTTTAATTATAAAAAAGAAAGGGAAAGAAGAGGAAAAAAATAAATTATTTAGTTACAATATTCTTTTATAAGATTTTTTAACAAAAAAGAAGGGTAACTGTGTAATTATATTATTTGTAATTTTTTTCACCCAGCCATGTACCTGAGCTGAGATGAGATGCTTCCAGATCCAGGCGACTTCCCTTCTCTAAAATCTATGCTTCGGTCTGAAATTTGGTCATTTACAAGGGTATTGAACTGAAGTAACAAGAGCAGGAAGCTGGACAGAATCCACTTAGACAATAATATTATTCAATTTTATTTCGAATAAGAAAGAAGAGAAAAAATTCAAGTAATTATTATTTGCAGGAGTAGCGTCGACTCTTTAAACAGCAGAACGGCCGTCCCGCACCGGGCACTCAGGGACACCAGAGCGAGCAGCACGTGAGTTAATGGCTCACATGATATTAAATTAATATTTTGAAGGGGAGGGTCCATTATAGTAGCTGGCTGGTGGGGCTCTCGCGTGTCGCTCAGCTGTTGCACGACAGCCCGGGCCTGGGGCACCCTACCAATTCAAGTCTTGAAGGCTCCGGGCTTCGTAGTGACGGTGGATAGTCAGCCTCAATAGTGGATATGGGATTTGGCCCATTAGATGCCCTCGCGGAGGATCATTGAGGTTGAACCAATTTCACTTGGCCATTCCATCTTAAACTCCTCAACGTTCACAGGAACATTTCAAAACTAGCGCTAGTGGTAGAAATATTTCAGAAGGAATTCAAAGGAATCAGAACCTCGAAGAACTCAGATGCGCATGTTTGCCTTTGCTGAGAATCATACGAGCGTTGATTGCTGAGAATGAAATATAAATCACGATTCTGGAGGATTTGTGTACAGAACAGAGAAAAGACGAGTCGTTTTTCTCAAAGGGAGTATAACACCGGAGGACAGTTTTACTTGGACAAAAGCTAAGACCAGCTTTGTAACGTTCGGAAAAAAAGTAGAGGCGTGGTAACATCTCGATCTCTATGTTGTTGATTTGTAGGGTATGTCTAGCCTCATCATTCATTCAGTCATCATCTTTGAATTCCCTGTGCACGGAAGGAGGAATTGGTCGCATTAATTTTTCATTCTCCGAGGTTTATCTTTCTTTTAAGGGGTTGGAATTGGAGAGAATAGAGTTGTTACCTGCGGTCGAGATATCGAGGTTGTATCCCGGAGCCTTGACAAGTGGTGCACGTCAGAGACCCGACCCCGTCGCAGTTGATGCAGTTAGAAACCTCCTTTTCGGCCCCTCCAAGTTCTACTGTCACTGTCCCCGTTCCCATGCAAAATCTACATCTTTCTGGAGAAAAATTCCAATTCAAACTATTAATCAGTCTCAATTTGTGTGAGGTAAAGACAGTTGGTATCATTCAAGAAGTTCAAGTCGAAATGTGAAATGTGAAAGTTTTTGCGATTCGGATAATGTCACTCGTGTCAGTGGATTTGCACTGTCGAAACCAATGATTTCTGCATGTACTACTGAACCTCATCCGACATTGTCGTTTTCACAGAACAAAAGGAAGACGGATCACTGATCCTTTGCTTGTTTTGAATCAAAAAGAAGTTGCAGTCTAGTAGGACAAGTTCACTCGGCTCAATCATCTCAGCTTTGGTTCTATGATATAGTTTGTTATCAAGTTATTCGTGCATCTTCAAGCAAACTCTAAAAAGTTCTAAGCAAATCGGTCTCACTAAACACAGATGACACTAACAGCATAGATCGTAGAAGTTGATACTGATGGCCGGATTATACAGAGCAACAGCCTGACTAGTTGCACCAAAATCGAACCATGAATGTAAAAAACCAATCTTCCCATCTTGGCCAATACCACATTGAATAAAAATCAACAAAACTCAAACATGAAATAGAAAATTTTCAACTAGCTACCATGGATACGTCAAAAACACATTTTCCGGAACAATCTATGGAGAACATCCATAAGCACATTATAAACTGGATCGACTCCGATGAAGAATACGATAAAGAGTGATGAAATTAGTTATAGTTCACTTACGTGCCCCGGATCCATTGCAGGGAAAGCAAGGCTGCGTGTTTTCTCGCTTAGCCTACAATTCAAATGCACAATCATTAGCCCAAAATCAACAGCACAGCACAGAAGTACAAACAGACCCACAATTCAAAACCTCTGATGCCCCAAAGTAACGGAAGACTTACGGCATTATCGATCTGGTTCTCGTAGAAGATGGGAATGCCTATGCCAACTGCAACACTGACAAGCCCAACCGATATTGCCACCACCTTCAACGAAAGAAAATGTCGCAGAAAATTCACAAGTTATACGTATGGTCATATAAAAGAAGAAGCTTTGCAGATACGGCGATGAAAATTCAGGGAAAGGTAGGGTACCGTGTTCTGGTCCAAGTCAGCTCTGATGCGGGGATAGGAGGACGGAGACAGCTGAGCTCCAGAGGGTTTGTGGGCACGGGGGGAAGCGGAAGCTGAAGTAGAGGAGGAGAGGTTGAGGGGACGGCTGCAGAGGAAGGGAGAGCGGAGGCGTGAGAGTGAGGGGGCTGTCGACATCTCCGTACCCGCTCTTTTCCCCCTCAATTTCTTCTTCTCCGGTCGAGTTCGAATCCTGAGAGAGACGGCATTCGAGCTTCAGACCCTCTCAATGGAGACAAGGACCGTGAGGGAGAAACAGTGGGAGCTCTCGACGAGGCACGGAGAGCCACTAATTGGTGGACGGAATCCGGATTGGGATGCGTGGGACCGGTTTCCGACAGTTGGAACCTCGACATTCACAGATTACAATCAGGCCCATTATGCCTTGGGCCTCGGATACCATGTGGAATTTCCTAACATAGGCATGAAGTCCCAGGGAGTCATCTAATCTATAAGAGTATGAAACATGGGCATACTGTCATCCACTGAAGGGTAAGAGACCAAGCGTTCAAAGTATATCGAGATGCGTTGCTTCTGATAATTGAATGCTGTGGTTCTTCGTTCTTATCGTTGAATCTGTCTCCTTTCTCTTCCCCGTCAAGCCTCGGAATTTTCACTTTCAATTCGAGATAATCCATCCATGGCAGATTTAGAATTTGATGGAGAAGAGATATTTGTTGTTGCAAGAGTTGAAGGTCGTTGGAAGCTTCCCCACAGGTAAAGTCGCAAAAGCATTTGGGCCAACCGGTATGGTTTGCCGTCTATCCGCTTTATAAAAAGTGCAGTGGGCTCATGATGCGAAGCCCAAGTAGAGCAAGAAAGAACGAAGGAAATAGCTTTTTTTTTTTTTTGCGGCGTTAATATTATTTAGAAGTTCAATAGTCTTGACTGGTCCTATTTCGAAAAAAGACAACCCATCAAGGGATGAAACCGCTCAAATCATGAATTCTTCTCATTCAAAATACTCGAATTAAAGGAAGAGATATATTGAACCAGCTTAATCAATCCATATTAGTAAAGGAAGTAGTTGGTTTGGTGGCTAATTGGTAGCTTATCGATTTATTTTTGGACGAGAACGTGGAGTTTTATCCCCGTGGATCCAATGAGTCCACCTCCCATTGAAGAGAAATATGTCAAACATAAAATTGACCGATTGATTTAACTGTCTTGGACGGGTGTAAAAGAACTGGAGAGGAAAAAGGAAGGTGGGGTTGGGGGTTCTGACGTAAAAGTGACAAGGCAACAAACTGACCATAATTACCACATGAGGGATGCCCACACAGCTGTGCAAAGCTTTCTGGTGAAATGTGAATTGTCTGTCAGTCAGATTGGTATGGGTCATCGGATGCTTCCCCTCCCCCACACCCACAAGAAAGAGAGAGAATCTTTGAAGAAAACGCGAGAATGCACCGAACAGCTCGATCAATTTTCTAATATCGATCTTAAGAGCGAATTGGTCTGGCAATTGGCTACATGCCTAAGCCTTTGCTATATTGATACAAGTCAGCGACAAGCAACATCATCGACTCGACTCCCTCATTTTTGTGGGGAAAGACAAGACAACACCAAATGTATTAACTCTGACTGAACATGTTCTGTTTGATGATAGATTGATTGTCTGGGGATATTTTTCTCCCATATATATACCCTCTGGGAGAAATTTCCTTGTTACTGTTCCAGCGCATTTCAATTCCCTTGGCCAAAGGAACAGTGTTTTGTTGCTTTAATTGGGTATGAGTAGACAATGATTTGGCCCCCCAAAAGGGGGACAGTGATACAAATCAGGTAGGAAAAAAAAACACAACCATAATGTAGAGAAATGGGATTCAACGAAGTTACATTATTCTCAGTATGCTATAACACATGTTCAAAGTTTATAATTAATGTATATTACTCATTAATTGTGAATAAGAAGTCGATAAAAGTTTATTTAAGTTGAATATGTGGGTCACAGTAACACTAGTTTTAACTTAAATCAATCTTGATTGGCCCGTATATTTCATTTGAACAACGAGTGAGTAACACATGCTCAATATTTAACCACATGTTCATGGCTCGTTGACTTGAAACTGTAATCCGATTGGTAAAACTCTTAATTCCTAACTATAGGTGAAGACTTGTGATCAAAAGTCTCACATACTGGAGCCAATAGGAACCGTCCGATGATGTCGGGCTGCTGATCGTACGGCTCACCTTTGCAGGACAGCATACTAGTGAGTGAGCACCGATGCAGCGAAACCTACCACGTCGACAAACGCTTTCTGGCCCACGCTCACAAATACGAAGCCCATTTCCTTACTTTTATTTATGCGGCTATCTTGCTTGAGGAATAGTGGATAGATTTCAAAATCGGCTCTCTATCTCTCTCTCTCTCTCTCTCTCTCTCTCTCGGTCACCGCCGACGCATCGCAACGGTTCGTCGTGGCCATTCAACTGTGCCGATCCGTGCTTGCTACGGCGACTCTGATCTCCTACTACCATTGCAGAACTGAAGCGCGACTCACATTTCCATCTATTTCCGGTCCTCTGTCGTCCTTTTTCTTCGTACATTTCTAGTAAAATCGTTGAAGGTATTCTCTCTGATTCCTCGGTTACTTCCTCTTTTTGGACAGTGCTTCAGTTGAGTAACATCGTTTCTGTTTAACTTTTTTGCTAAAATCGTGTATAAGTCTGCATTGTCACGCAAAATCTCATGGCAAGCTTTCCTTGCGAATTTTACTCTGTTTCTTCCTTGCCGATTTATTTTTGTTGTTGATTCAGTTTTCCATTTCCATTTTGAGCTGAAGAGCCGTTTCGTTTAAGTGATGCTTAATTGCTCAAATTCTGAGGAGTTGGATTTTCTTTAGATGTTCCCTGCATTTTCACTTCTGTCCAGATATTCCATCTTCATTGCACAGATCTTTTTGATCCAGTCTCCTTTTTAAATCTAGCATGTACTAATATTTATCAATGTTTCAAGTGGTTCTGTGTGAAGTCTGAGGAATCTAGGGAACTGATGATATTACGGCGTGTTGCTGTGCTTTTGGAGGACGAGACTTGAATTGTTGTAGAAACATGATAATAGATTTCATCGGCTTCAACTGATGAATCACATTATTTATTTCACAGTTTAATCACCTAGCTTAAGACTCTACATGCTCATAATTTTTTGTGCTGAAACTCTATGTGATCATAACAATATATTGCTGGAAACAAACATTCCTGCAGCGCAATTTATATTGATTGGTGGAATGACGAGGGTGTAATATCAGCTACTGACTGGCCCATAAGATGCCAGCTACTTGTGCTGGTTGGGAAATTGGAAGTAGTAGCGTGAATGATCATCTAGAGATAATCCATCCTCACCTGTACTCAGGATTATTGTGGTCTTCAAAGTCATTGTTTCATTTAAAATGACGTTGATCAGATTTATGTTGCATCTGAGTTGTGCATTTCTTTTTTCACGTACTTGCAGGAATACGAAATGCTCGGATCCTTTCTCACCAGAGGACTTGTGTATGTCATCAACCATCCTAGCTTTCTCATTCCGGTCATTTTTTTATTGTTACTGGAGCTAATGAATTCTGTTTGACTTGTCCTCCCAGGTTGGTTTTTGGCTATGCATATCCAGCATATGAGTGCTACAAGACTGTCGAGAGGAATAAGCCGGAGATTGAGCAGCTCCTATTTTGGTGCCAGTATTGGTATACTGCATACACAGTACAGTTACTGTCTTCCTGATCTATGCAATATGCTTTTCAGGGTAATTTGTTGCTACTCAATTGTAGGATTTTGGTTGCTGCTCTGACAGTTTTTGAGAGAGTTGGCGATGCATTCATTTCATGGTAAGCCATTTGAATTCTGCAAGGTGTGAAGGAATTGCTTCTGCCTTGTCATCCATTGCTCAATTCTTATTTCGCTCTATTTCTTTCTTCCTTTTGAAGGGTTCCCATGTACAGTGAGGCAAAATTGGCATTCTTCATATATCTGTGGTATCCCAAGACTAAGGTGTGCAGTTTTCTTTAGAATTCACAAAGATCAGAAATACTGAAGCAACTTAATTTTGTGTCAGCATTATATACCTTACACTTGATATCATGTGGCAATTACAGGGGACAGCATATGTTTACAGTTCATTCTTTAGACCCTACGTTGCAAAGCATGAGAATGAAATTGATCGAAACTTGTTGGAGCTGAGAACTCGGGCTGGAGATATGGCAGTTTTATACTGGCAGAGAGCTGCAAGCTATGGCCAGACAAGGATTTTTGATGTCTTGCAGTTTATTGCTGCTCAATCAACACCTCGACCTCACCTTGCTCAGGTATTCATCATCTGCCACAGGGTCAGGGTTATACTATCTTTGTGCAATTATCACATCCATATTGCTGCAAGTGGGCTATTGATCAAGAGATCTATAGACTGACCATTACAAAGAGTTTGTCCATGACTGATGTTACTCTTATTTTGGGATATACCGTTCAAATTATGAATGATTGAGTTCAATAATTTATCACGCTGATATTTTCACTTTCTTACTCCCGTCTAGTTTTTATCTAACACCATTGGAATCGCAGCCTCAGCAGCAAGGCCCCAGGGCTGGCCAGGCACCTACTGCATTAAATCGCCAATCCTCAACGAAAGTTCAACTAGAGACCGAGGAGCCACCATCTCCCACGTCAAGCATATCATCGAGCCAAGACCAAAAGGAACTTGCAGAAAGAGCAAGTCCGTCAAATGTGCCTAAGGCAGCTCCTCCAGTTTTAGCTCCAGTTTCTCCAAAGCCGGCCACTCCAGCGGAGACTTCAACTCAGTCTCTGCCCACTGTGGCTGAAGTTGTGAAGGCGGAAGCTGCACTGCCTGCTGTTGATGAAAACCCGAGCCCACCTCCAAAAGGGACAGTCATGGAGGAGACTCTCCGTCAAACTCGGGGCAGGTTGCGAAAGGCCCGATCTGTTCCTACCCGTAAAGAAGCAGAGGGGAAGGGTGCTTGATTTGAGCATCGGTAAAGTAGGTTGGTAGGTGGTAGGGAGACGATAAACGAAGGATTTGAATTTGAACTACTGGTGGTTGTAAATTTGCCATGCTTCCAACTTCCATTCCTTTATTCTGCATCCTTTTTGGTCATATGAAAAGAGCGGGAGATCTGAACATCATCTTCAACCATATTTGGTCTGGATAGCAATTATTTTATCGCTTCTCGCTCTGCGGTAACAATGCCTTCAGCCGTTCTAGGTGTCAGATATATCATCCGATTTAGAACACCACAATCCAGCTCCTGAGGTTTACATGAACACTGCACACATACCCATTGATCATTTCTTCAAACTCTTGTAAGGTAATATACACAGATTCCTTAACTTAGACTACACTCTCTGAAAACACTGAACAATTGTCCTAATTTAATGGATATCAATAGACTCTTGTCTCTTAAGAAAGCTCTACCTTACAATTCAGGCATATGTCATGAACAGTTCGATTCACTGTCAATCTTGCTGGACGGCTTCTGGTGGGGAAACCACAGGGGAGAGGTCTGCTAGGAAGAAAGCAGACTACTGCACGATGGGCTGTTTTATCTTTTTACAGAGAATTTGTCGGGAGCCAGGAGAGGAGCACACGACAGAGTAAGATTTGGAGCAGAGCAATAGCTGCAGACTTTGACAGTAAGCTGCATGAATGCTCCTCCAATAAGACGGCCACCACTGGATCCTCTGTAGAGAGGAGAGAAATGTCATACAGCTCAAAAGAGATTTTAGTCAGTTCCGTGGCCCTTTCAGTCACTTTAACCACACTTCCTTTTCCAGCCAAACCAAAATTATATAATAATTTCTCGAGGCATCATGGTTCCATTTGATCAAGACCCAATCCTGTGCTATGATGGTTGCTTCTGATGCAGCCTCTCAACTTCAACTATATTCCAGGAGTTGAGTTGAATTAGCCATGCCAACCATCAGGTACTGATACCAAAGTCTTGGACCAATCAAGAGATCTCCATTCCCACCCATTCAAACCTGCACTTCAGAGACCTTAGCATAAATACTTTACAAGGCCCCACACAAAGTTATCCTCACAGGCGCTCGTTGCACAGCAATTGCAGGGACAGTGCACCGCTACCGTGGGACCTCGGCACAGCTTCTTCATGAGCAGAGTGGTGAAGGCTGTCTTGACTTTTCCCCACTGTAGGTGGAAATGAAGATCGGAGAGAAATAAGCTGCTGCTGCTGTTGATGATGAAGATGCTGCTGAGACAATAGGTGAGAGGGCTTTGGGCCAAGTAATTCAATCGAGGAAGGTGGAGGAGGAGGAATAACTGCTGTGAATGGAACCATCGCAGGTGACTCCATCCTTCCATTTTGCCATGTCGGGAACTGAACAACAGCCTTCAAGTTTCCTGTGGGTTTAAACTGGGTCGACATTATAGGGCCAGTCCAAAACATCTGTTGGTGCTGCTGCTCCATGGAGATAACCACTGAGCCTTGTCGAAGAAAGGATCTGCCTGAATTCCCGGGATATGAATATAGCTGCAGTGGGACCTAGGATCAAATCACACGAAAGAATATAAGTGTGTGATAGCCATATCACTAATTGCATTACTGGGGAAAATAGCAAATGAGGTGTTGATTTGTGAACCCAAACCTGCTGTGAGGCGGTTACTCCTGAAAGCTGGTCAGGATGGGAGTGGGGGTTATAAATTTTGGAAGTTGACATGGGCATAGACATATGTTGCTGTCGGGCTATCAAGTCAAGGTATGGAGCATTCAGCTTCTGATTTAAACCACTGACTGATGTGGAGAGAGACAAGAAACTGAAACCCTGAAGAAAACCAAGAAACGGATAAGGAAAGAGCAAGAAGAGACAAACAGTAAGCATCGCTTGCAACATCGTTTTTTCCTACGTCATTCCCTGGCGAGCTCGATGTTGGTCCTTGACTGTGTCTGTTCTGCTGAGGAATGGCTTTTCTAGCTTCACAAGAGCCTCTCTGTGTATCAGAGACTATCGTGCTAGCAACTGCTTGACTTGAACTATTTTCCAAGACATTAAAGTTGCGCCCTCTTGTATTTACACGCTGCTCTGTTTCTTCATGTTGTCTCCTTGGGTTATGCTGGAGTGGGAACTTGTCTTTGCTCTCAGGCATTTGTAAAGTCCGTATTAGATGACTTATGAAGACATGCTTCACACATTTCTTCTGTGATATCTTGTAGACTCTGCTCTTCGGAACCTGCATATAATCCCAACATGGATGCTATCAGGCCCTAAATCAGACAAAGATAGGAGAGGAGGGCAAGATGCCTAGTACAGTTGATATCAAAAGATCAGCAAGTCCTCTCTACCTTCTCGATTGGAAACCCGCTTTCTGTTGGTCCGGGCTCTGCGGAATAGGCACTGTGAAGCCATGCTGGAATCTTGCTTGTAGACACCCTACTTTGTTGTGAAGAGGAAGAAACATGACAAATAAATGTATATCAAAACAGAAAATGCAGATAAAAGGATCAGCTATATCAAATTAACAAAAGGTTGAAGAGTATTTACTGCAATAGACCACTACAGTCCGGTGAGACTGAGGAGGATAACAGGCCTGGCCACAACACTGGACCTTAACATTAAAGAACCAAATAAGGCCAAAGTCCAGAAGAACTCGTACAAATCACGGTAAGTAAAACAAAGTAAAACATCTACCATTATTCTGGCGGTCCTCAACCTTGTGGTTTAGGTCGAACTGATTTCCATTAACTGCCAGCTGAAGAAAGAGCATTTTTCATATTTTCATCAGAGATTCACACCATAACAGATATATTATCACAAGATCTGTCAAAGTTTTGCTCACCACCACCTCTTTACGTTCATGTTTTTTTGGAGGAAGTAATATATCCATCTTTTCAGGTTGATTTACACTGAAAGCAAGAAAGAACTGTGATTACAATGACTAGTAGATTTGCACGTTGACTGAACATTGCTGTATTTGATTATACTCACTGAGCATTGAGGCTAGATTCTGATTCAAACACTAAATTGCAAGAGGCACGTATCTCGTGGTTGCTCTTCTCACTTCGAGAATGTGAAGGTGTGGTTTGCATATCAGTTGCTGCTCTACTCTCTGCTGCCTTGCTGAATAGTTTGCTGTCTAGCGACTCTAGCTGTTGACAATTTATAGGTCCATCTGAACAGCGGATTCCCATAGTCTTTTCAGACAATTTTGGTTCATTATATGAAGGGACTGATAGTTTGAGTTCATCTTTTGTATCTGCAGGATTTAACGTAGGAAAACTTTAACTTCTTGAACAAGGTAAAATTTTCTTAAGGAAATGATGATTGTAGGAAACTTTTGATAACCTTCACAGGCAGAATTAGTCGAAGTCTCAGTTCCTCCAGGAACAGCTGATGTGTCAGCTCGAGAAGATTCTTCAACTGCTTTGCTGTTATTGTGAGTGCCATTGTTGTTTAAGAACATCTCAGCCAAAGAATACAATGTCTCCACAACTTCTTCCTCATCTTGCGTGATCAGCCCAGAAAAGCTCAACTCTGATCTCCCTTGTTTCTACCAAAAAAAAAAATCACTATCGCTAACTATAAATCAAAAGGCCAAGCAGTATATACCAGAGACTTGAGCTCACTTTAGTTTTCTTAGCACCATCATTTTTGAGGGATTCCCCGCCACGTATGTTATAGTTGGGCTTCTTTGAGTCAGGCGTAGGGGGCGAAAGAGATTCCTGACTTCGCTTTTTCATGGCTGTAAAATGCCAAAGTTGTCCATACAGTGAGCATAAAATTTCAAAGTATTTTATTTAGTTCTCTTCTTTTGCAACTTTTGGGCTCTTCCTATTGAAAGCTCTTTTTGTGACTCTAGGAAAGCAAAAGTGTCTCTGCTAAAAGCCCATTTCAGACAAAAAGGAGGCAGAGACTCAATGAACTTTGCAGCAACTACAGTGTTATCTTATTGTTGATTAATCATTAATCAACTAATTAAAATGAAAACTCAGAATCTTGCTTCCCTGAAAAGACAGGAAAAGCTAAAAGGTCTCAGTTTTGCTTCATTTCCAATCCACCCATCAAGTGAAAAGGTAAAACAAAAAAGGATTAATTGCGCAAAAAGGCCACCAACAATTTTATATCACAACCCAGGGGGAAGAGCACAAAGTGGATAAGTTGATTTTAAAAATTTCTGGACCGAAGCTGAATACCTGACCGGATTTTCCGGGGAATAGAGGCCTGCTTGACGGAGTTACAAACTTCCAGAAACTACACCAACAACAGGTTCAGAAGAAAAAAATGAGAGAAGATCAATAGTTAATCGATAACTCAAAGAATTAGTGTCCCGATCGACCGAGGTAACAGTTAGACAATAGTTAGTAACAGTGCAGCAGGACCAGAGGAAGCCCAAACTCTTCTCATTAACTCCGCAGAGAGTGAGAGAGAGAGTGGGGAAAAGGTTCATCTATTCAATGCTTTATTGTGATTGTGAAGTCTTGATTTTGGCAACAAATACAAGCTTCGATCTATCTGATTTCATCGCATACCTTTCTGGGAAGCTTAAATCTTTTCCGTCCAACAACGTTACGGCGCTCATCAGACTTGCCCATTGATTTCTCCTCGTCAGGGAAGGTCGAATACGCTCTACCCACCAAACTCAGCCTCTGAAACCTCTCTTTTCTCGTCTTCTCCGAAGCTAAAACGTCTCTACCCGCAAGTTCTAAGAAGGCCAAAAGCGAAGCAACACAGGGTGGGACTATAAGCCAGCATTATCTCCAGAGCTCTTTAAACAACAGGACGAAGAGGCAATTAAGAATGTTAAGATAACGACAAGGGAACAAACAATAGAAGCTCTGTTTCTTTGTGCAGAGAAGAAAGGTTTGTCTGGACAAGAAAATCAGGGAAAAGACTTTTCATTTACCCGATAAATGCAAAATACAGAGGTTTACACTCTTCATTGGAAAATTTGTAATTTACCGGCGAAGTTATGAGATCGCTTGTTGGACTGTCGCCTCCTCATGTCTCGAGCTTTGTCCATTTCTGGAGATGTTGTAACGGTGACAAAGCTTGTAACGTCTATTCTACCACATGATTCCGAGAGCCTTTTTGACGGCTCAGAATCATTCGATCTTGAAACCCCAATCCAAGCTCCGGCTCCGACAGCAGCATTGAAATCTCGGAATCATGCACTAAGGAGGGAAAAAAACAGAGACCCGGAAATCTTGTGTGGAAGTAAGAGTGGATTCAATCCAGCGAAAAGCTAGAAGAGAGAAGATAGTGAATGGGGCGGGAAGTTTCTTTCTCCAGGAGAGAAGAGAGGGAATCAGAATCAGTTGGCGGATATCTTTGCGCTTTCCTCTCTGAGAATATGGGACCTGACCAGCTGAGCTCAGGAACAGTGAAAGAGGGAGGGGGAGTGGGAGGCGGACAGAGAATTGAGAGGGGAGGTAAGAACTGAGATATCAGAGTTAAAAGGAAAAGAGGACAAGAAAAGAGCAATTCATTCCTCGTGTTCGGAGAATCAGGTTCTTCCTGAAATAAAGCATGACTGAATAAAGAAACAGAGCACAGAGAGAGAAAGAGAGACTATGCAATTTCTTCAAAACCCAACCATGAAAAATCCTCGAAAAATTGAAGACCAGAAGATCTCAATTCATCCCGGAAGTGGGAATGCAAGAGCAGAGCGGTGGAGTAATGCACGCAATCCTCTTCAGGGCCAACCATGCATTATCCGGTGATCATCTCCCACGAAAATCAACGTTAAGACTTTCCACCACACCCAAACCAGAGGGAAGATACACACTGCATCTTCCACATTCAATCGCATCTTCTTCCTCCTCCTGGCAGAAAAACAGATTGCCACTAAGAAAAGTCTGCAACAAGAAAGAAAACCTGATGTTGATTCCTCAAAAACGGGACAGAGGGTACCGACTAGCGCAATGTTCACGATTCCCGGGAGAGCAGAGGAAGCCAAGCAATCGAGAGGAGAACTCCACTTTTTCCTCGAGAATTCAACAGACACCAAAAAGACGAAAAAGACGAAAAAGACGAAGCCTTTTTTTCTCTCTGTTACTCGATTCTCATAAATCCTTCTCCTCGATGACTTGACTTCCACTCCCCCGCGTCCCACTACCGTAATCGACAGTCGACATGTCTTCATCGTCCCTCAGCCCTCGGGTCGAAAGGGCAGAGCATCAGGGGTGCCTGGATTCCTACGTGTCAGCCACGTCGGATAGATATTATGCCTACGTGTAGCCACTGCATGCATGCAGTTGGCGGCGCTTCTCTACGGTCAGAATCGCCGTAAACCCCTCCTCCGGAGAAATTGTTCTTGAGTGAAGCGGATATGATATTTGTCAATAATGATATGATATATCGATTTAATTAGAATTTGATATATAATTAATAATTATATAGATATAATTGTTAAATCTTAAAAAAATATAAAAAAAATTCTAACGGATGGCGAACTCTAATTGGACAAGTATATAAATAGTGAATTATAATTTAATGAATATACCACGTAGGTATTGTCCACATTTTATGACCACTCCATTAAAGATTTTTTCTCCCTGGTCTATGGAGAAAGTCTATGAATGTATAAATATATCATGTAATAATACTGATATGATATATTTATTCAATTAGAATTCATCATTTATTAGAATTTTTCATAATTTAATAATTATAACTACATAAATATTGATTATATGTCAACGGATGTATCTAGAAACCGTCCAATGGGGTAAAACTCAATGAAAAAGTAGTATGACGAGTTTAGGTAGCGAAGTTGGATATTTAGCAAAAATATAGACAAAATAAATTGAAATTTACATAACAATTTATAAATTATTTCGAGTTTAAAGGGGCGATTGTCTCCGCACACCCCTAAATCCATTCATATATATGTTAAATAATAATTGTACATATATATTACATCGGTATCACTGCATAGTTTATCCAATTCATTGAAGACTTTTCCCGTCCGGTGGCTGCTCAATGCTATTTTCTATTAATTCTCGGCACGTCATGGCACTGTGACTGAAAAATTCAATTTTATAGGATTCTCTGCCCTACATAATAAGGTACTAAGGTGGACGGGATAAACCCGGTATTAACTGATCAGAAAGGGATTTGAACGGGAAAAAAAAAAAACTTTACTTTTGCCATAGACCAACCCTGGAGTAAAACTTGTGAAAGATGCAAGAATTGCAAAAATGCAATCCTCAAGTCCGCATTTGGGATAGGGCGAGCGAGCGACGGGGTGCTTCTGCGCCAATACGAGTCAAATCGGCGATCAATTGGATGGGAAGATGGCGATGAATTGATTGGAGATGTGAGACAGGAAAGAGAGGAAAGAGAATCAATTCACTCCACAAGGACAGCGGCGGGGGCTCCGTCACGTATTGTGCGTGACCTTTTTCTCCTCCATTTTTCCCCCAACCCACCTATGAAATGGTATGGTATCTGGGGAAACGAATCGTTGGTTTTTAAAATAGAAAATCAGTCCCTCAACTTTCAGTTTCCACAAAATTAGACCCCCTACAAATGCTTTTACACATTCAAACCTCTTACTTTTACGGTTTCTTCGGCCATGTTTTTGAGTTCTTCCAGGCCTGCGGCATGGCACCTGCTCCCGCCATCAAATCTGATTCAAAAATATGTTCTTCTTGATCTGTCTCAACACCGAGCCCATCAATCAAGAGATCGGACTAATTACGATCTTGTTCTAAACTCATACGGTAACGTGCTTTGACGGCATGTTAATCTCAACTTAACTTACAATAGGTTAGACTCGTATCATATTCAAAAACTTAATTGACATGTGGTGTACTATCTAAACCTCTTATATTTCAGAATTCATTTACACTTATTTGGATTGAGGGATTCAAATGAGAGAGATTCGGAATGATAGTACAATTTTTTGTTTAGGTAAATTATTAGGAGGGACTTGAAAGAATTTGGAGGGATTCGTAATCCATCCAAATCTCTCCAAACCTCACTTTTTTAGTTGGAGGAATTTAGAGAGATAACAAGTTTTTAGACAAATATACTCATTATAACTTCTTAAAAGAAACTAGTTGCACGTCATAATTCCTCATCATATAATTACACAATCACACTCATCTTTCCTTTCTCGATCATCACCAAGTCACGACTACAACAAGTTTTCCCTTACTCGACCACCACCAGGTTGCAACCACCGAGTCTCCCAAGAGTATATAAAACCACAACTTTATTTGAGTTTCAAGATCATCATGAAATTACTGTGTCTCTCTTAAGTCTTTCTTTTGTTCAATTGATCTTATAAATTAAAATGGTAAAGTAGTCAAATTAACTTTTTTATCCCTCTAAATCCCTCATATAATAATAATATTCAAACGAGTGATTTTGGGTAATAAATTATCCCTCCAAATCCCTCCCCTCCCCTTCAAATTCCTCGATTCAAACATAGTGTTAGTTAACTTTTTGATACGAGACTATTTCTCTCAAGAGACCAAAAATATGGTCTTATAGAATCATTTTCGGTTAAGTTTAGAGTCGCACATGGTGCTGTAATAACGGTGAGAAGGTTCATAACCAAGTCACACTAAGGATTGAAGGAAGCAATCGCCTTTTAATAGGAAAACTTAATTGCTGCAACGTAGGTCATCGCCAAATACATGTATCCTCTTTGAAGTAGTAAAAGCTTTTTGGTAACATTAATTTCCGGAACCTATCATCTCAATAGGAATCACTGGCCATGAAGATATTGCACGGTCGAACTTAAATGGAGCATCAGTTCGGATCGGTGCATCTCTTTCAAGTGAGGAATCAAGGGTAGATGACACTGGCATACTTAGTACTAGAATTGCATAGCCATCAACGGACTAGCGAGGTTGTACTTCCATAAGTAGTACTCTAGGACTAACGGTCTGCAATCAATCAATCATAATATTGATTTGATTGCCACGCGCACAAACACAGATTGCTTGCTAGACAGCACAGAGTAATTAATCACTTAGAAGCATACACAGAACATAGTGTCTCGGTGGAATTCAGGAGCTCGGCGCAACCTGTCACTGCACATCCACGAAGTCATTACGGGCCTAGCCGAGCCTAGGGGCACTTGTGGCGGCCACCGTGCGTTGTCATATTGGCATAGCAAGGGCAGGCGTCGTAGTTCCCGGAAGTTCCGGGAGGCACGCAGTCGCAGCGCTCACAGCACGTCCCGCATGCCCTCTTGCACAGTCGTGGCCGTGACGACAGTTGGCAGCGTACCGAACAGGCCTCATCACAGTCTAACTTAGAATGATTATTAACGTTAAGTGTATAAGAATAATTTGATACTACCACTTATGATTTTAGACTTTTAAACGGGTATGAGTCGCATCTCTTATCGATCTGATGAATTCTTATGAATATTAATAAATCAGTGTCATCGCGGTTTTGAGTGAGAAGTGATGCAACGTACCTATCTTGGGAGGAGGCGGACTCGGTGCATCGTCATCGACGGAATCCAACTTGTAGGATCTTCCCAGCTGCTTGTATACACGACAAGGAAACGTATTTGATTAGAGATTCGAAAGTAAATCAATATGAGTACTGTAATCGGTTTCGGGTCTGACCATGAGGTTGCAGTCACCAAGGATGATGGCGAGGAGTGATAAGAGAAGGAAGGCAGCCACACAATGTTGGATGAATGCCATTCTTAATGTGCCCGAGGAAGAAGAGTCTTCGCTCGGTGAATTATTTAAGGTTGTATGTGGTCTGCACAGGTTAAAAGAGGAGAACGTGTGCCCTTTGTTTATATAGTGCGCGTGCATTTGGAGATCAGGCAGGTTCGGGGTAGGTGGATGATTAAATTTTCACCTTTACAGCACAACGGGTAAGAAAACCAGTGAAGCAAAAGAACACGCAACATTTTCCAATGCTTAGAATTTAAGCAGAAGACAACTCATCATACGATACATTCCCATCATCCGATGTTGGTGCTCAATCGACCCACATCCTTCTAATCGGATCAGGATTCGATTCGTGGGTCAAGTGTGGAAGATATCTCATGAATCCATTGTCGGACTTAGAGACGACCCAGAGCCCACAGAGTTACCTACGTGGCCCAACAAGGCTGTGTGCATCTCCGGCAGTAGTCAGCCGGTAAAATTCCTTTCCTTAAAAGGTAACAACTAAAAGTCACGATTGTTTATTGCCGGAAACAACGCGAGTGCCACTTGTCTCCTGGCTTCTAATTACAGACGACAGCGCATTATGCCCGACAATTGCTGTGCTGGGAAACCTTATCTTCCGGTTCAGCATTTACTGGCGAACAATTTGCTTAACTAATTTGGTTACTGGTCGACTATGTTGAGTAAATTATACTCCGTACATATCAAATAGGAAAACCAAAGCAAGTCTTCACTGTGGGACGCCGTTCGATCCTGAGTGGTATTTGAAATTTCCTGATCCACACGAATAGCCATCAGTACAGAAATATGTGCCGAGGAAGCAGCCAACCTTCTAAATATATCTGCAACATTCAAGACAGAAAACGGGGGACTGAAACTATCTCTATAGCAGCGAGACCAGGCCCGATCAACCAAAACGTGCAATTTTATGCATCATGTTGCATCACACGACCCCCGAAGGAAGGCGCAGAACGAGTTGCCCGCCAACAATGCTGCAAGAAAGATCGGAGAACCCACGTTAATGTTAGGGGGCTGGGAAATTGAGATAATAGTTGGTATGCATACCTCTTCACGTAGTAGTAGCAAAAATCTGCAAGGATGAAAGTCTGGACGATCTCAGCAAGCAGGACCATGGAAGGCCACAGCCCGTAACCTAGTGCTGTTAACAAGCGCCCTCTCGTGTCCAATACCTTCATACAAGAATTCCAGATACATAACGGGGCAACTACCTAGTCTACTCATAATTCGACCAAAAAAAAAACCAGCTTTTATTATTATCAGAAATAAAAAAATGTTATCTATCAGAGAAGTCATTGCAATGCATAAATAATACTCTGATCCAACATAAGCAGTAGTCCCTAGATATCCATTAACAAGATGAAATGTTGACATTGAGAAGAGATTCTTAGTCAAGAAAAGAAAATCAATTCTCATATAAATCGGAATAATGAATAGCATAATACCTGGAGAACCCAATGTGCACAGCTCAAGAACCTTGCAATTCCCAGTGCAAACACATAATGTGCAGTAAAAGGTTCTACAATCTGGAAAAATTATCAACAGAGGTTGGGCTGTTAGTTCCATAAGAATTGTTCAGAAATCAGTATAAGGTGAGTAGTTTTTGACATCAAAGTCATACCTTAGTGTTCTGCATGACTCGCAGCTGAGGTAAAACTGAAACAGCCTCTAAATATACACAGAATGCCCAGCAGATCCTGTTAAAGAGATGGTGACGTGTTGAAGGGTGAATAACCAGAGATAGAACAACACAAGGTATCACCTGCATTGAGACCCGAAATCATTGAATAAGTGATTGAAGATCCAATAAATATTTAATACATAGATGATGAAATAATTCTCATTCACTTATTTTGGCAAAAGTTGTGTCAGCTGGAGTTAATGACTAAGAGTGAAGGGACTTACCACATAGTAGATTTCAAAGTTGTCTTTATCATCCATGTAGCTAGATCTCAGTTTGAAACGGATCATGTAGATGACCCAGAGAGTCGTGACCAGTGTAGCAGAATCAAGAAGCGTGTGGATATCATACTCCATTACAAAGCTACAGTAGAGTCTGACCGCTAAAAATAGAGCAGTTAATTCCTGTGATTTGAGGGACAGCCCTGCAGAAAATAGACCAAAGTGAAGAAATTAAGACATTAGGTCAAGTTTTTCCTTAGACAGAATAGAACTTGGTCAAATTGTCACACTTTTCTAAAAACTGACAAAAGATTTGATGATCAAGTGCTGCTTCTCCAACAAAGTACGAATCCAGATGACAAGAACATTCTAACTCAGATTATGAATGAACAAAAAGCAGAATTTACCATTCTGGAGTACAGCACTAAATAAATCCCAATTCAAAATTCCTAAACTATTTTCCTTGTAAACTAGTTCGTCAAAGATGCAATGATATATAAATCCTTGTAAGGTGAAATTGACACATCAAGGGGCGTGCTATCAATTTATCTAAGTCCGCGATTCAAATTTTTCCGGTAGCAAGTCATTCCTCGTTTCCAAGATACAATGCATGGCTTAGATTTCCACAGCTATTAAACGAATTCATATCCAACTGAAGCAATCAATGCAAATTGCCATGTCTGTCACGGTCGTTTGACAGTTTGCTGATATTCATTCCACTGGAGAACCATGGAGTCCGTAATTAAAATTGAAAAGGGCGGAATCCAACTTATCAAACAAAGCAATGAATCGAAAAACAGGGTATTGTAGCTGTACTAGGACAGCAAACTCGAGGAAATTCACGAACCAGGAGTTCAAACAAAAACCGAGATTACCGGCACACGTCTTCTCCTGCATGAGCTTGTAGATGAGGACGGAGATTCCGAGGGCGTGAACAGCCTCAGCGGCGACGAAGAGGTTGTCGTGATCGTGGACAACCATCCTCAGGAACACAAGAGCAGCCATGCCAAATACAACGGCCAGGAAAGCCTTCACCTTCGGCGGCTGTCGCCGAACCCATGCCGCAACTACCTGGATCGGCCGCTTCGACGCCTTCATCGGTGATCGTTCGATTGATGGCCGCGGTTAACGGAACAGAGCGGAGAGAGAGAGACCCTTGTGCTGGCCTCCTGTCGCTCGGCTTTGGATCATCAGGGTCGTGTTCGGGCTAATGATGCGGGCTGGGTGTCTCTTGGGTTTCTGATCCGGTACGGGGAGGCCCACCTAGAAAGAAGCACTTGGGCCTTCGATTTTTCATATTGACATTGTCCTTTTGGAACAACCAAGAGTGGCGTGCGTTTAATGAGAAATTGTTAGGTGATTTTATCACATCGCGTGCCATGAGAAAGTATCAATCGAAATGTGATAAATTAGTAAATTAGTGTCTGAGCAGTTGTCATAATTAATACTAATCAAAACAATTTAATTGATTATTTCTCACCACGTAATTGTGATGTAAGATCATTTAAGATTTTTTTCGTGTTTAATGGTTGAAACTTGGAGTCCAAGTCCTTTTGGATCAACCAAGATTGGTAATTTAATAGTTTGAAATTCACTCCCATTTGATTTGATACGTTTAAAGTGTCAGATTTCAATCTATTCTATGCAGACGATTGCCATCCCTGGAAAAACCCTCTTGTTTGGACCTGCATATTATGGACGACGATCTCTGATATGAATATGGGTTGCGCTTGCTCTTGAAGGGACCCACATAAGTATTTTCGACAGGTGCTAATGGTTACATGACCCGCCATTGAATCAGTCGATATTACATTTTGTAATATCCGAACAGGACTAAATTTTAGACTATTGTCAACGTATGATGAATGGTCCTGCAGTATATGCCTTTTTCCCATTCCATTACCCGTCGTGTAAGTTTCTGTCGAGTTCATTGCGTCACTGGTTTCTTTGCTCAAAACAAAGACGAGGAGAAAAGTCTACAAACGTAGTTTTCACTTCTCTCAAGTCAAAGACAAGGAGAAGGTCAACAAACGGCAATGCTTCTTGTATGAATCCTAAAAACATAATCTCTGGTCTAGATGCATATTAACTTGGAAAAAAAGTTGATTTTAGCCATCAATCTTCTGAACAATGTTCATATTTGACATGAATTTTTTTATGTTGATTTCGGTTCCTCAACCTTTCAAATATTGTTTAGTTTTAGTCATTTACATTATTTTTAATATTAAGAAGGGTAACCTTACTTTTTTAATAATTGAAAATATACTTTTAACTAAAAATCACTCTTACAATTATAAAAAATAGAGAAAATCTCAATGTAAGAAAATAAGGGTTAGTGGGGACCCGATTGTAAATTGTCTCCGAGAAGGTTATCTACGATATGTGATACTGCTAATAACTTTACAAGAACCGTAATGATCGGATTTGATAATTTTTTTCATTGAAATTTTCATTTATTTTTTAATTTATAATTAAAAATATTTTTAATAATATAAATCCTAATCACCTTTTTTATGTTAAAAATAATATAAATAACTAAAATTATACAATATTTGAAAGGTCGAGAACTGAAATTAATCAAAAAAAGACTTAGGTCAAATATAAATATTATTCAAAAGATTGAGGACCAAAATTAATATTTTCCGTATTAACTTCTAATTCCGGGAGCTAAACTAATGCCTTCGATGCTCTCTATTAAAAAAAACTTTTAAAAAATTGTAAATTCAATTTTTATCACATAATTCACTCTATCTCTTAATTTCTCTTTTTCTCTGACTTCTTATAAATCCACGTGAAGCGCATCTACCGGTTTCTCTCGACTTCGTTCTTCCGGTTCCATTCCACAAGTTAAATTGTAACTGCCCGTGCGGAGTGTCCCACTGTCCTTTGATTAAGGAATGTTAGTGTCGGCTAGAAAGACCTCAAAGAAAATATGAGAATGTAAGTGATATAATTACAATCTCTTGTTAGCTCGGACTATTAGGCGGCACCGGTCATACCTCTCATAAATCCACCGTAATTTTTAACACGCCATAAGAAATCAAATTGAATAATAAATTTAAGAAAAGAGTTGAGCCCCGTGGAAAATTGTATTGGAAAAGTAATAGACTAACGTATGTGAAATAAGAGAGAAAAGAGAGAAGTAAATTTTTTATTAAATATTTATTATCTCAATCTAATAACTATTAAAAATTAATTTTTTTTATTAACAAGCAATTTAAAAAAAAAAAGTGAAAAGGATGGGGAAAAAATAGATTCTTTCAATAATTGTATAGGATAAAGACGAAAGGATAAGAAAAAACAAAAGCATAGACATGGAAAGGTCATTTGAATAATTCAAAAAATAATTGCAAATAAAAAGGAAATCAAAGTTAATGTTTAAAGTTCGTACAAAATAAGAAACCGTTCAATCCATGTGAATGGGGACATTTGCATCGCGTCGACATTGGGTGGCCCGTTTTCTCGATCTGTAGCCTTCTCAGCACATGACACGCCGGCAATTCCCAACCCATTTCTGCGATGACTTTGAATTTTCTTGCTTTGAAAAAAAATCTAATCTGATGGCATTGTGACTTTGACTGTCCGAAATCCTAATAAACTTCAAATTTTTTTGTTAATGATTTCCATGATTATGTCGTGATATCGAAAATTCAAGGATTTTCCGGCACTCATGAACCGTCAAATTATTCGAAATTATTTTACGACCTCAATTTCGTGCTTGCAATTTAGAAAAACCACATACCGACTCGTGCATAGCACAAAAAAAAAAAAAATAAATAATGTGAAATACCGAGATAAATTCATATGAACATATCATTTATTTGTAAGTTAGTCTAACTTAATTCATTTAAAATTTATTAACTTACAGCGGTAAATAGAGCATTCTCAATTATCGCGAGCATATAATGTCAAATTTACCTTCTCAATTTTGAAAATTTCAAATTGTCCATTCAAAAAGTGACAGATCTTTATGTTAAAATTATAAATATCGAGGGAGACAGTGGAATCTGAGTAGTTAAAGGCAATTTTTTGTTATTAAGATCATATATATGAAGTGAGTGAAAAATAACTGAAATTATTATTTTATCTAGAAATTAAATGTATATTATAAATTTTAATATGTAAATTAGATTGAGAACAAATTTAAAAAATGAAAAAGATAACAAGCCCTTTAAAGATACAGATGCTTCCCTAATTTCGTCCATGAAAATATTTTTTCTGAGGTGTTACTGGGCAATAATTATCGCGTTTAACGCGCAATGCAATCTGGAATTTAAATATAAAAATATAGATAAATGGGGAAATTGGCCGGGGGTAAAAATGTAATTAGAAGGCAGGTAACGTGGAAAGAAGATGAAGACCAAGCAGTGACGTCACTCAAAGAAAACAAAACTAAAATCTCGCCCCGCTCGAGCAGGCATGGGTTTCACAAATTTCTGCGACCACTGCGAATTAAAATGAATTAATCCGAATTCAAATTTTAAATTTAATTAATGGTGGATGAACTTTTGAATCTCATTACAAAAATTAAACAAGAGATTGCATTTCCTCTTTTGCCCTTTTTGGTTTTTCAATTAAAAGCGCCAAAAGAAGACTGTTGACTAACAGGGGATGGAGAAGTCGCCGTTCTTCAATTTGAATAGAGTAGGCACAAGAAATCGAACCAGTCAACAGTTTCAGCTATCAATCACTCTCCTCCGTTTGGCACATTTTCCTTTGAAAAATCTCCCCCCCTACCCAGAAGCCCAAAAAATAATAAAAAATGAAAAAGAAAATTGGAGTATCATTTGGATTACCCACGACACGAGATTTTCTTCGAATTGATTAACGCGGTTTCTTCCCCCCTCGCTCGGGGTCAAATCTTCATCGGTGATCATCGTCTCAGAAGCTCCCTGATCAGGAAAAATCCCATCTCACTGCGAAGTTCCCATTTTTAATTCTTGGCTCTGATTATATCATCGCTTCCTGTTTCACTCCACCAACTAATCCACCTTCTTCATCCACTTCTCTTCGCTGAATACGGGTACTTGTGGATTTGGATTCTTTCGCTTGTTCCGTTTCTGGAAGTTCTTGAACCCCGTAGAACCGTTTCACCCATCATCTTGCCGGGATGGGCTCTCTGGAGAACTGAACTTGTCTTTGCTGTGCATCTGTGTGGGGTTTCTTGTCGCAGTTTTGTTGCGGAATTGGGGCTGGAAATGGGTGGGGTTTGCTCAGGAGGGACGCCACAGCGGAAGGGAGAGAAGAGTGCAGTCTCCAAGCCGACACGGAGCTTTCATAAGCCTTCCAGGGAAGCTTCTCCGGCTTCGGAGCCTAAAGGGAGTGATTACAGGAGGACTCCTCCGAAATTCCATTCGGGAGAGCTCCGGCTCCTGTCCTTCTCACGGGAATTAAAGCCCTCGAAGCCTTCCACACCGTCCCGCAAAGGGTCCAGCAAGGTACTGATATTTGCACGTATTCCATTGGATCTTTAAAATTTATAAATTTGAAGGATTGAATCAGCTGAGGATATCAGATTTCATGGAACAGATTATCGGGATCATGAAATGAGAATTGTCAGGTTCTCGCTGAATTCTGGGTGCTTTTTCACTGTTAAAAGTTCAGTTTGACTCTTTCAGCAGATCAATCAATGAAGAGAGGCCCTTGACTAATAATTGTCTGACCAAGCAATTGATTGATGGGAAAATACTGCGATGAAATAACATTCAGAATATGACTAGACAAGTTACCATTTATAATACAAATTGGTGAATAATCTCATAAACAAACTGAAACTGCTTCCGATATTTGGTGGATATTAGAGGGTGTAAGTACCAGGATCAACCAAGGGGTTGGGCCGAGTGGTAAGCAGCTCGGTGCCGCTTCGAGACCTCACGTACGCAGACACCCCTTGGGACCCTCACCCGCCATTGCCAGGCGTGCGACCTGTGGTGACCAACGGATTAGTCAAGTATGGTTGGCTGAAAGATGTCATCTCACCGCTGGTGGGGCATGCTTGGATACCGTGGCTGGCGACAAAAAAAAAAAAAGTACCAGGATCAGAATTTCTGAATGTGAACATCTCCGGATGTTGCTCTATATTGAATTGATGGTGCTGCCGAAGTACCTTAGGCTTCACAGAATCTTCTATTCCGTTCAACTCTTTTATCATTTTTCTTTAGGCTGCCGGGAAGGGCTCATTTCTTGGAAGAGCTGGGACCATGAGTTTTGACAAGGCAGTAGATGTTCTAGACACGCTTGGGAGCAGCGTTTCGAATCTGAATGCAAGCGGTGGATTCGTCTCGGGGATAACTTCAAGGGGCAGCAAAATCTCGATTTTGGCCTTTGAGGTGGCAAACACAATAGTCAAAGGTGCCAACTTGTTGCAATCTCTCTCGGAGGAAAATGTCCAGTTCTTAAAGAAGGAGATCTTACAATCTGAAGGAGTTCAGCTGTTAGTCTCATCAGATACGAAAGAGCTGCTAACTATTGCTGCTTCAGACAAAAGGTTAGTCTCTGCAACTGTTCCCTGCTGTGATTAAAATTTTTCAACTCCTGAGCTTCTGTTGTCAATTGGCAAAGGGAGGAGCTTGATATTTTTTCACGAGAAGTGATCAGATTTGGCAATCTCTGCAAAGACCCGCAATGGCACAACTTGGATCGTTTCTTTACAAGGTTAGGATTGAGGTTGCTTTAGCTATCGTAATATCAAGCTAGTTTAGTCATTAGTTTATTTATGACAATCAACTGCCATTGGAAATGGCTCTTATGTAGACATATTTTTTTCTTTCTGACAATAATTTGTCTTTGGAAATGGCTCTTATATATCACAGATTAGATGTGGACGACTTGGGACATAAGCAACTTCCAGCAGAAGCCGAAGCGACGATGCAAGAACTGAGCGCTCTTGCTCAGTACACCTCTGTATGTTTCAGTGGTTGTAGTTGGATTGAAATTAGTTATTTTTGAGGAACTAACTTGTCTAATATGCAGGAACTGTACCATGAATTCCATGCTTTGGACAGGTTTGAACAGGATTATAAGCAGAAGCTTGAAGAAGCGGTCTCACTGAATCTTCCTCGAAAAGGTGCATAACTGGGGGGAAGAAAAGAAATTTGCTTTCTAGAAGTTAATGTATGGGAAAATTTATGCTGATGGGGACCTTTTCATAATTGTAGGAGAGTGCCTAACTATGTTGCTTAGTGAGGTGAAGCATCAAAAAAAGCTTGTGCGGAGCTTGAAGAATAAGTCTCTGTGGTCTAAGACCTTGGAGGAGGTAAGTCGAGAGGAGTTGGCTAATAATATCTTGATAAAACTGAGGAGCTTAATGCACGAAAATATCAAAAATCTTGATTTGTCTTTTTTGTTTTGCACTTGGCAGATAATCGAGAAACTTGTAGATATTGTTACCTACATTCACCAACAAATCTCAGACATTTTTGGAGACAATGGTACCCTTCTGACTAAAAATTATTGTTGCATCCGGTCCACATTGACACATTCTGAAAAATCTAGTCATCCTCCTTCTGGTCTGATTTGGCCATGCTGTTGAAGAAAGTTTCTCTGAACTTCACTTTGCAGCAGTTTATCTTCATTAACTGGAATTTTCTCTCAATTTCAGGTAAAACATTTGTATGCAACAACTCCAAGGAACAAAATCACACACCTCAAAGGTTAGGTGCGATGGGTCTTGCATTACACTATGCCAACATACTCAATCTGATAGATACAATAGTAAGTTGTGCCATATTATTGGAGGATCTTTCGTGATTTGGGTAGTTATTTGAGGAGTAGTTTGAAGTGTACTAACATTGTTTTTCAGGCTTCTCGGCCTGCCTACCTTCCTCCTAATACGAGGGACACATTATATCATGGGTTGCCTCCAAATGTTAAGAATGCTCTTCGCATCTCTTTACAAGCTAATAATTGCGGGGAAGAGGTAAGCTTGTATTCAGAGAGTGGTTACAGTATTCCTTTTTTATTTCAGTTATACGTGCATCTCAATTCCTATTCTTTTCGTTAATTTTATTAAGATGCATTTTTTTTTCAAAGTCCTTAATACAGGGGAATGTTCTTCAGAACCAAGCAGATATAGAGCCCCTTTATCATTGTCGGATCTTTATATGTGCTTGATCAATGTGAATACCTCTTCGTTGTTTCTCATGGGCTATGATGCTGGTTGCAGCTGTCCATTCCTAAGGTGAAGGCTGAGATGGAAAAGTCTCTCAAATGGCTTGTTGCGGTTGCAACGAATACGATCAAGTACATTTACCTTTCAACGTTTTTCTCCAACTCTCTGTTTGGTTTTGATTGAATTATATGTCTTATGCCGCTGTCATTTGTAATCGAGTGCAGAATTCATCAGGGTTTCGGGTGGGTTGGAGAATGGGCCAACACGGGGTAAGCCTCGAATCTCTTCAGATCAATGTGATACAGAGATCATATAGGTTTGAGTATTGTCTAACGAATATGTTCTCTTGACCTGGCAGTAATGAGTTTGGGAAAGGCAAACCTTCAAGCACTAATCTAATCCGCCTCCAGACACTGTACCATGCCGATAAGCAAAAAGCTGACCAATATATCCTCGAACTGGTGACTTGGCTCCACCGCCTGTTCAACCTGGTGAGGCACCGGGATGATAGCATGTTTAAGCCCATAGCTGTTTATCAGAATCCGACTACAAGGAGGCATTTGAGTTTCCATTCCGATGCATTAACCTCCTCTGAATCAACAAAGAAAGCAAAGAGAGCGGGGCTATCTGAAGAAGATCAGGAGATGCTAAACCGAGCTTGCAGAAGGAAGTCGGTTCCTGGAATTAGCAAGAGTCAAGAGTTCCCTCGGGATAATAGGATGAGGAGGAGCAGAGTTTCTGCACTCAGCAGGAGCATGGGGAACTCGCCCAATCGGGAATTTAGTACGAGACGTGGATCACTGTCCCTGGAGATCAATGTTTTGGACGTTATGGACGGGCTGGATTCGAGTACGTTATGAACACCACCGATATTTTTTATTCGATTGCTCATGCTCAGTTATTCCTTATGTAGATGAATAGATTCGTTTATAATCAATCATACCTGCAGAGTACTATATAGGAGGTAAGATTTGAATTCTCGCTATATGTACTGTATATATGTACAAATGAGGACGGTTATATACGATGACACGAACCAGATGAAATGGGTTCGCTTGATTTTTCCATGTTTCTCTATTCTCGTGGGAACATTCCTTTTTTTTTTTGGGCTGAATATTCTCATAGGAATATTCGATACAAAGAAATCATGTCATACTGCTATCTTCGAGATGAGCGTTTAACATTTGTGGATTTCTCCTCTTGTTCGGTTTGAAATGATATGGGGAGCGTTGTGACTTTGACCATTTTAACGAGGTTTTGGAAGAACAAATGAGCGGTAGGTAGAAAAATGAGTATCATCATCTTACGTTTGTTCCATTGCTTTAGAAAAAGATGTATTTTATACTCCAAGAAGATACATTTACATGTGAACATAAGATCGATGTGCCTGAACATCAGAGATGTACGGGTTTGTCGCTGGCGACTAAGACTCTGTTTGCATATATCTGTGATGTGAAGTGGAGCCGGCTATGGGTGGCTTTCTAATTCCAATTGTTTATTCTGTCTATCCCACATCGCTCGGAGGAAGGAAACGGGGACTGACGCTATTACTATAAAGTAAGGAGGAGGGGGGTGGATTAGGGCATGATCCTTCAGGCAGTAAAAGGGGATATGAGGAGTGGTTGGATCTCGCAAATTGAAAGAAAATGCGAGAAGGGTGTTCCACCCCAGAGCCTGGTTACGACAAACTGGGCACTCCAATTATTCGTACCATCTGATCCCTCCAACCTGAATGGACACATGCGCACAAATTTGATGTGAGGAATTGTCTCTCTGTTTTTGGTTGAACCAGGGCCAGGTAAGATTGACAATCTTGGCCGTAGCAGCGGGCCTTGTACTGGCAAGTGGGCTCTGTCAAAGACCAACTAGTAAGACGCGGCTTTTGGATGTAAGCGTGCGCCATCTTTTTGTTAAAATGTAGGCTCTTGGCCTTTGAATTAGATATTAAATATGTTATTAGATTGCGGAGAGAGATTTTGTAATATAAATTTAGATGAATTAATGCGAACTTTCCGGGTGGATTGTGCTCAACTGGGTCCCGTCTGACCCATCGTTGTAGTAGATGTTGGCTGTGTATCAGACGGCCATGGTGGATGTGGAAAAACCACTCATCTTATGCCACGAGTATAGTGGAGTGCAACCCCTCGAGTCTGCAAAAATAAACGGAAGAGCAAGGGATAACGGGCAAAAGAGGATGTAAGAGTGACAGCAAAAGACTGAATGCTCGATATCGAACATTAACATGGATGAATGAGCCTCATAATTCACGGTAAAGGCTTTAACGCATCATCTCTTTGGTCAATGCAAAGATGAGCATCATAATACAAGACGAAGGCTTTCACTGCATAGACTGAGATGAAGAGTAGTAGAACATGTTCTCCTCGATGGTATGTTTGATTCAAGCAAAAATTCTGACCACGAGCTTCGACTGCATGTTGATTTTGTTCTCTTGAGGGTTGTTCTTTAGGCAGTCTGTTGCTTTGCAACAGAGCAGCAATGCTGATATCCAATACTCAAAGCAGATGAATACCTGTGCCTCAAACCGAAGAAGCAACTATAGGCGGTACATTTTCATATTCGAACAAATCAGCAAGCTATCTTTGCTTAGGTTCACTCTCAGTTCATCTTCAAGCTTCTTATCCTTCAAGCTCCATCCTCCTCCTTGACTCTTCTTCTTCTTGTTCCTTTAATTCACTGGCGTGAATAGAAGTAAACATGGTCTCGGGAGAATGAGGATGATGTTCACTGATTCCACTAGCTTGTGCTGGAAAACAAACATCACAATCATGTTGCTGCTCGTGAAGAATCTCATAAATCAGAGAACTGAAAACAAGCACAAAAAAAACATAAAATCTTTGCGTCCTTTGTTTCTTATAATCGGTAATTGATCCAAGGCATCAGTAGCTTTATTTGCTATCGTGGTTGTTGAGATCCTGAGTTTTTATCACGAAGTGAAGAGGGTTCTGTTTTTTCAGTAAAAGAGATGGTAGACCCTGCGATTTGAAAGGAGAGTGAAGTGGGTTGAAGATTGTTGGGCAAAGACGGTAAGTCAGAGAGATTGAGGGAACTGGGTTTTCAATTTCTAGCTCTTGAGCGGAAAACAGAGTGCGGGGAGGGAAACTAAAAATTTAAATTATTTGGTCAGCCCATTAGTCTGTTAGTGTTGCCTTCTCCGTTAGCGTTAAACCTTTCTATCTCCGTTAGCTTCACTGCCGTTATTTTCCGCAAATTAGAGAAGTTGTGTTGCGTTACACGTGGCGGAAGATGGGTGGTTTACACATCCAGCCTGGCCGTGCAATACACGGTTTAGATAATATTAATATACCATTTTGGAGGGAGTGGGACGTGTGAGAAACGCATTTAATACACGATTTAGATAATATTAATATACCATTTTAGAAGGTATCCAAAGCCTTTTCCGTGTTATATCCTTTTTTTTTTTTAATTATTATCATAGATTCAGGAATAGCCACGTGGCAGGGTGCTATTAGCTACTTCGAGCTCCGCTCTGTTGATTTAATAAATTCTCTAGATCACCGTGAACCCCCGACAGGGTCCAGCAGATCCGGCCACGTGTCTAATGATTACACGGCCAGTCCGGTACTGTTTGCAATCTGTAAACAGTTGCCGGATTTAATGCAAGGAAACCGGGTCAACAATATGACTTTGTTTACAGTAGAACAGATTTCAACATTTTTAAAAGTCAATTAAATACTTGACTAAATATCCTTTTTTTTTTAGATTCACAAATTCATAATGTAATGATATGTGTAGATAACGTGTGTGAGGTTACATGTTTCGACCCACTTGCACATCCTCTTTATTGCTGGAGCTTTTTAGTCGTCGATCATGGAGGCGGGGTGATTTGCCCGCTTGTGCATGCATACATTTACAGGCGATGACAATATTAGCAACATGGTCATTTCTTCTATGTAATAGTTGCGTTTTGTTATTGATCGTAAGCAATGCGAGATGAACTGAACGATCGGCAATCAGTTCAAGAAGCTAACGTCCTCCAAGCTCACATTTGAAAGACACACACCTCCTAAATGTTTTGACATGTACGATATAAAGGATTTATCTCGAGGACTTTTGTCTTTACCAAATCAAATAAGTGCGTGCCTTGAACAATTATATCACTACTTGGTCGTTGGTGGTGGATAAGGTACCTTGTGTACTGATTTCCAATCCCAGGAGGTATCTAACGACCGACATAGCATTATGTGTGAAAGCAGTCATGGTCTTGGCTGGTGGGAATGTTACCCAGTGGCCCCCCTGTTCTTTGGGTTCCTGTCTATCATACAAAATTCCGGCTATTAGCTGATTGTTAGTAATTTTCTGTGCCATAGAATTGTTGACTGATTTCCAAATCCCCCGGCCCATCTCCCTTCCACATATTCACCCTTCCATCCGTCGACCCTTAATTGGATGGATGCACGATGACACTTGGTCAATCGACAATCATCCTCGTACATAGATCTATCCTGAATTTTTAGTAATTTAATTTAGTATCTCATAATTAATAAATCTAATTAAATAAAAAATAATTGGATAGTTCGTATTTATTTTTTCATTAGTTATTTATCCAAAAAAACGGTAGAGATTTTGCTTATGCCAAGAGAAACAAAAAGCCAAGAATGAAAAATTGTGCCAACGGAAATGGCCATTGAACCTCTAGATCTCCACATAAAGAATATCAGTAATTATTTTATGTGTTAGAGGGAAGGAGTAAAGAGTAATTCTGTAGACATTGACGGTCGGATGAGTCAGCACCAGTCGGATCGGATAAATCCAAAATGGATAAGACCGCCCAAAGCCTAACCCAGAGTTAACTCCCTCCCTTAACCCAACCCAACCTCAGTTTAACTTAACCCGGGTTAGATTCCCTCACCCGCACCAGCTCACCTTTCTCTATATATCAGTATCCACGACAAGCTCAGCTCCACTCAGCACAGAACCAGAAAGAGCACAAACAAGAAGTCAACCAAACAAGTCAGAAGACAATATGGCTTCCGCTTCGTCCTCCCTCTCCCGTTTCCCCTCCTCTTCGTCCACCGCCGCGTCCAGACTCCGCGGTTCCCGTGCTCCGGCTGCCCGGGTGACCTTCCGCCGGCGTCATCCGCGGGTCTCCGCCTCCTGCGCCTCGACCATGGAGAGGTCGGCCAGGCCCCACATTGGGTCCTCGGGATCTCTCTACGAGGTCCTCGGGGTCCAGACTGGCGCCACGTGCCAGGAGATCAAGGCCGCCTACAGGAGGCTGGCGAGGGTCCTGCACCCCGACGTGGCTCAGGCTTCCGGCGACTGCGCTGGCCGCGAGTTCATGAGGCTCCACGAGGCCTACGCCACACTGTCGGATCCCCAGACGAGGGCGGACTACGACGGGACGCTGTTTGCCAGGCGGCGGCGCGTCTCCCCGCCATTCGCTGCCTCCGTGCCGCGGGGCAGCTCCGTCAATTCCGGTTTCCAGGGTTACACGAGGAGGAAATGGGAGACGGACCAGTGCTGGTAGGAGAAAGAGGACATGGTGCTTTGCTTGGTCTTCTGTGTCTGCTACAGTGGCTTGTAGGAGATCTGAACGTTAGTTAGTTAGTATGGGGGTTTGAAGTGTAGTTGCAGAACTAACTAGTGGCCGTATTTTAGTGGCCGAACTGGTGATTATATAAGTGGAGGAAATCAATGTCAGCTGAACGTCTGTACATGGAAGCAATTGTAATAGCAAGCAGGCCAATTTTTGAGGTCTACTTGATATTTTAGAAAATGATAATTGATATCCTTCTTTCTGTGTATTATTCTCCTCTCTTTCTCTGTTCTTCCTCTTTTCCATTATAAGGGTCAAGAACTTCTTAAGAGGCAATTTTTCGGTAAAAGTTTATTGGAAAATGAATTGGAATTTGATATTATGGTATTTGGAATAATGTGAAGTGGGTGCTATAGTAAAAGGGTTATAAGGTTGGCTATAAAGTTGATATAATCTAATAACGTTGTGTTCTTTGGATGTAAACTTTTTACGTACCATATTGTAAAGTTTTAATTTATGTAATTTTATATTACAATCAAATTTATAACTAAGTATTGTAATATGTGATGTAAAATATAGTATAATATAATATTACCTCACACTTCACTTCCAACCATGCAAATGTCAAGTGGGTGTGATTGTCATTCCACTAAATCCTTTTGTTTTTGGTGTGGCTCTCTCTTTTCCTTTTAAATGGGCGAATCAAAATGGCACGTTAGGCTCACTTTTCTTTCAAGAAATGACAAGAAGGATCACTAAAACATCAATTACGCATGGAGTGAAAGACACGGTATGCGATTTACGCGAATCTGTCCATCCAGAGGGTGAGATGAGGGGAAGTTTTGAAAGAACTTTGTATGTATCTGACGAGGCCTTGGACTCAGGAAGTGATGGT
Source organism: Lagerstroemia speciosa (assembly GCA_037672795.1). NCBI lineage: Eukaryota > Viridiplantae > Streptophyta > Magnoliopsida > Myrtales > Lythraceae > Lagerstroemia > Lagerstroemia speciosa. The sequence goes on along the minus strand of CM075298.1, from coordinate 8,520,144 downwards.
CAGATGTCCTGGTTTGTGTAATGTCTTGAGTTGCTCAGCTCAATTCTTCCTCTGGCAACAGCAACTTAGAGGTCTGTTACCAGAGGAAGAATTTCTCTGGGAATGCCAGATGGAGATCAGCTGTGTTTCTCAACCGGGAAACATAAACTCGTGATCATCAGATGTTAAACCATTGTTGTTTTAAATCTTCTTCATTCTGTGGTCAGTGATCTTTGTGCTGCATTAGGTGAAGAGTGAAAGACATTTGCAGTGGCTGTTTAAATCAGTTCAGTAATAACCAAACGCCCATTATTTCATGAACAACGCGAGTATTCCATTTACCGTGACAGAAGAGAATGAGGTTGATGACCACTGATAGATCCGGCCGATAAATGTTCGATGATAGCAATCATTTTCAAGAATTTCTGTGATATATGGCCACTCTCCTATCCTATAACTTCTCTTCGGATGCACTATTTCTTGTCTTCGGATTCCATCTGCTTGTTCGATCGTTTGTTGGACTTGGAGGGGATGAGAGGGAGGCTGGAGAAGGCAGGATTGGCCCGATTGTATGCATCACCAAATCTCAGGCTCCTCCCTCTTTTCGGCCCATTAGACAGAGGGCTTTTCTCGACCTAATAGTGATAGGTAGATAAAGCCTCCAGGGGCCAGCCCAGATGCTAAGTAAGGTCTCCTTACTTCCCAGGTTATGGGTTAAATTCTTTGGAACACAAACCCGTCAGGATTTATCCTAACATACGTGATTTATGGGCTATTGTGTGTGCCCCGAGGAGAAGATGCCATAACCACCGCTTGTTGTGCCTGAAAGGCGCTCGGATACCTCGGCTAAAAAAAGAAGAAGTAATAGGTAGATAAGAGAAAGAAAGCTTAGTGCAGAGGGATGGACACTGGGGACTCAGATGTGTCTTTTTCTTCTAGGCATTTATAATGCATGTCCAGCTGTTAAATACTTCATTTCATGATCAAATTAAAGTAATGACACTTTTCCCATGATAAATAAATATACTTGTCAAGAAAGATGGTTTAGTATAGTTGGTACTGCTCTCACTCGGTGACTTAGATGTCCTGAACTTGACTTCACTTGTAGGACTTCCCGTGCTTCTTTTATCCCATCTTTTTTTATTCTTCCTAAACTTATATACAGAGAATGAATAAATGAATATATTTATCCGGTGGTCCACAGCTCCAAAAAAAAAAAAGAATTAGAAAACGTGTATTAATTTGATTCAACTTGGAGAATAAATAACTGGGCCCACTGTATGGGCCTGTGAGCTAGATTTATGGGCTAGTAATGGGCCCAAGCCATAGAATGGCTGGCCCATAGTGTCGGAAGTTATGTCGGCAGTTGAGTGAGTGGTCCCAAGTCCACCTGCAACGAGGTTAGTGGAGAAATGGATAAGGTTTAGTCCGATCGGATCACTGTCTGGCCTCACGCATTCAACAAACTTGGGCGGCAGCCACCGAATCAAGCCGCCTCGTGCGGTTAAATCAACCTCAGTCAACCGTACCTTGGAATAGAATAGAATTTCAACTTAGTCTCTGGCAACTGATCCGTGCTGAGTGAACCCACATGCGGATTGGTTAAGATTGTTCGGCTCCTTTCACTCTTAGGTAAAGGTCCGAATTAGAACTTTATGAATATATAAAAATTCATGATTTGTAGGGCCCCTCAATGGACTAACCAAACTCGAATATTAATCCATTAGTGCCCGTTGAACTTTAAGATATCGAGCATCCGAGCTCGAGCGTGCTCAGCGAGTTGAAGTGGAACACCTGCATCGTACTGAAGAATGAATCCAACCTCAAGAAGTTGGAAGGTTCAGTCAGTTTACCTATTAATCTGCCGTTAATTTTCAAACTCTTGTGTAGGTCTCTCTTCGGTAATCCACAGAGATTGGAAACAGCCCTGCTTAGTTGACCCAGCAGTTTTCCATTGTTAATTAATTAAGAGTTAACCGAGTCCAGTCAATTAAGGTGGCTTTAAATTCCTTTTCAAGAGAATAAATATCGCAAATTTATTTAAAAAACAAATAAGATTATTTTCATTTGTTTATTCCCCTTCAGTTTGTTTTTTGTCACGTGACAATAAATAGGATCCATGGAAGAAGGAAAAAGGATTTTTAGGAAGTCTATTTCAATTCGACAGAGAGATCTCTAAGAAGAAGGAGAAGGAGAAGGAAGCAGAAGGAGAAGGAGAAGGAGAAGGAAGGAGAAGGAGAAGGAGAAGGAGAAGGAGAAGGAGAAGGCAATTCAATTTGTGCCGAAACTTGTTTCTTTTGGAAGTACACTACAAGAAAACTGTTATTTACCGACGGACGGATCCGTCGGTAATCCGTCGGGAATCCATCGGTAAACGGCTTTCCCGACGGATTTACTGACGGATTACCGACGGATACGTGCCGTCGCGTTTTCCCTTGTCGGGATTGCCGACAAATTTAATATCGACGGGAATCCGTCGGTAAATCACTCTCCCGACGGATTTACCGATGGATAATCCATCGGTAATCCGTCGGAACTGACGACAATATATTCATAGATAATTACCGACGGCTTGCCGCTCGCGACGGATTTCCGACGGATTATCCGTCGGTAAATCCGTCGGAAAATTCCGGTGATGCATGTTACAAATATTGATATATTTTATTTTGTAACTATTTATATGTTAAATTTATCAATCATATGAATTAATAAAATATCATTAGTATAAAATATTGAGCCAATCAAGAAAATAAATTTTATTAATTAGAAATATTTACAATTTTTATCCCGAAAAAAAACAATACAAATAACATTTCGGGGAGGTCGGTGGCGGCGAGGCTCGGCTCGAGGGGCTGGCAGTGACAGTCAGTGGCCTCGGTGGGTCTGCTCGGGGCTTGAGGTAGCACTTGGTGAGCGCTCGAGTTGGCTCTTCATGGGTTTGGCCGGGGCTTCGGGTGACAGCTGGCGGTTCGGCGGGGTTGGCCGTGGCTCGGTGGGGCTCTTCGGAGGTCGGGGCTGGGACTTGCTGGAGGCCGGGGCTGGACTTGCTGGAGGTCGAGGCTCGGGCTCGGTGGACCTCGAGGCCGGGTTGCTCGGTGGATGGACTTGGGCGTCGGGGCTCGAGGCTCTGGCATCGAGGCTCGGACTCTGTGGCTCGCTGCTCAAACTTGGTGGATCGTGCTCGGGAGAGAAATCACCAAAGGAAATGGGAGAGGAGTGGCCGGGCTCGGGATATATATAAACAATTTCCGACGGATTACCGATGGATATTTCCATCGGTAATCCGTCGGAAAATTGATTCGCCTACGAAAGAGCGGGAAAAAATCCCGCCAATAAAATTCAAATACCGACGGAATATCCGTCGGTAAATCCGTCGGAAAAAACATGAACACCGTCTCCATAGATTCACCGACGGATTTGGCCGTCGGTAAATCACCCGCTCCATTCGCACTATAACATACCGACGGATTTACCGACGGAATACAATCCGTCGGTAATTGCCTACGGATTTACCGACGGAATAATCCGTCGGCAAACTCCCGCGCTCTTCCCGCCATGATATAATGACGGATTTACCGACGGATTAGTCCGTCGGTCATTTACCGACGGACTAATCCGTCGGTAAATCCATCGGTAAGCCTCGTTGATGCTCCCGACGGATAATCCATCGGAAATCCGTCGGAAATGCCTATGGATTGGATTCCGTCGGTAATATCCATCGGTATTTCCGATGGATTTTGTCCGACGGTTTATCCGTCGGAAATATCCGTCGGTATTTGGCAGTTTTCTTGTAGTGGTATTTGTGGGGTCTCTTCCCAGATCCCATATTCAACGAAATCTGAAGAATTTTGAAAAAAAAAATATATATTTGCAATTACAATATCACAGATAATCTTTTTCTCTAATTTTAAAACAAATTCCAACAGCCAAAACCTAAAATCTAATAATAATAACAATAATAATAATAATCGGATTTTTATTTTATTTTTTGTTGTCCTTATAATTGTGCCCATGCTTATAGCCTTTATGTTTGGTTAGAAAGAATTAAAATTAAATGGAAATTATTTCCAAGATTAAATGGCGGACGCAACATTAAAAAAATTTAATTTAGCCCATCGAATGATTATTTAATGATCAGTTATCACATAGCCCGGGGCACGTGTTTAGAAAAAATATCCTCTTTTTTTTTGGTTGCTCACATTGTGTCCGGTACCCGAAGGCTAGTCGACTAATCCGGATTCGGGGTACTATCGGGCGGTTTTCCACGGACCTCTCCTAAGAAGGTTTACTGCGTCACAGTGACTCAAACACCGCGCATCTACTTAAGCGACACAAGTCCATTTCACTTGCACCAACTATTGTTGGTTAGAAAAAATATCCTCTTGACTACTCGACAAGAATTCTACTGGAAAATGGTAAGAAAGGATTTAGAAATATAATTAATATAAATGCCGTGGGTTGGTAGGTAATCCCAATACTTAAACTAGTGGTAGTCTGGACAAGGATTTTAGTGCAATTAACATTACTGATCTTGACATGAAATCACGAGATTCTATGTCAGATTTTCATTAATTCAATTTTTCGTATTTCTTTATTTTCATATACATCTCATTTCTTTCTAAAATCAGTGCCCACGGACTTCATTTGCAATTGAAAAATTCGGATTAACCTGATGATCTTGCTTTCGGATTAACCATAGGATGGTTCCTGGAAACTTTGCAGACAGACAGCCTTGTCTTGATACGGGGCAGGTTTTGAGTTGGTGAAAACCGCTGATCGACTAGGGTTTAGTTCCAAGGCTGAAATTTCCCTTCTGATTTGCCAGTCAATCCGGGAAGACAATTGACACAATCACAGGTAAACAAATTCAAAGACAATGTGCAGAAACTGATCGACTTGAAACTCTTTGTTAAGTGAAATGAAGGGACAGATGCACCAATTATAATTAATTAATTTGACAAATAGAATTTGAATTAGATTAAACCACGAACTGATTGAGAAGGAAGTGAGTCCTTTCCTCCTTACAGTAGCAATGAGAAAGACTTGATTTAGTTTCCCAATTCAATTAACACTTTTGAATTGCTGGCGAAACAAAGAAATATTTAACTTTTTCGAATTGATTTAAGGTTTTACTTTCAGGGTTACAAAGGATTGTGGATTTAGAATGTGGTCGATTTAAGGTTTTCTTTTCGGAATTAATTAGTCTTGTTCGAAAAACCGAGTACGTTCCATGATAAAAAGAAGGATGGTTCTAACATGCACGTAACTAGCATTTTCAGTAATGACATGATGCAGGTCATTTGATATGTACTTATGAAAATTACTTACAAGGATACGTGCACACAATTGAATTAGAAATTTTCACGAAAGGAAACTCATTCGATAAGCTTTTTTTTTGTTATAATTTTTTTTATTAGGCTGATGTAATCATCGTATACAAAAGAAAAAGAAATTGGATAGGAATTTACCAGCAAAGCAAGACTAATTGAAAAGAAAAAGGAAAAATCCAGCGTCAGATAGGAATTGTCACGGTTTGGTTGTTGGATTAACCGGCAAGCGTACAAACTTATTATATGACGTCGGATTCGTTTATTTAATCTGTATCATTGATGATGAATTATTTGATTAAACTGCGAAGTGATTTAACCGTTCGAGTGTAGATGTTTCTCGCCGTAGTCATGGGACATAAAATATAATCTTGTCCTGATTTTGTGGGAGCGATTTCTCCAAGTGTTTCTTCCCTCCCTCAATACGCACAGCGCGTGCAATCTCAATTGCATTGCTTGGAAATGGTAAAAGAAACTCGGATTCATTTCCCCCGATGTTGTGAGACACTTACGTAGATCGTATCTAGGGAACAGATTAAATATGTCTGAAGCCGAGCATAGTCATGAGAATTTAGGTTGACTTTCAGAAAGTTAATGCAATCTCGGAATGACCGGACAGTCATGGCTCATGGTTGTTTTTCTTCCTTAAACAGGGTTTTAAGATCGAATATTGTAAAATAGAGAAAATTATTTACCGAAATAAATTCACCACATGATTTATTTAAATTTTACGATATTAGACAATTTTAGCGATACAATTCAAGAATGATAAAATATATAGTGTTAATAATATTATTATAGAAGTTTTTACGATCTAATTCGAATAATTCAGCAATTGAATTGTAGAATAATAATAGTGATAATTTATTCTTTTTGCCAATTAATGATGATTTTTAAGTGGCGGCATGAGCAGTCGGGAGAAGTTATATCTCAACAGTGCAGTTCCAGGCTTGATCTCGCTTATAAATACCCCTGCCTCGCCGCTCATCGAGAACTCCCCTCCCCTCCTCTCCCCTCCCCACCCCTTCCTCCAACCAAACGAAGCTCCCTAAGAAGGAGAAGAAGATCGATTAAGCCTGAAGGGATAGATTCTCCCTCAGAATATCTCTTCTTCTCCTTCTCCTTCTAGCTGCTCCTGATCCAGTGATATCTAAATATAGCTCTAATGGCGACTCCATCGACATTGCCCGCATCCCTGCTCTTCCTCATCTTCTCTCCTTTACTCTTACCCCCTGGTACCAATCAGTTAAATCTTTGTGACTTGGACATTTCATTTTTTCCCGTGTACTATTATGTAAGGATGATGCGGCCAATGGATTTACTGAAACAGTTATTCTGTATTTTAAATTTTTGCGAACAGGGGTAAGTTCGACCACCTTCACATTTGTAAACAAGTGCGACTACACGGTGTGGCCGGGAATCCTCTCCAACGCCGGAGTGCCCGCTCTCTCCACCACCGGTTTCGCCCTCCAGAATGGCGAGTCCAGAACACTGTCCGCCCCTACCTCCTGGGGCGGCCGCTTCTGGGGCAGGACCCGCTGCACCGAGGACCCCTCCACGGGCAAGTTCTCCTGCCTCACTGGCGACTGCGGCTCTGGCAGCCTCGAGTGCTCCGGCAATGGCGCGGCTCCCCCTGCGACCCTCGCGGAGTTCACCCTCGACGGCGCCGGCGGCCTTGACTTCTTCGACGTCAGCCTCGTGGACGGCTACAACCTCCCCATGCTGGTGGTCCCCCAGGGAGGGTCGGGCCAGAACTGCGCCAGCACGGGGTGCGTGGCGGACCTCAACAGCGCTTGCCCGTCGGAGCTGCGGGTGGCGTCGTCGGACGGCTCCCAGGGCGTCGCGTGCAAGAGCGCGTGCGACGCTTTCCAGCAACCGGAGTACTGCTGCAACGGCGCATATAACACACCGCAGACCTGCAAGCCTTCTTCGTACTCCGAGATGTTCAAGAGCGCGTGCCCACGCGCATACAGCTACGCTTACGACGACAGCACCAGCACCTTCACATGCGCCAATGCGGACTATATCATCACGTTCTGTCCCTCCCCAAGCACCAGGTCCGAATTTACCAAAATCTCCTCCTCCTCCTCCTCGCACCTTTCATGGGTCACCACCCAACCAACGGTAAACAGTACTTTCGTCTGCATGGAAAATTTCTCTTTCTTCCCACCGAACGTTTCCTAATTCGATAGGGATTCCGTTCTATGGAGCACGTGATTAATCATTTTCGGCTAAGACCAGAATAATGGGTGGGCAGAAATGTATTTGAGATTTTCTGTTTTAAATAATTAAATCATGCTAATTTCAATTATCGGCCAATAATTTTTTGTTCTCAGTTATAAAATTGTAGTAATAAGAGATTCTAGAAATTTTTACCCAACCTTACCTTTATCACATCGTGTAAAAAAATATAAATTAAAATATAATATGTAAATAAATTTATTATTAACATTTAAATAATTATATATAATTTAATTAATTTTTTCTGCCCACCTCATCAACCTTTTCAAGAATTCCAGGGACTCTCCCACTTTGTCAGTTCCGACACATCTCATCTTTTGAGGGACACATCTCCCGAGTTGTCTCAAACTGCACAGTGCACCCTCAGTAACGGTCAAAAATGGCGGCAATTTCTGTAAAACAGCCGCACTTGGATGTGCGTTCATGCTTGTCTTCTATTTTATCAGCCATCGCTAACAGGAACTTCTTCAACCACTTGCAGCCAGAAATCCTCTTCCTCATCGTCGGACCAAACACCAGCAGCGTCCAACTCGCCACCGTTCAGCAACAGCAGCATGGTTTACGCCGGTGTGAAGGACAGCGGGATGTCATCGTCGCCGCCTGCTCTGTCGGAAGGTCGCATCCTCGTCGGAGGATTGGTCAGCATCGCGGTGGCAGTTTGGCAGTCGCATCGCCTCTTCTAACTTCCCATTGGCCGCCATTCACTGCTAGAAGGCATCGGGGAAGCTTCTTCATTAGAAGAACACTGACGATCAGATCAGTTTTAGTTCAGGCATCAACTTCGAAGGTGGCGTGGCGGATGGGGACCTCCCGGAGGAGATGGGGCCCCGTCTACGTGCGTCTGACTCCCTCTGAAAAAGCCCGCTACCTTGTCGGTTGGCTACGTGGATGGATATGGAGTAAGTAGGTGGAGGCCGCCCATAATGTGTGTTAGGTTGGGGGCTGGCGAGGTCTTTAAAGCATTTTTCTCCTTTTTTTTAAAAATTTGTTTCCATTATTACATAGAAATTTTAAAATTTTATAGTATTAATTAATACGTAGGATTATAATACAATATTCTGTATTTTTATATATTTAGGAAATAGTTTTTCAGCTATTAGATAGGTTGGGCTGGGGGTTGGTATTGTTTGTCATGTACCACCATAGCCAGTGTCATGAAAGATTTATTTATAATTAAAATATTATTTACTTGTTAATATGCAGTTTTTTTAATTTCATCTTCATTTCTTCTTTCTCTTTGCTTCTCCATTTCGATATTGTTATACAGTGCCACTTGCACGCCTGTTACACTAAGACTTTTTCGGATATGAGAGAGAAAAAAGGAAGGGTGTGTAAACGAAAATCTTAAAAATTTAAAAGACCCCCAAAAAAAAAAAATTCTGGGGCAGGACATGGATTTCACATAGTCTTAAGGTGAAAGAAGATCGACACGAGAAACTCGTTCATCGACTTGAATAACATGAGGAGGCATGGAACCAATCGATGTCGTGTCACACAACGATAAAGCATTATATTTAATAAGTGTCTTGTTTGTTGGACTTTGACGATGGACATGATATCAATTTACGCTAAATATTAGCATATCCAATTTATTATGGTGAATTTTGGTTTGCTAATTTTATTTTTAGTGTCTTATTACACTTGTTGGTTTTTCATTTTTTTTTCAAATGATACTTAGAGATCCGAAAAAACTCGACCTAAAATTTCAAAGCTCGATCTTCTGCAGAGGAAGAATGCACAAAACTGCTACTTGAACACTAAATTATGATATAGCTAATTCTTTATTATAGTAGAGGAGTGGATATGCAACTTGGCAAAACTCTATCGGTTTGGTTAGCATGGGAGAGAAAGGTGCATGATCTGGTACAATAGCACAGCCCTTGATTTAGTGTTAGATATCCTTATAATTATTATTAATGAAATTTATTATACCCTTTTATTCTCTTTCTTTTTATTTCGTTCTATATTTGTATGTGTTTTTTCAGTACATGGACAAAGAAAAAGTCAGTGTTGTGCATGTCGTGGTGGAAGTTTACTGTTGGTTTGGCTACCCAGCATACGCCACACGTGTCCCCTGCCACCCATGATGTTTATAGAGGACCACCTTCAATCAAGTGATCACCATGACCCATCCTTAATATGGGGAAAAAAAATTAAAAGTATTAACATGAGTTGTTGGGAGTGATTCATCACTTAATTCTTTCAAATAAAAGTCTCAAGTTTGAATTTTATAAATGAAGAAAATTCGTGTTGCGATAGGTTTGTTGAACTGGATCTACTCGAATTGAATTAATTAAAGGTACATTGCACTTTTAGGGGTACCAATTAGGCATCCGCTCCTTTATTTCTTCATGGCCTCCTGTAAGTTTAGAAGTCTCATTTTTTCAAATGAGAAATTGACTTGTTTGATAAAAAGACATATGAAGAGAGAAACAAAGGTAATACGAAGAGTGTCAACCATGATAACGAACCCAGTGCGTTTTGTGCATGCATCTTCATTGAAGAAAGCTTTATTCCTCCGTCCACCGCGACAAGCAGGCCTCGTGTAACTGTGACCTCCACTTTGTCGGGGTGCGGAAGTGGAAGCACCGAGAGAGCTCCGTGTTTCATGTTTCCACTTATGTCGAGCGGGCAATTCATTGGTTGCATCAAGCTACCGCCCACGAAACGAGGGGTGGGTTTACAGTTCATACATCGGATACATGTCAATTCTACATTAGAGACAAAGGAAAAAAAAAAAAACGTGCCTCTATTCATCGGGAGTAATATATCATTTTCTTGTTTACAATCTTTCATTTTATTTATTAAGTTTACAAGCTTATAAAAATTCTCATTTTTTTCTTATTAATAAAAAGGACTAATGTGATAGGCAATTATAACTGGTACTTGCAAGAATAAATCATGCAGGTCCCATTTGTGAGAACTCGAGTCGAGAATAATGTCATTGTACTGAACTTCTTTCATTAAACTGGCCACCCGTTCAAGCTACGACACCGAGTTTGTGTAGGCAAGAATCGAGTTCGGGGGATCGGGTCAGGCCCAAAATTCCTGGGCAATGTCAGTTTATATGGGCCGGCCAGGACCTGCAGCACAACGGTGGACACCGGAGCCGTAGGCGGCCAACCTCTTGTGCGTATAACCCCAATGCATCAACATTCTTTTCACCTTGCAACATATGATATCCGAAACTCTAAGAAATCCATATCAATATAGATTCGACTCAAGGTGACCCCGTTTGGGTGATGAAACTCTTCCAATGATGAGCTCTCTCTGTCCTCGGCACTTAAAACTTTATATTTCACTGGTGGAAGAAAGCCGTGGAACTGTCAAAATCAATCCATGCTGGACCCGCGTGGACATTTTTTCAGCAACTTGATGGGCGACCTTTTCTATCGCACCGTAGAAGGAAAAAAAAAAGGGAAAAAGAGAGAGGATACTGTCATGTCGACGCATGATCTTTACTCCCAACTAAACTACTTTTTAGTTTCTCTACGGGGGGTTATTGTTAGTCATGGGTGAGTCATTTCCTGTTACAGTCAATGCGGAGCAAAAGCTCACTGGAAGAAAAAAAACACTTTCCGTGGGGCCATCGATCAGATATAAATCCACATCGATACTGACATAATTACGTTAGGCAGATCTCAGGCCCTGCAACCTCACAATTACTTTCCGCCCTGTCGATCGCCGCCACTCCCAAATTTGAAATTTTTCATTAAGATGGTAGCACTCATTGAATTATCCAATTTTATCTATTCAAATTTGTCATGTTATCTTATTATGATATTTTGTCCTTGAGTGAAATTTATGGATCCATCTCTGCTACTGTGTGATGGCATAATGGCGCTTGTTTAGTTGCAAAGAAGCCTACTACTATTCAGAATGGAAATATGGGGACGATGATAATAAAATAAATACAAAGAGTTCAACTGATGATGAGAAGTGAAGAATAGCTTTTTCTATTGCAAGTCGAAGGTGAAATCATTGCATTAAACCCGTCAAAAGATTAGTGTTTTTGGGTGTTATTGTAAGGTTATTTGTGTGTGTGCGGACACATATTTTACAACTACATTAACGAACTTCTTTTAAAAAACTTGTACTTTTGCATCAAACTTAGTGGTGCGGTAAGCATTTCGTCTGGATGAAACTTTTACGATATGCCTTTTTCAGCATCTATTATCTGTCGTTTGTAAATCAATTCCGACATGATTCGGTTTAAGACAAGTCAATCTATTAAAAGTAAAAACTTTTTCGATCATATATTTCTTCCATTTATAAAATTAAAATCTTAGAATTTATTTAAGAGGAAGATTTGTCAAATCATATCAATGGTTGCGTCTATATTTAGATGACATTTTTATGGCATTAGGTCATCCCGTAGTGCTGTCTTTTTTACACATTTACTTGCTTTCCACGTAGGTAGTGGAACAGGAGGCAGTCCATGTTAAGGTTTGGAAATCAAAGCAAAGGGACAGATCAGGGAGCAAATCAAAACGGGATATGATAAGAGGAGATCGGCTCATCCTTTTTTATAAATAGTCAAGGACGTACATGCATGCATGGGTCACATAAATCTTTAATCTTTATAGTTAACAACCGGAAAAAAAGGAGGAGAAAAAAAAGCAGAGGCCAAAAGGGTGACGAAAGGAGAGAAAAGACGACAACAATTTCTATCGAAACAGAGGCCTTTACACGACAGACAACATGCGCCCCATGCGAGATGTTGAAGGAACTGTCACTACTGTACCAGTGAGTGACGGGGATTGGTAATCATCTGGTCTCTTTTCATATGCAGGATTACCGTATGCATATATGTTGACTTTGAAGGCATTGTTGGTTGGTTACCGTCCTTTGAGGTCACCGGGGATCCATTAGGGCCACTCCTTTTTGATATCAATAGAGATTAATTGCCTGATCCTACTCCGAGATCACCGGCCCAAGACAACCGACGGCCTACCTAAGACGCACCAGGTGGCTGCCCAAGACTAATTACCAATCCAAGTCACATCAGATTGGTTGCCCATGTCCTGATCAAAATCATGTTGACCAAATCACACACGGACATCCTGAGAAGATCTCTCGATACGAAGTGGCACGCATATCATGAATCAGATCATGCCACATTAGTGCTTGACAGGGTACACACAAGTCTGCAAATGAACTTAAATCATGAAAACCTAGGTATAAAATATTTTATGTTTCTCAGGTCAATCTCTCCAGTACTCTTTATGCAAACCCCTGACTTAAATATCGCAAGGCCAATGCACGATTTGAATCATGCCTGGCTTTCTTGCATGTATTTGAAGCCCACAATCCACGGCCAGGATCCGCAAGTACACCCAAAGATCGGTAGAATGACCCAATCGCTTTAGAACCCGGGATGATTCCTTACGTTCCCCGCAGTGCCATCATCACAGATCCATGACATGCTTGCAGCTTCATGTGTAGCACGAGTCTGCATGCTTCACACACATTGCAGAGGAATAAAGGAAAGTCATGGAAATTAATAAAATTAGGTTTGTAAAATTTCACTCACTGTAGTCCACCTGTTCATTTAAATAGAGGATAACGTAAATGTATTAAATAATATTTCTCAACAAGCATCTTTTTTTTTTAATGCATGGAAAAAAAAAGGTATGGGCACGTAAAAGTAAGAGCAAAACGCTTCCTTTTTCTTTGGCCTGTCAAAGACGTTTCAAACCCCATGTTCTCCAGTTGAGCTGATCCACACTTTACCTCCCCATGAAGAAGTTCATGCACATATTTTTATTTATTATATAGTTATCAATTATTACCGAAGCACCTTAAGGTTTTCTACCTCAATTTCATCGTCAAAATGCAAAGTTGACTTAACATATAATCTGAGGAGGAAGAGGGAAAAGTGAAAATCAATGTCAGAAGTGGGATCTGAACCCACGCCCTCTCCCGAGGACCAGAACTTGAGTCTGGCGCCTTAGACCTCTCGTCCATCCTGACACTTGGTGGTGCAGTCGATGCTGTTACTTTACAAAATCATAAGCATCCGTTACAAAAGCTTATAAAGTGTGCATCGAGAGTCCTACATCAAGCCATACAAATGCTGATGATTGTTGATCAACTAGACATCAGCCAATGATAAAAGCATCTTGAATAACCATCCAACATGGTGAACATGATTATACGATCAACTAGCTTAACTTTTTACGACCAATTTGACCATACATCGCTGAAAGCATAGACCGATTAGGAGCTAGATTTGTTATCCTTTAATGAACCGACTGACCAAGATCCAAGTCAAATGAACTCATTGGGAGATAAACATCTGGCAATCGTGAAATTTTCAATTCAATATATTTACACGCAAGCCTTGAGGGGGAGAATGCACCGCAGGAACCATTTGAACAACTCGTGTTGACTCCAATGGAGGGTTTAAGTCGAGTAATTCAATTGGACCAAGGATTTGTCATATTCATAGTCAGAATAAGCAACTGTTGTGAGACATGAAAACCATGTATACAGTAGAATAGAGGACAGGACATGTCCCGAGCTGGGAATTTTGTGCATTCCACGGCACCATGAAGAACATGTTGTCTGACGTGGAACAGTATCAGCAACCGATACTTCCTTCCGTTTTTGGTCCCATGGCTCTCTCGTACGTGGTCTCTTTAGATGGGCCCTGCTCACCCAAAGTAAATATTCGGTACATAATGCACAATGAGCTTGCTATGTAAGACTTTCTCAAATCATAACACGTGTAAAAATTTTCGAGTGATAATTTTTTACGTTTGAATATCTAGATGGTACTTTATATAACAAACTTGCTACGTGTCATACGTTGAATATTTACTTTTATAATGGCACCCCGCGAAATCAGCAGAAATGCACTTCTATTATCAGAGTATCTATCTTTGTTGTGGATCATGATCAATCGGATACTGCCTGTCGGATCTCAAGATATCTCCAAAGATGATGAAACGATAAATTCAGAAAATTGACACTAGATATACATGGTAAAACCCTCAACACAGATGGAAACGTTCAGGAGATTCCATTAGATCAGATTAAGCGATTAAAGTCTTTAGGGATACCACCAATCTCAAGCCCCATTACAAACCTTACTCTGAAAAGAGTCACAACTTGATCTCTCAAGTTTTCATGCCCCTATGCTATCAAGAAATTTATCAGAAAGATCTCTCACCAGGAGCCCAAGACCACCGAGTTTCACGGCACCGGGCACAACCTTCACAACTCGTACAAGACTCTATTTATAGATATAATACCATATCTTATTTGATATCCTAGAAAATATTATTTACATATATTCTCTAAATCAAATAGATTACGAGATCCAAAATATCATATTCAAGTGAGAAAATAATATCACAAAATCTCATAAATATCTATAAGATTTTGTTCAGGATATTCCTTACTTTCAACCGCAATCTCAACTGTCGATCATTATTTACACATATCTCGTATTTTGAATCTAATCTCTAACTCATTATTTAGATCTTTTGGTCTTTGAGTTCCGGATTATACCGAGATATATCACAAGAATCTTAATCATTGATACATAATGCATTACTTTCCCCTTCAATTATGAATAAAGTGGCAGTGGTTCACTAATGGTATTTTCCTCGAAGTATATTCAAACAAGTGGGGAAGTTAACCTCTATGCATGTGAAAATTTTCGGTGAAAAGTAATTCGCTTATAATAATTAAATTTAAAATCTCTTAAACTGGAGAGGGTCTTGTGTGTAACGAGTATATATCGTGACAATGCCGATGATGTGTCACAAGTTAATAAAATTCAATTATTTTTAAATTTTTTTAATAAAACCTGAAATGAAAAAAATAAACTCTAAAAAACTTGATTTGATTGACCTATGACACAATATCAGTATTATTTCGTAAACTCAATCCGAAAATTACAATTCTCCATTAATATTATCACGACACTGTTGCACAGATGCGCGGCCCAAGTGGATCGGGAAGCAATCTATTGTGTAGTAACGAAGTCAAAGTTTCGCGAGCCAATAGTGGCGCAACACTTGTTACAGATGGCCTAGTAATGCTTCCGCCGCCCCATGAGCTTATTTCTCGAATCGAGCAGGATTTTCTTATTTATTATTATTTTTAAAAGGGTCCACAAAATTTTCTTCTTTTTTTTGGGTTTATGTAAAGAATCTCTATACCAATAAATAAATAGACATGTATTATGTTCTTCCTTTTAACGATCGACTGGAAAAACCAATCCCAAAAAAAAAAAAGGAAAATGCCTGATTTTATAAAATAAGTATTTTTTATGCTGATAAAAAAAAGTCAAATTAAACAAAGCAGAAAAGGGATGTTAGTGTGCATCCACTCAATGATGATCAGGAATCTCATTCTCGCTCTCTTTTTGAATGCGTGCACGGCAAATTATAACGAATTCTCATTAAGTTGATTTAAGAATGACAGTATCTCAAAGAACAAAAATGTCATATACATTTATTCTTTTTACATGATTCAAATGCAAAACTCTATTTAAGGATAGAACATGTTGTAAAATATCCATATCCGCTTGTACGAAATTGATTTTATTTTCGAAGAAAATCGAAACTCTTAAGGGTCAGTAGACAATCCTCTTATGAACCTAAATTTACTTTCTAATCCAGCTTGTGTGAGATTTAATTGGCAGTACATTACTAAACCATCTTGATAAACCCACATCGATAGGATTCTAATTACCCTTTTATTGGAAACTTAAGTTGTCAGAATATGGCATGGCTCCCACCGTGGAAATATAATAACACGCACATTAAAGCAAGATTGCTCGAATTTTGGCCACGGAATTAACAACTTGATAGTCAATTAATTTGGTGGAACAGTTTGTTGATTTGAACAAAATCTAACGGTGTTCTGACATGGTAATGTGATTGACAACCAACAAGATGAGAAATTCGAGTCTCGAGCAAGATGGGAAGACAAGCAACATAATTTTTATGAACTTTATAACTCCCGTGGTCCAGGTGAGAGACATCTCTTTTCTTTCAACAAGTTTCAAATTCGAGTCCCGTGAACAGAGGAAATTCATGTTAGAAAAGTTTTATCCTATTAGTGGATCGAATGGGTTTGAACTTGAATTGATCAAGGTCTATTGAGTTTTTATATATCATATGATACACACCGAAAAAGAAAATAAATTATATATAGTGTGTGTGTGTGAATTACATGAACAACATCTGCAGGTGGTTGCTTATAAATAGACACGCGGAGCGGCTGGAACAAACTCCCTCCCCCTTTCCACTCTTCATTTAGAAGCAATTTCTGATCTGCTTTTCTCCATCTTCATCATCATCTTCGTCGTTCTCCTCCTCTAATTGTACCGGACAACGTCATCGTTGAATGACTACACAGATCTCCCCGAGCTGTCCGTGCTCCATCTATTATTTTGGTATCTGGTCGACTGCATCCGATCCGTGTAGATTCATCGACAGCAAGCATTCACCATGCATCCGATCCTCTCATATATCTGCCTCATTGTACTCATTATCTGCAGAGGTACGTAGATTAATTAACCTTCCTCAAATTTAATTAGCAATTTCTCAAGTTATGCCTTTTTCTTGGAATTTTAATTCATAGATTTTTGGGTTTTACCAGGCACTTCAGGGGCTACATTTACGCTAATCAACAGGTGCGAGTTCACTGTCTGGCCCGGGATCCTGGCCAATGCTGGCAGCAGCCCGTTAGAGAGCACTGGATTCGAGCTTCCACCAGGCGGTTCTCGGGTCTTCCACTCTTCGGTGAGCTGGTCTGGTCGGTTCTGGGGCCGGACCGGCTGCTCGTTTGATCCAGCGGCCGCCCAGGGCAGCTGCCTCACCGGAGACTGCGGCTCTGGACAGGTTGAGTGCAATGGCGCAGGAGCGCAGCCACCCGCCACCCTGGCAGAGTTCACAGTAGGGTCGAGCTCCGGCAGCGGTCAAGACTTTTACGACGTCAGCCTAGTGGACGGGTACAACCTCCCCGTGGTGGTGGATGCGAGCGGTGGCTCTGGATCGTGCCTCTCGACAGGTTGCCCGGCGGACCTGAACCAGGCCTGCCCAGCAGAGCTCCGGGATGGATCGGGCGAGGCCTGCAAGAGTGCCTGCGAGGCATTCGGGAATCCGGAGTACTGCTGCAGCGGCGCATACGCATCACCAAACACCTGCAAACCGTCGGTGTACTCGGAGATGTTCAAGGCAGCGTGCCCGAAATCGTATAGCTACGCATATGACGATGCCACGAGCACATTTACCTGTAAGGCTGCTGATTACACGATCACATTTTGCCCTTCATTGTCCGCAAGGTAAATAAATACAATCGTTTTAATCTACACTTTGATGATTTTTCTTCTAGCCAATAAATTGATCATTAATCTTTTCATGACATTCTATTGGCTCACTTCCTTTTTTTTACTTTTAACAGCAAAAAGCATGCAACACCAAATGCATCTTCGACCAACGGTACGACATCGGTGTCTGGCGGAACGGGGACGAGTTCGGGTTACACGCCGCAGTCAGATGAGAGCAATCCGATGTACCCATGGCTGCCCAATTTCCCCGTCGGGGGTGCACCCAAGACCCTGTCCATCAATCGCGATTTCACATTGCTATGCATTTCTATTTTCTCCATTTTGTACGTCTTTTTGTTACATTCTTAGATTACTAGTTCGTCCCTCGAGATGAATCTTCACTCATGCATGCACTGGTAATTGGACAGTGAGACTTCGACAATGTGAAGAGGGAGCGATTTATTCTCCAGGCCATGTGTATAGGATATTACTTATATATAAAATAGATTCTGAAGCAAATTTAATCAAATTTTTTCACTTATTTTCTGTTAGAAAGATGTCAATGAGCAATGTGATTCACTCAAATCATTTGATATATTTTTCTCTTAAGTAAAATCTCAAGTTCGAATCCTGTATATAAGGGAAAATCTATGATTGAGAGGGCCTTATCCCATTATCTTGATCACGCTTATGTCTGAATTAGTCAGAATCCATTTGGCTTTCGAATTATAGTTAGCATACCAAGGAAAAGAAAAGAAGCCCACGGAGGATTAGATTTGGATGAAGAGGAAAATAAATAATAGAATTTTGCGTGTACAAATGATCAAATCCAGACTTCTTAATTTCAGTCAGGTTAAGGGGTTTATCGAGGAATTTGTTTGCTTTCGTTTTCCATTTGGTAGCTTATCTTGCTCTTTTCTATTGAAACATAATTCTCTCAACCGATCTGTACGTAACGAATTTCACTGTTGGTTGGTTGATAAAGCCATATGATCAGATCAGATGATGTGTTTATGTCTGCTTTTATTTTGATGAATCAGTCTGCCGGATCTGCGTTTGGTGGGTTGGTAAAGAAGAGGGGAACCCCACTTTGCTGGAATTGCAAGCCTGGTAGTTACATTAATATATATATATATATATATATATGTATGTATGTATAATGTTAGGTTGATGCATGTATCATAGTTCTCTTGGCATTGACCTAACTGTCACTAACCAATGTTACTTTATTCATTGGAGTTTCTGACTCATGCGCCCAATGCTCGTGTACCGGATTTCTTCGATCGTGTAACCTGAATTCTCGAGCGAACGATACCATAACAGATTCTCCGTCACGTGTCCTAGTCGGGTCTCGTGTCTCGATCACCGGTATCGGGTATGCTTCAGTGGCACAATGATTGAGGACGTCCAGGAGAATGAACCTGGAAAGAGCGGTGCTGTCATACCGATGCAACGACATGCCATTTACAAGGGAATTTACGAATATATAATCAATAATCCGGGAATCGAATCTCCATATCTTTCTCTGCTTTTTTCGCTCTCTGCGGACACCCTTTCAGGAGTTGCTGTGTCTTTGTTCATCCTTGGACGGCGGCTATTCAGTGCATTTTAATTTCCTTAAAGCTTGCCACTGGGTTGTTTCTTTTCCCTCAACAATTCTCAGGAAGATTCTGAAGCGTCATCTGCCTCTATTCCATCCAGGCAAGTAAACACCACTTGGGACAATGTTCCATCATTTGCGAAGGTTGGCAAGGATCGATTCAATTGTGCAAAAAACCTCGAGAAATTGCACGAAACTAACAGTGTCAGTGAGTTCCTCGTGTCCAGTATATGTGAACAAATGGAGACATCCTCGGACATGCAGTTTGGGTATGACCGCGAAAATCAGTGTACCCAGGTAGCCAATGGTCACATGTTCTGCTCCTGGCTCAGCCAACAGTATTCAATTTCCAATGGCGAAGTTGAAGTTGTTGGCAATTGCAAAACTTGTCAGGAGGGTTTGAGGCTTTGAGCAAAACGTGGAGAACTAAATAAGCAGTGGCTTCGGGAGGAGCAAATATTTTGTGGTGGGCCTATTTCCCATGGGCCAGCATGTAGGCTAAAAATCCTCAAAGGTTCGAGCTATTGACAAGTTCTCGGCGAGATAAACCGGCCCAATTGAACAAACCGTGGGAAGAGTTGGTTTGTTGCCGGAATTTTGCGGAAAATTTGGGAAATGGAATTGAAGCCGGATCCATCCTCCTCCTCCGATACCATGCCAAATGTTAAAATAGCGTAATCAGGACTGAAAGCTTAATTCCACTGGGGTGGATACACTCAGAATATATACAAAATGCACGACTGACTATAATGGAAGTCGATCAGAGAAAATGGAAAAATATAGAACAAAATGAAAAACAATCCTAGCTACTCAAAATGCAAAGTTGACTTAACATATAAAATTCACATGTGACAAATGTGTCGGATACTTACCAAGTACCCGTCCGCCTTATTTAGACTCATCTGCTCCTCGACACTTTTAAATTCCTCTTAAGACAAATTCTACAATGCAGTTATTCGATTTTTTCTTCAATAGATAACATAAATTTTGAGCCGTTTTGTTTATTAAATTATTGAAGTGTAGAAGTTATAGAAGCTTCCTTCTTCTTAATCATAATAACGTAGTATAGAAAAAGGGCAAAACCAATGAAACCGCACGGCAAAAGATTGCGATTGAGGAGCCACGTCGTCAAGGGCATGGCACGCTGCTGCGTATCGTGACAGGTGGCGGCATTTCCTTGGGCTGTCGTCATTCAGTGGGCGCCTGAGTTATTACGGGATCGATGATACACGCGGAGTACCGTAAGCCCACAATCAAGGTAGTAGATGCCGGGGGTCCCGGCTTACATGAACCGGGCGCACTGTCCGAAAAACCTCTCATCAGTGACAGCAATCGAATACCTTCCACTTCCAAAAACCTTTCCCCGACAGAGAAGTGAAGATAAGCTTGCCGCCGAGATGATTAGCACCACCCCCACCATCTGACCGCATCCCATCTCATCGCACGACGCCGTTTCCGTCGCTACAGAACCGGAATTCGCTCTGGCCTCCGACTGACGCCCCCGGAACGGCGCGCCGATGGCTGTGTCCGACGCGGTTGTGAGGAACCTGACAACGATCTACGTGGCTGCGATCGCGGTGGTGAAGGTGTACGGCTGCGCCTCAGGGAAGAGCTTCGGTGGGGCGTTCGTTCTTGTAGCGTCGACGGCCCTCGTGGGGCTGATCCTGATCGGGACTCTGACGTGGGACGTCTCCCACAAGGCCAAGCACGCCGTCCTGAGGGACCACGTCCACGAGATGTGCAAGGGCGGAATCTGCTGGCACGGCGTCGCCGTCAAGTCCCCCGCCTCCCAGGTCCGGTTCCGACTCCCTCCACAGCAGCAGAATGATGACGGCGGCGGCGACGTCGACGGCTTGCAGCATTAGAAGGAAGGAGGCACAGATAATTCGGTAAAAATAAAGGACCGACCGCTGCACTTTGTCGAAATTACGTTACGGATCTTCGATTCTGAGGAATTTAGAGTTGACTCCTGGGAATGGGATCGTGTACGGAGCTGAATTTCAGATTTGGGTTGTTCTTAGATTAGTTATACATATCCTTCTCTGATAGAATTTTTAGTGCGATTTGGCCGAATCATCACATCGTCTGCTCGATTCCATCTGTGTCGGCATCCTTACAAGACAGCTCGGGGAGGATTGTGCTGCCATTGTCGTTTTTCGGAGTTCGGAGGCGTTTCTGTAGATACGACAAGATCAAGGGATGTCCATGTGAAGTATATGTCGTAAAAATTACAGCGATCTTTTTTTTATTTTTTGTCTCTATATCCGTTTCTGTTGATGGAGGGTCTTGTCGTTCGGATTTCATAGTCTGTTAGCTACGAAGTCTCTGCCGAAGTGGGCGGTCTGCTGCTTTCGTCAAGCTCAAGGCTCTCCATCACCGGTAGACATGGAGGTATTTGCCGGTGCTTTTCAGTGTATATAATATAGGGATAAATATGAAATACTGCTTGCTGTAGTCTCAAGTCTCTGCCATAAATAAATGAAAGATTGAAAGGAATACAGCTGGATTGCCACTGGTGATTTCGTATTGTTTGTAAATATATGACATTGTCGTGTTGGCTCAGTTTCTCCCTGATCCTTGTCTACTGTTCCCCGTGTCTCGATTCCAAAGTTCGACCTGGTGATATCTATGTATCTGTGGCATTGCAGCAAAGAACATCAACTGTCATGTCGGGTTTAATTGAAGGGAATCTTTCATGATCATCAAATCGCATCTTGTTTGCCTCTGCCCTCTACTTCTGAAGCAGGAAGAAAGAACAGATTATTTCCTTTGGCTTGACAGACAGACAAGGCAGAAAGCGTTAATAGAACATTTTTGAGTTCACCAAATACTGAGGAGTAAGGATATCCCATTGTTCAAGATGCTTTGGCTCTTGTGGCAACTGGAAGCTTGAAACAGTGTTATCGGTGTCCATGGCAAGAAAAACAGGGAGAACGACCAAAGCTCTCTGCGATACCGGAAAGGATTCCAGCCTGTAGCACATCTTACTTACTTCCTTTCCAACATCCTCGAACCTTCGTGATATCAAGGGCCCATAAGCCGAGTGAAAGATGTTGCTCAGTGGTCCGAGATCGGCCGCTATGCTTAGGGCCAGTTTGAGTACAAGATCCCTTCCGTGGTCTGGTAACTAACGAGGTCTATTATCCGTATTTCAGACCGAGTCTTAATCGCCGTCCAATCTCATACCAAAGTTTGGTAGTTTCTACGTGAAGTTTGGCTATTACTGAAGATGTCCACACGTGATCTTACACCGGAGTTTGCTTTTTTTTTTTTTTTGTGTAACGTTCGGCTACTACCGAATATATACACCCACAATAATTACTTCACGAGTTTGAGAAATGAGATTTAATATAACAATCCCACGATAGTCTTACATATGCGTTATCATTAGTTTTTAAACATATACAATGTATGAGCAACACATGCGTAGCATGATCTTCGACAGTACCGTTAACGAAAAACTCAGTTTAAAGAGTTGTAATATTAGTTTAAAGAATTATAATAAATTATTTGTAATTCTTAAAAAGTTATAATATTAATTTAACATATTACAATATTAGTTTAAATAGTTGTAATCAATCATTTATACATTTTTAAACCGATGTTACAATTTTCTTGAACGGAGATAATAAATTTTGAACATTGTGACATGGTAATTTGGTAAAATTTTCCTACTGGTATAATGAAGAGATTTTTAATTTATTTCTCTATCTCTACTCTCTACATACTGCTTTAACCAACGGTGGCCCCCACTACTATTGTTAATTATTAATTATTATTCGACATGTATCTAACCGCCCTCCGTTCGTAGCCGTTAGATTATCTGACCGAACCAGCATTGACGCAATCCAACAGCTGAGACCACAGAGCACAAAACCACCGCAAGTTCTGTGGGACCGGTCCTCTTTGCCGAAGTCCTCGGGCAGTCTAAAATTCATTCCTGTCCTCTCTTTCCTCGTTCCTTCCCCACTCTCTGCCCTCGTCTCTCCAATCCGTCAGCAGACCTCTATCAATGGCGGAATCCCCTTCACAGGCACCGCCTGAGCAGCCGGCCCCTGGAGCCGGCCGATCTGATTCGGAGTACTGGTGCTATAACTGCAACAAGCGCGTGTCGGTTGAAACCCTGGACAATCTCCCCGACATCATTTGCCATGATTGCAAGAACGGCTTCGTCGAGTCGATCCCCGCCGCGCCGTCTCTCCTGCAGCCGCCTTCGTCATCTGATGACGTTCGACACCATCCCCTCGACGATCCCTCCCTTGGCTCTCAGTTCCTCCAGGTCCTGCGGCTGATCGCCCAGGCTGCTGGCGACGACGATGCTCCCCCGCCGCAGCCGTCAAATCCCCCATCTGATGATGACTTCCTTCGCATTGAACTTGACGGCTGGGACAACGATGAGGAGGACAACAACGATGAAGATGATGGGAACGAGAATGAACAGAATGTGAACGGGGAGGGTGGAGACGGTACGACCCCAGAAGGTGAGGGTGGAGGTCGATCTGATGACGAAAGCGGAGGGAACAGGGCGGATTATGATGAGGATGAACTCCGGCAGAGGCGGTGGGATGTGCTCCATCTCCGAATCCGGGATATTGCCACACGAGCAAGGAGTGGAAGAAACCGGATTCTCGATTGGGCTGAGATTCTGATGGGATTAGATGACAACTCGATCCAGCTGCGGTTTGAGGTTCCAGAATTGGATTGGTTTGTAGGTAACCCTGCGGATTATGTGGATGATGCAGGCTATCAAGCGCTGCTTCAGAACCTGGCCGAGAGCGATAGCGGCAGGAGAGGAGCTCCACCTGCTGCCAAGACAGCTGTCTCCGACCTTCCAAAGGTGGAGGTTAAGTCCAAAGAGGACGCTGTGGCTTGTGCGATTTGCAAAGATGTGGTAAATGTTGGTGAAACGGCTACTAAACTGCCATGTGGACATGGTTATCATGGCGATTGCATAATACCATGGTTGGGTTCGAAGAACTCATGCCCTGTTTGTAGGTTTGAGTTGCCCACAGATGACCCGGAGTATGAGGAGGAGAGGAAGAAAAGAGAGGCTTCCGATTCAGGCTCATCTTCGGGCTTTGGTGGAGATAATTCTGGTTTAGCTTAAGTTGGTTTTTGATGTTTTTTTATGATCGTTTTCATTGTTCTGTGGATTAGAAAAAGAACAAAGATTGCGGTCTCTGTTTTTATAGCTGATTAATTTAAGCAATTGATCATCCAGTGCGTGTAATTTAGCACGTTTATCTACATGTTTCTTCTGCTATATATATATATATATATATGCACAGTGGGTGATCTTGCACATTGAAACCTCAGCTAGGATGAGGATTGCAGCAAAGAAGGTAGTGATATTCTCCAAGAATGCTGTACCCGCCATGTGTTTAAGTACATGACAATGCGGGCAATTGATGGAACATTCTTCTTGTGACTTAGACTCCTGCACCTCTGATCACCATTCGTATTTGTTGCTGCACCATATTGTTTTCATAGTTTTCATATTTTCTTGTTATTATCTCCTTGCTTTAGCAATCATGTGGATGCGTGTGAGCTCAAATTTGCATTCATATTGGTCAATATGTATAATGTCAACGAAAAGCCATTGGTAAGTGCTTATGCATTTCTCATGAAGGTCAAGTGCTTTAGTGACCATTGTTATAATTATTCAACTAAACAAAAATTTAATGAATGTTCTTGATCTATTAAACTTCATTAACTATGGCCTGCAGTTATATGGATTTGATAGGCATGCTATATATGATCTTGCCTGTATGTGACTGAAGGATTCGTTTTGAACATGCTTTTAGTAATCTTGTTTTGCACTAAAAGCAATTGAGATTTAGGAAATAACCGCACTAATCAGTAGTGTTGTGGATGTGATTTATATAGTCACATGATTATAGTTGCAACAGATAATATCCCCATTCTTAGTAACTGAAAGATTACATCATAATCTCTATCGGTTACTCGAGCTTATCTCTATTATGCACCATTTAGGAACCATGTTGATGTAGCATATGAGGGTGGATACTTCATTTGGCTGCTGGTGGGAAAATCATGTGTTTGCCCAGCAGTTTTTGATTTTGTTAAACTCTTGCATATTGCTGTGATTTTTTATTCATTACCGGGCTGCTTCTCTAAACCTTGTTGGAGGGAGTTGCTCACTGAAAAGAATAAACTGTCCAGCAGACCAATGTGAACTTCAGGAAGTGGCCAGCGATGTAACAAGGTCTCAGTGTGTGTGCACACGCGTTCTGGAAGTCTTGTAAGTCTTGTGCATTCTTGGCGTGCTTTATAAATTATCTGCATACGCGCTTTTGTTTAAGATTGCTTACCTCAGCCTTGAAACTCTTTTTGGCTGCACATGTTTTCCGCCTATGCATCTGATGGAGGAGGCATTGTCTCTTAATCTCACTACACGAATTTTGACACTGTCTGAGCGGCAGATGGTGTGGCAATTTCTATGAAAAATTCTGGAAAAATTGGTAGGCTATTGCTGTCATTGCTGTTTTTTGCTCACCTCTGGTTTGTGATACTGACCATCATTTATGGGACGGGAGTGGGCTTCCACAGTTTCCCCTTACTTTGTCTTTCTGAATGATCTGGTCCGGAATATAGAAATTGCAACCTGAACTGAAATGACCTCACACAGTGAAGTAAATCTCTGTCAGAGTGGAGGTCCTACCGGGTGTAGTTGGTCACATATCAATTGAGGAAGGATGCATATGGTTAGGCCCCCTTTCTCGGTTTACAGCCTCCTATTTGATTTCCTATCCATGTTGATTTGAAATAGTTGTTCCACTAGCTGCTTGTGGTATAATTCACCGGTCATTTGTCATTGCTATGTCTTGAAAGGCATTTCAGAGTTTAGGGTCCCCCTGGCCATCACTGTCTGTTCTCCGTTTGGCAAGCCATAGGAATAGAACACCATAGTAGAAGGCAAGTTAATTTCCATTGTCCATGTTTAGATGTGATGGACATTGGAAGCTGTGTCTCAATCTGTCGTTTGAGGTTGGTCAGGGATTTGCTTCCTGGTGGTAGATGGCAAAACTCCAATAATTAGGATCAACTATTGTACCTTCCAATATTTGTATATGTGGTTGGTTACTTGGTTTGATTAGTTTGGGACCAACCAATAATTTCATGTGCCTCGACTTCTTGGACCGAACCTAATTTTGGTTGCGTACCCTTGCCTTTGCTTGCATCTGAAATGGAATAGCCTGGCCCGGCTGAGGCCAAGGCGCTCCTCGAGTAAGGCTGGTTCAACCAAGATCGGGTTGGGTGGTCTGCACGAGTTCAGCTGAGGCAAATGGCAGAAATGAAGCAAATGCTACACAAACAGACCAAGCACAATGTTCCAGATTTCGTGTCAATGGCTGAACAGCAGACCAACATATCAGAGAAAAATACTTCACAATGAACAAGATTTACAGAAATCGGGACATCTCTGAGAGTATATTACAGAAACTTGAAACTGGCAGCCACTCAACCGTTTTTATTGACAGAACCAACAGAACTCAGAGCTCCAATGAGACTAGGATGCAGTTCTCCACTGAAGCTCGACCTGAATCTGCCCGTTGTTTGAGTCGATCAAGTTGTACTTGGCATTGAGTCTCTTGTTGCTCACGACATCGGACAAATATATATCAACATATCCCAGAGTTTCCTGGCAGTATGTAATTGTCAATGGCGTGGTGACAAGTTACAGGATCCACAGAAAAAAATTGCTCTACAAATGGCAATACATTTAAATTGGTGATAAGGACATGAAACTTCGTACCTTGGGGTGCAGCAGACCAAGCCTTGAGGAGGTGCTGATCACTTCCAGGTGAATTCGGTCATTTGTTGGTGGCTCCTCCAGCATAAACTGGAACTCCTCTTCCCATCTCGGCCTTCTGTTCTTCTTCACAGTCTACACACATCAGCATGGAGAATAACAATCAGTTGGCAGAACAGAAGATCGACAAACCCTGAACATCTGAGGAAGTTCACAGCGATAGTCTTGCAGAAGAACAGTTTTGAAGATCATCTTACTGCTTCTGTAGTGTTTAAAAACACAAAGCAAATGCAAAAGCACATTTCCCAGCCCGAAAATATCTTTTGAAAATGTTGTTATTGCAAAATCTCTCTCTTAACATTGATCCTACCGATCTATTGTCACTGTAAGCAATGCAAGATAAGATGCGGTGTTTTAGCCCCTATAAGCCGGCTAGAAGGATCATTTACTCTTTGACGCAACAGTATTCTCATCAAATGAGTATATAAAGAAGTTCCAACTGAAAAGCTTGCTTTAGAATATGTAATAGTTATCTCATGTACCTTAGTTTTTTTCTCCTCTCCTCTGAAGAGCAGGCGAACGTGAGGGTTCGTGTGGTGCTTCCCTTCCACATCCTGAGCTTCATGCACGATAACTACAAGCAGACCTCCACTGGTGGGTGTTCCTTCAGGTGCCTTCTCTACTGCATTTCGATCTTCAGCATCCTTAGGAATCTCTTCTTCCTTGAAAGGTTTGTACACAAGTTCCACCACAAGCTCCCCCCGTTGCTTCTCATTCTGAACATCATTTGGGTCCATGTTCTTGAGAAGACTCAACGTCATCTCCTTCGGCTCTTCGGGTGTGAGCACCTTCAATGGAATGACGTTCATCCCCATCTTCTCATGTTTACCGACCTAAGAAGGATGGGAAAGGCCTGTTTAGATCACACAGTATGCACATTTCCAATCTTGGTTTCAGTACTGTGTCAGCATTTCTATGTCTTGCACCAAGAATACATTCAAATACCTCTCTCAACTCTTTTTAAAGAAAATGTCAAATTTTCACACTTTCTAAAAATAAGAAGTCCTCTAAAGTGCTGTCTGTTACTGCAAAATTTTGTGTATGTGAAGAGAACAAGAATTATAGCAACCACAGGACCCACAGTTTTTGTAAGAGAAGGTATGAAAATAAAAAGGGAAAGAATGCAATGCAATTATATAAATAGTAAATCTTGAGAGAAAAGAATAACTGATTCCCTTTTAATTCAAGTCAGCCAACTACCAAGAGAAGATACCTGCTCCCAGTCGTAGACGATAAGCTCTAAAGCCTGAGATTCAGGGTCTTTGACAACCAAATTGAACTCCTCATTCCACTCAGGGTTCAGGTTACTGTGTTTCACAGTGGTCTTTTTAACAGATAACTTGTCTTCAGTAAGCTTTAACTTTACATAAGGGTCTGATTTCCCCAAAAAGTCCTTCCTCTTGAGCTTCGTTGCTCTCAGAATCTTCACAGCGAGAATCCCAACAGGTTTTTTGGCAGCTCTGTCAATTAATCAAATTGGTCAAAATCCAGTGAAAGGCTTTGACTTGACAGACTACGAGAAGCTATAAGAGAAAGAAACATTTACTTGGAAGGATCCATGATGGGCACTTCTAGGTACTTGGGCCACAGATACATGTTTGCAACTTGATCTTTAATGAGTTCCTGGAGTAATAGCCAAAATGAGACACTGATGCAATAGTAAATGAAATAAAACAAGGTAAAAATGTGTGTGCAATGTGAGATCTCCTATATTTTATGTATCCTCCTTATATCTCTGCAAAGTTTAGGTAGAAAACTTAAAAAACATTGCCCCTTTTTTACATGAAGAGTTCAAATTCCATTGACAAATCTAATTAATTTTACCGAGAGACAATATTACCTGTACAAACCTATAGAGGCCGGGAATAGCCATAGCATCAGCCCCCAGCAACTTTAACCCAAAATCTACATAAGGCTGCCACAAGGCAGAACAATGACTTGTCAATCTCCTCATACAGAATATCGTTTTGATTCCTCATTGAAAATGAACTAAAGAATATGTTCTGCACCTTATCCATAAGAGAGACACATATTTTGGCAAAACAAGGGAAGGTCGGGACTAGAGGTTTCAGAGTGATGCGAGGGCAAGCAAATACTTGAAGATCAACCACCTGAAAAATTCATTGAGAACAATAAAAATTGTGCTATTTATTGCTAGTCTCAAACTTCATTATTTGAAAATGGAAAATTCAGCTGGCTTAATAAGAAAATTTTCAGAGACTGCAAAAGGAAATTAGAAGCAAGTGCCTGAACAGTGGCTTTCAGTCCAAAAGCTTTGGCAACAACAGTGACATTGGGATTCCCTGCCCACTTCATAGCCAGCTCCATTATCAACTCTTTCTCATCAGTTTGATAAACTTTCATACCTAAAAGAGATGAGGAGTAAAAGACGTAACTACACTACCTTAAAGTTAAAGCACACAACCAAACACATGAAACCCACAATGAGCCAATTTTTTTAAAAAGAAAAAGTGACAATGGACGGATAGAATAAGAAGTGCAAACACAAGGAAGAGCCCATTCTACCATGAAAAGTGGGCGGTAAGGTGCCCAAAGTAAGAGTTTCAAATTCCACAGACTCAATCTTATATTTAGGTATTTGCTCTGCAATAATGGGCTTCGCGATAGTCTTCACAGTCTTGCAAATAGCCTACACATAACACAATCAAACTTAAGAGTGATATAAGTGAATTAAGAACAAATCGACTGCAAGGAGCAAGAGGCAGAAGAACATAGAAACTAAAATCCATAAAGTTCCCATACCACGTCAAGGTAAGGCCACATGGTCCCAAGAAACTTATTAAGCCAATCAACCTTGAAAATGAAAAAGCAAGACATTAGAAGGTTGCTGCAAAATATTAATAAACCTACAACATTGATAATGAAAAAACCAGTGGTATCAGTAGCTATATTCATAGAACCAACCACAACAAATGACATCTAGAACAGCAACCAGAGTATGGGTCTAGAGATGAACTTACCCGATCATAATCTGGATTTTTCACCCATAGAGGTATTTCAGGCATTAAACGCTGCAGGGATTTTGAATCTTGCTCAACTAGAGGGCGTACTTCTGGATCCTAAATTTAACAGGGGTTGAAGAAATTAAGACCGTTATTGAGCCCTCCAGAGAAAATCAATGAAAATTTAGCAAATTTGTTTGTTCATCAAGAGATAAGATTAGACTCTTCTTGATCAGTCATCCAATCAAAATTACAACATCGATTTTCCCCTAAAGATGACCCGAAGGCAGCTATAAACTGAAGAAAACAGAAACGTGCTGAAGTCGAATAACAGCATAAGAATCGACTACTAATAATCCCTGAGAACCTAGAAGTTTCCCCGCTAAAACATCTGGATAAATGCTCATATTACAGGACAAAGGAAAGCAATTAAGGAACTGGAAAAACTAAAAACAAGGAGTGGAATGAGAAAAGGAAACTGACCTTGACATCAGTAGGCTGGAAATATATGAACATGTAGTACCCGATCACAACCCCAATCGAAGTTCCCACCCCAAACCCAAAGAAACCCAGAATTGTACTCACAAAACCCATCGTCAGAATGACAAAACATTCACACCTGAAAATCCAGGAGGAAAAAAAATAGAAAAACAAGAGGAAACAACAAAGGAATCGACCCTTTTAGACTTCCCAGAGAGCCGAAGAACCCAGAAAAGGAAGGGAATAAGAAACCAAGTACTGCATCACTAATGCCATTGGTGGAAGGCGAAAGATGCGAGGAAAAAAGAGAAAGAAAACAAGAGAGAGAGAGAGAGAGAGAGATTCAAAATGTTGGGTTGGAAGAGATGTGAAGAGGCAGCGGGTGGTCTCGTCAGAAAGGTTTCTGCACTAAAGGAAGCTTTTGCTCTTTACGGTGAGCAACCACCCACTGAAGCAGATGAAAATGGAAAATCGTAAAATGAAAAAAAAAAACTTGAGAAAAAGCGGAGAAATTTTGCTCTACCGAGCGCATAAAGCGGCGTGGGGTATGGTGTCGGCAACGTCTTGGAGGAGGTGTCACTTGTCGAAACCGGGAAAGTATCGAACATTTTAATTTTTCCAGTTCTTTTAAGTCAATTCTAGTTTTACCCCTAAAATCTTCTCCTAGTTTCACCTTAACCCATTTAGGGCTGTGCTCTTGGAAATGGAATCCACCTACCAGTCCGACAAAAGTACTCGAGAGAGGCGATCAAGTCCTACCGAGCTGAGGCATGGGGTGCTGAAAATTCATCCAGATTACTTCATGTGATGGCTTGTAAATTCACATAATGTATTTACGTGCAGATGATTCAAGATGATGCATTGACCTCTAACACGACTCAAAACGGGATTTCTAGTGTCTTGTCATTTTTCACCATAAGGTCACTTTGAATTTTTGCTATTTTAATAGCGTATATGTAATTAAATATTGTTCAAGTACATATCACCGACTCGCATGTTCTCTGCACTAATTGGCATTTTCTCGTGTCTGGTATGCTTTTGATGTTCATACGAATTTTCCAACCGAAGAAGGTTAGCTGCGGTAGTATTGAATCTTGGGGATCAAACTGGAACAGGAATCAAACTTCGGGGGGTGGGGAGGAATTGAAATTTGACATTCCTCTCTCCGTTGCTCGGATCACTGTCTCCTGGGCCACCTTTTATCTTTGGACAAGGCCCGCCAACTACGTGCTGCCGCTGAAGGCCGACATGTATTATTTGTTTTATTTCATTATTTTAGTAATTATATTACATTAAAAAAAGAGAGAGAGAAACATCTTCAGTGCTAAATGAGGAAATTGTTTATTTGATTATTCCCTGGGAATCTGGATATTTAAAAACTGATAATTCCTAATTAATCAATGTCTAAACGAAGCCGATCTACTAAGAAATGGCACTTTCCATCATACATTTTTTTAATCAAAAAATTTGGATTACATGAAGATAAAGCGTACCGTTCAACAATGTCGTATTAGTGAAAACTATTCGTCTGATTATTGATGGAGCCCATTACCGATATCGTTCCACTTGCAAAATTATTTCATATGCATAATTTCGAGAGATTTTTTTTCGGTCATTTTACTTTGTCGCGTGGTGTTTACAAGTGTATCAATATAATTATACCAACCCGATGAAAGGAGTTCATCAAAAAGTGAATTTTATCATTTCTCTTCTACCGCGTCATTATGAAAAATAAATGCTCCAGATTTTCTTAAGGATACGGTGTCTATTCACCTTTTGGATAACTCCTTATTTGTTATCGATACTTTACCTTACATATAGAAGATTTTCAATGATGATGATCATTAAATGAGTTAAATGATTACCTGCTCATTGGCTCCGTGATGATTCAACCCGCCCAGTGGTTAATTAACGATTCGAATAAATTCTCAATTGGACGGTGAATTTAAATGCAAGTTTCGACAACAGAAGGGTAAATTATGGCAATAAAAAAATATTAAGATTTAATAGATTTTGAAGTGTCAGCCTAGTGCTCTCGATCCGGAAAAAAACATGTAAATCCCTTTGATGGGATACATAGATCGGCACTGCAGCTTGCTCCTGCTACCATATCTCTAATCTGCTGGATTGAGACGTTTATCTTAGTTTTCCATTTCTTTTTAATTTTCTTGTCGACATTTCCTATAGCTTTCAGGTTTTGTCTTCAACACTACTTTTAGGTTACAGTTAGGGTCTTGCATGTTTGGTTGGGACTCCGAAAACCTGCAAGAAAGTCAAATTTCAAGAGCGGTGTGGATCGGATCGACCATGCACTGCTTAAATAGACCGGGACCTAGAATGACGTCAAGAAAGAAGGAGCTAGCGGGGGGAGTTTGAATATAAGCTAACACGTGGTGTTCTTTGAATTGAGTCGGGTATGCTAATTTTTTTTAGGGTTTGGATATGAGGGTGGATAAGCAGGAATCTAACTGACATCGACTGTGGGCGGGTTGGTCATTTGGCCAGCTACCGGGGAGGTCAGGTCGGGCTATGAGTGAGTCAAGCCAAACATCTTGAATCAGGTCGGTCTTACCGTCGGCTGCACTGCTACCGTGGTCCGCGAAAAGAACCTTCACATGCAGGAAAAACCCTGTTATATAAATTCGAGCACACTTCCTTGGGTGACAGTGAGTCGGAGTGGAAGGGTCGAGTCGAGTCCCTTTAAATCCAATCTTGTCTGTGGTCTATCCAATCCTGCCAGCGAGGGAGTTGACATATACTGATGGCGAAATGACCAAGGATTAAAAAAAGGAAGTTTGAGCACAAGTGGATAATTTCTTGATGCTACATTTTTGCCAACTTGAGAGCGCAGACATGCATATACATATGCAATAATTTGCCTACCAAAATTGTGACACCCAGACACGCACGTATGCTATGTCTGTGGATGTGTGCGCGAGTGAGATAGCAACACCAAATTGTCTTATTATTAAGTTGCAGTTTTCGTGAAGTGAAGGGGGTCCCAGAGATACTTTTATTAGATATGTTCATCGTGTGATGTGATGACAAGGTGATGCATATCCTGTGGTCTTAGTTTCGTTCCTTAAAAAGCCCTTCTGCAGACCCTTGTCTTTTTTTTAGGATACAAATTCGTAAAGCTAGAAAATGATGTAGAAGAACAGAAGAATTAGCGAGTGCAGAAGTTCTACAATGATAAATTGGATCGAGATTTGTGTGTGTGTGTGTGTATATATATAGAATATTGTAATTATAAAAATTTACTAAAATATTCATTATATTTTTCCGAAGAAGAGAGAGGACATATATTTTTTTTTTTTTATAATTTCAAAGGAGTGGCAAGCGTGGGCGCCACCTAGTGCATGCCGCGCAACATGTAAACTCATAATTCAAAGCTCTAATTTTAACATTTACTTTGTTGGGAAAGAGAAGGGCTCAAAAAAGATTTGAAGGCCCGGTAAAATAAAATTACCTCACCAATTACCACCAAACATCGTAAAAGATAATGTAAAAGATCAATTTTTTCATGGACTCCTTTATTTTGTGTCGAACCAAACGGGATGTAAAAATATTTTGTGCATCAAGCACCATGGCTTGTGGAAGGAAATATAAAATAAGTGAAAAAAAAGGGTGCAAAGTAAGGGTACAAGACAGGTCCATTTTCTTGGAAATCTGCCCCGACCCGATCCGTTATTGGGCCTGAAAGATGTGGAGGCCCATCTTTTGATTCATTTTCCAATGTCGGCCGTCCGCCCAATTTTTGATTCTGTAAGCCCAGAGCTTGGCTGGGCCTGGGCCCAAATTAGTAAGGGTCCCGTCTTGTTGTAGGAAATTCATTTCCATGTGCGAGAAAATTTCTACGAACACGATTACACGTGTAAATATTAAAACCAAAAGCTAAAATTGATGGAAAAACTCAAGACGTTGGAAACTCGAAGATGAAATAGCTGGTAAGGCGTTTTTAAAAGAACCCGTTTGACGTTCGATATTTCCTCGTAAAGTTGCAGCGTGATTTCAATTGAAACATCTTACTTGAAACACGTTGCCCATAGCAAGAGATAGCGACCGTGAAGGACGATCATCTCTCACTATAACTCAACTCGAGAAAGGAAGAGCAATTGGAAATATCTGTATAATTGAGATTATAATGTACCTGTTTATAGACAAAATATTTTCGATTTAATTTGATTGACTTAATCAGTTGGCTTACAAATTTCCTTCTAATTTATTCTTAATTTTTTAATTTAATTATTTTTTATTTAATGGGCGACGACCGGGAATTGACCGCTGTTCCACCGCAATTTTGTCCGTTACGTTCATTTAATCTCCCTCTTTTTCTTGAATTTAAGTAAATGCATCCCATCTGGCCAGAAAAGAATAAATGCATCTCATTAATAGTAAATAGTCAATGGCTATTTAAATATCAGTCATTATTTTTTTCCATATATCATTATTATCAATATTAATAAATACAATATACAACAATCTTCCACCTATTAATTTTTTAATCAATGTCCACTTATTAATTATCTATTATATTCTTTTTTCGGTGCACGGTGAGGTAAATAGGTCCAGAAGGGATAGAACAAAAAAAAAAGAGTAAAAATAGTACGAGAAATTTTGCAGATGAGATCGGACCCGAGACCTCTAAATCACAGTGCGAGAGCCGTATCAACTGTACAAAACCCTTATTCTCTATTGTATTTTATTATTTATTCTACTATTATTTTAAACAAATCCAAGGTATTTTCTATTTCACTTTCATATTTCAAAACTACCATTCACTCTAATTTACATTAAATTATATCCGCAAGTCATTTGCTGTCATTTATGAGTCCTTTCATATTTCAATTTAATTCACGTTTCTTCGCTACGTGATTGTATAGTTAGGTTATCGTTATCTATTAATTTTTTTCAGACTTCGAACTGCGGTCTGAAAACGTTAATAGATGTCCTCCTTGTGGCACTCTCGCAAGTCGCAGTTAATATGGTTGGAAGTCCATTTCGATCTACCCCGGACTGTTTATTAGTAATTAATGCAGCTCATAATGCATATGAAGTCCCGTAAGACACTAAAACTCTTCTACTTAGCATCGATGAGGGTTCAGTGTGCTTCAGAGATTGCCAAAATATCAAGGAGGTGGTTTTTGTGCCGTAATACAAGACCCGGCTCACAGTTAATTAGTTAAGAGATCCAGAGTTCCATCCTCGCTGTGAGAGTGTGTGTCATTTGTCTCTCTTTATTTTCTATCGTTATATTAAACTCATGGACTTCTCCTGTAACAGGAAAAAAAAAAAAGATTGTCATCAAAGTGAATTGATTGAGGTGGTATAGTGTTTTTTCCCTCTTAAGCAAAGTCTCGAATTCGAGTATTGTAAATATAAAAAGTTTACCTTGTAAGAGTTCGCCCTTTATAGATTCATCGGAGCATGTTGGATTTCTAGATACCGGTAATTCATACCGGAAAAAAAAAAAGAAAAAGAAGAGAGAAGATTGCCTGAGTGTTTGATAAGTAGGGTTAATAACAAAGAATACAATAGGCCTGGGCATCAATTAGGAGTAATGTTAAATAAATAAGTCGTTTGCATTTTTTTTCAAAAGGATCCCATGTATCTCCCCTACTTTGATCAATATTAATCCTATGATTACCTTAAAGAGGAATAAAGAAAACGAGGAAGGGGGCCATATTGCCCAACTTCTTCTGGCATTTTTTTTTTTTTTTTTACAAATGAGTAACATAAAAGTTGAAAAGAGATAAAAGGAAAAAAATGAGTATAAAATTTTACAAATAAAAATTAAATAGTACAATTACATTGAATATTATTTCTTAGTGACTTATCGACCTTCTTCTCTCTTTTTTTGTTTACGGTCCCACATTTGTCTCATGCGATCATGAGACCAGCGGCTCATGTACGCCGCCGGCCTCAATCAAACCCGACCACGCCACCGTGCTTTAAATGAGTGCAACCTAATCTTGTTCAGCGACATATCACAATTACATTGTACGAATTTGGAATGGGACCTTCTAGATATGGCCCCTCCCTCCCCAAAAAAAAAACGTTGACAGAGCCTTTTCGCTTTCTAATCCCGGAAAAGCTCCGAAAGGAGAAAATATTCCGTGTAATGATTATATCACGTATGTGATATTGATGTGATATATTTATTCAATTAGAATTTAATATGTAATTAATGATTATATAGTTATGGTTATTAAATTTTTAAAAAAAATTTAAATATATTTAAAAACCTAATGAATGCGTAGTGAACTATAATTGAAAATATGTAAATAGTAAAAGAAAATGTTTAAAAAACTTGATAAATGATAGATCATAATCGGATAAATATATAAATAATGAATTTTAATTGGACGGATATATTATGCGAGTATCACTTACGTGATATGATCGCTATATTGAAGAATTTCTCCCCGGAAGACCCGCACGTACTACTCGCTCGCTCAATTTAGCAATAAAGATCAGAGTCGGACGACACTTCATTAGTTTATCTGTTTCTCTTCTTTGGAATTTCTTTTTGAATCCTTCATTCAGTTTTAGGTTACTACCATAGTTTTCAGAACCGGACCGAACCGGAAACCGGTCAAGGTATGGATTTTTGGATTCAACCGGGGTTCAATGGGTCTAATTGGGTTTTTACAAATAATACTTATAATAGTATAAAATTAGTAATATAAATATAAGATTGTTATATTGTATACATTAATTTATAACTTCAACTGTACAAATAAGATTTTTATATTTTACATATTAATTTAGAGTTTAGGTTTCCTTCTTTTCTATTTTTGACTCCTATTTTTTATTTTTTATTTTTTTTGTTTTTAATTCTTTGACCGGTTCTTATGGGTTCAGTGGAAATCCTGTCAGACCGGACGGTTCGCACTGTCCAACCCGGTCCTTGGTGCAAATGGAGTAATTAGTGAAACCGGACCGGGCTGATGTCCGGTTCCCGGTCCGGTTTTTAAAACTATGGTTACTAATGACTGGATGAATTAAAACCTGGACAGCCTTCCAGGATTCTCTTTCCTGGATTCTTACTCACAATCTCAATCTCGGAAAAGGCTCATCTTCGTGCGGTCTCTTACCTACTCAATCTCTTGTCCTTTCTTTCCGTAAGTAAATTCGATAAAAATGAGGTTTACAATTGGATCCGCCGGAAAAAAAAAGGGGAAAACGTATAGAGGAAATCGGATGCGTGAACTCGAACACGTGAAGCAACTTGCCCTGCCCAAAATTGAATACGAGCTGGTCCATGTACAACAGCTGTTTCTCTGGGAGACAATAGTGTTTTCAGTTGGTTAGCGGGAAAGAGCCTCAGTAAATGGTTAGTCAATACGTCTTGTTCGACATTAATTGGCGGGAAATTGATTTCCCATCAACCACTTCGCCACCCTTTTTTATCTCTTCTCTGTTTCACCTCCATCCGTGTACTCAAATACGCGCGCGCACACTCTCTCTCAGAAATGGCGGAAATGGAGCTTGTGTCCTTGGAAGTGGCAGCCGATGGGAAGGACCGAGACGGGCCGTCCAGGACTGCTAAAAGTGGCGGTGGCAGTGTCTCGTTCTTCGGCCT
Source organism: Lagerstroemia speciosa (assembly GCA_037672795.1). Lineage (NCBI taxonomy): Eukaryota > Viridiplantae > Streptophyta > Magnoliopsida > Myrtales > Lythraceae > Lagerstroemia > Lagerstroemia speciosa. The sequence goes on along the minus strand of CM075298.1, from coordinate 8,481,847 downwards.
CTTTGCAGTGGCGGATAAGACCGACTACCTGCTGATGTTCCTTGGGAGTGCAGGGGCGTGCATCCATGGCTCGGCCCTTCCGACATTCTTTGTCCTGTTCGGTCGAATGATAGATTCCCTGGGCCAACTGTCCCTCGATCCTCATAGAATGTCTTCTCGGGTTTCTCAGGTTGTTGTCGGCTTAGTTAATCATTTGGAAACAGACGATGGTGTAGACTGATTGGCTACACCTATCATAATATTTGGAAAAGTGTGTCGTAATACAAATAACCCATGATCATGACCGAGGTGATCAGTCAGTCTTGTGCGATTGGAATCAGCAATGAATCCCAGTCGTGTGATAAGAAATATTGACGTGCTCTGCTATCAATCATTATCTCCATGTTATCCAGCGTTTATCCTGTATCACCTGACTATTCTTTCCGACTTTGCAGAACGCTCTCTACCTTGTATATCTCGGGCTCGTCATCTTCGTTTCAGGGTGGATAGGTAAGTTAAATTGGCGTAGCATTCCATGTGTTCATTGCTCCTGCACTGACTTAAAACTTTTAGCAGAGTTTCACTATTCTTGATCCTTGTATGCTCTGTAGGAGTTGCATTCTGGATGCAAACCGGGGAGAGGCAAACCGCCCGTTTAAGGCTCAAGTATCTCGAGGCTGTCTTGAATAAGGATATTGACTTTTTCGACACCGAAGCAAAGGACATAAATATTCTCTACCACATCTCAAGTGATGCGATTCTCGTTCAGGATGCTATAGGCGATAAGGTAACATCTGCTCGGTGCAAACGTGTTACAAGACGCAGCTTTTGTTGTCAATGCTATCTGTGTCTGTTCTTTACGTTTACTTGTTCTGTCGGCACATCTCGAAATAAAGATGATGATTTGGCCTGTCCGTTTTCATGATTATCGAATCTATGGGATGGGGTATGATCGATCTTTTTGCTTCGTGCAGACAGGGCACACTATTCGCTACCTTGCGCAGTTCGCAGTCGGGTTCATGGTCGGCTTCTTGTCCGTGTGGCAGCTTACTCTTCTAACCTTGGGTATTGTTCCCTTGATCGCAGTTGCAGGAGGTGGTTATACCATAGTCATGTCCACCTTATCAGAGAAAGGTGAGAAGGCTTATGCTGAAGCTGGGAAGGTTGCTGAAGAGGTGATTCATTCTGATCTTCGTGTTCATTAGTTTCCTTGTTTGAACCCTGTTCAAGTACTGGTGGAATCTGCTGATACTTCAGAATTTGATGCATCTTTCTATCATCCTTTTGTATTTTTATTGATCAGATGATCTCGCAAGTACGAACAGTTTACTCGTTCGTGGGAGAGGATCGGGCAGTCGAGGCATACTCAGAGTCTCTGAACAATGCGCTCAGGCTCGGGAAAAAGAGTGGGATTGCTAAAGGAGTCGGGGTCGGCTTTGCTTACACTCTCTTGTTCTGTTCCTGGGCGTTGCTCCTCTGGTATGCAGGCCTCCTTGTGAGGCACCATGTCACCAGTGGAGGGAAGGCATTCACAACAATCATAAATGTCCTCTTCAGTGGCTTGTAAGTGTAGCGCCAAAACAAGAAAACGAAAAATCTCTTACATTTTCCCGAACCGATTTTCAGTTGCCACAGAACATTCTCAATCAACGTTTCTCGAATCATCTGCAGCGCTCTGGGCCAAGCAGCTCCTAACCTTGCTGCCATTGCCAAAGGTCGTGCTGCTGCTGCGAACATTTTTCATATGATCGAGTCGAATAAGAAAACCACCTCGAAGAGGCCCGATGAGGGGACTGTTTTGCCTCGAGTATTGGGGCAGATAGAATTCAGCGAGGTCTGTTTCTCTTACCCTTCCCGTCCGGAAATGATCTTTGAGAAGCTCAGCTTATCGATCAGTGCTGGGAGGACCGTTGGAATCGTGGGTCCAAGCGGTTCGGGAAAGAGCACGATAATTTCGATGGTGCAACGTTTCTATGATCCCACTTCAGGTATCAGATAGACTACATTATCTACTTAGTCTCTTCACCAAATAAAAAGGAAAAAACTTGTTGACGTATGTTTGGATTTGATTCTGCATAGGCAAAGTGTTGCTCGACGGCCACGACATTAAGGAACTTCAGTTGAAGTGGCTAAGGGAACATATAGGACTGGTTAGTCAAGAGCCGGCTCTTTTCGGCACCACTATAGCTGGGAACATTCTGTTCGGGAAGCCTGATGCCGACATGGACCAAATTGTAGAAGCAGCTAAAGCATCAAATGCACATTCATTTATCGAAAAGCTGCCCGAAGGTTATCAAACCCAGGTTCATTTTTCTGCTAATTTCTAATATTCAAATTTATCTTGACCGAGTAGAATGGTCTGCATTTGCTTTTGCCTGCATATCAGCTACCGGTGTTTGAGTTTTCATGATCGTGGTGGGCAGGTGGGAGAGGGAGGAACTCAGCTTTCCGGAGGACAGAAACAGAGAATTGCTATTGCAAGGGCAGTGCTGAGGAACCCGAAGATACTGCTTCTGGACGAAGCCACGAGCGCTCTTGATGCGGAATCAGAACTTGTCGTCCAGCTAGCGCTTGACCGAATCATGGTGAACAGAACCACCATTGTTGTTGCTCATCGGCTCACAACAATTCGGGATGTGGACACCATCATTGTTCTAAAGAATGGGCAGGTCGTCGAGTGTGGGAACCACTCTGAGCTGCTATCAAGAGAAGGCGAGTATGCTACGCTTGTAAGCCTGCAGATAAAGAAAGAAGACGGGTATGGAGATCTCTCCAGTTCGAGTTCGATGGTCGGAAATTCATCGAGCTTTAGGTCACAAGGAGCTTCCAACAGATTCAAGGACCATTCCTCTGAAACTAAGCCTGCAAGTACGAGAGGGGAGACGGATCCTATTATTGGGAAAAGTCATCCGCCATCCATATGGGAGCTGATAAAATTGAGTGTCCCGGAATGGCCGTTTGCAATGCTCGGGTCGGTGGGGGCGGTCTTGGCTGGGATGGAAGCACCATTATTTGCGCTCGGGATCACTCACATGCTGTCCGTGTTTTACACCTTCGATGAGCATAAGATCAGGCACGAGGTCAAACGGATCGCTTTCCTATTTGTCGGTGCAGGCGCCATCACAATCCCAATATACACGTTGCAGCACTTCTTCTATACGTGGATGGGCGAGCGGCTGACAACACGAGTTCGACTCTTAATGTTCTCAGGTAGCTCGGTTAATGCTCAAAACGTTTTCAGAAAATAATCCCAACTATTTTCAGTTAAAAAGGGAATTGTGTTCTAAGCAGATCTAACTCTGTATACCACCATATCTTGTAAGTTTCTTTATCGAGAAGGTTGTACGGTAGAGTGAGGAAGAGCAGATATGAAAAGTGATAACTTGTCTTTGAAGCAAAGGAACCCTTATCTACTGGATCTCTGTTAAATTCGTCTTATTTGGATTTTGTTCTTTCCATTGAAATTGCAGCAATCCTCACTAATGAGATTGGATGGTTCGATTTGGATGAGAATAGTACTGGATCCCTAACTTCAATATTAGCAGCCGATGCGACGTTGGTCAGGAGTGCTCTAGCAGACCGCCTATCAACAATCATCCAGAACACAGCCCTCACCGCTACAGCCTTCTTCATTGCCTTCAAGTTGAGCTGGCGTGTAGCTGTTGTCGTGATCGCTTCATTTCCTCTTTTAATAGGGTCTTCAATAACCGAAGTAAGTCATGAAAATCGAACTTGTGAAGAGAAACAAGATGTCAATCACAACTCCTTCACGTGCACAAGTTTTGTCCTCACTTCTGTCTTTTGGTCTGCAGCAACTCTTTCTCAAGGGATTCGGAGGAGACTACACAAGCGCCTATGGTCGAGCCACTTCTGTGGCCCGTGAAGCCATCGCTAACATCCGTACCGTCGCTGCCTTTGGTGCCGAGGACCGTGTCTCAGCCCAATTCGCCTCTGAACTGGCAAGACCCAACAAGAAAGTCCTTGTAAGAGGGCACATATCAGGCTTTGGCTATGGTGTCTCACAGTTCTTGGCTTTCTGTTCCTTTGCACTTGGACTTTGGTACGCTTCGGTCCTGATCGAGCGCAAGCTCACAAATTTCGGGGACAACATCAAGTCCTTCATGGTTCTTGTGGTTACTTCCCTTGCAATCGCTGAAACTCTGGCCCTCGCACCTGACATTATGAAGGGAACTCAAGCTCTAGGTTCAGTTTTCCGGATCCTCAAGAGAGAAACTGCAATAGATCCCAATGCTCGGATGTCGAAAATGGTGAATGATATCAACGGACACGTTGAGTTCAGGAACGTGGCATTCAGGTACCCTGTGAGGCCCGATATAACCATCTTTGAGGACTTGAACCTGAAAATCCTAGCAGGGAAGAGTCTCGCTGTGGTAGGGCCGAGCGGGACTGGGAAAAGTACCGTGATAGCCCTTGTAATGAGATTCTATGACCCCGACTTGGGATCTGTCCTAATCGATGGCCGTAATATTAAAAACCTGAATCTGAGGTTGCTGAGGATGAGGATTGGTCTGGTTCAGCAGGAACCGACACTATTCGCCACGACAATATATGAGAACATTAGGTACGGGAATGAATTTGTCACTGAGATTGAGATCATCGCAGCAGCTAAAGCAGCAAATGCTCATGACTTCATCAGCAGAATGCCCGATGCCTACAATACGCATGTGGGGGATCGCGGTATCCAGCTGTCGGGCGGGCAGAAGCAGAGGGTGGCAATAGCACGGGCGATCTTAAAAGACCCGAGAATTCTCCTTTTAGACGAGGCGACAAGTGCTCTAGATGCAACTTCTGAGAAGGTAGTTCAGGAGGCCCTCAATAAGCTCATGGAGGGTCGGACTACGATTGTAGTGGCCCACAGGCTATCGACTATTCGAGATGTTGACAGAATTGCTGTTCTGCAGAACGGAGGAGTGGTTGAGATCGGGAGCCATGATCAGCTTATTGTGAAACCTGGCAGCGTTTACAAGAAACTCGTCAATTTACAGCAGGAGAAGTGCTTGGAGGAATAAGTTAAGCGAGCATGTGGAGCCGAACAAGGAATTTAGCGGATGGAATGATTAGGAAGACAAGGAATTCTCTCATAAAGAACTTTGTGTAATTTCCAGGACATTTTATCTCCAAGACATAGACGAATAGTTACTGATTGTGTTCATGGGCTTACACCATACCACTAGGGTTACTTTTACTATGACAGCAAGATGAAACAAAGAGGTTCCATGGATTTTTCTCCATAAATTTCAACGAGACTGTTTCTTAGGACTCAGAACCAAAATTCCAAAATGTACCTCCATTTTTCAACCTTTCTCGGCTTTCTAACCTCTGTTTTCTTTATTCCTCTTCTTTTTATGCTTCAAACTGAAAAAATCAGAATGGAAACAGTGCAAAGGCAAAGCAGAGATCTCAAATCTCTGCATCCGGTAGGTAATGATGAGCTCTTGGCCACAAATCGCCTACCTCTTGGCTGGCTATTATGCATCTTTACTAGTTTAAGTATTCGATCTCCTGGGAGTGTTCTTTCATGTCGGATTGTACCTAAGAACCATTCTTGATCAATCGGGTCTCCCCCCACTGTGATATAGGAGCAGTAACACATTCCAAGATCAGAGCTTTGTACACGGACTTGATGGGCAGCTCTTCCTACCAGCCGTAGGAACATCTCTTGTTCCTAGTTGTAGAAGGTTCCTGGACATGGGTATTGATTATCTGCGATAGGGGACTGAACAAATGGACCAGCACCTCTGCAAGTTGAAAGTCGAGCATATGGGTTCATTTCCTAGGGGTGCTTTGGGATTACTCCGTTGTCTTACCATGAAACGAATCTGAATATTCTTAAAACTGCTGCATGAAGCTGAGACGATGAGACTGATCACAGCGTATATAAAAGCTCAGGTTTTTTTTCCCCTGAATTTTGAAGACGTTCAGGCTGAATTGACACAGAGACTACTAAGCAATGCTGTTAATAAAACAAACAGCAGGCTTACAAAGTCACGGGGATCTTGCCAAAACGCTTCAGGCTGACTGCAAATCTTGAAATGGACATAGTCGACCATGTCCCTGATACAAAACAAGTATTGAGTTGACTGTGTCCTGTGATTGATTCCTTATGCTGAATAGCCTTTTTTCTCTCATATTTAGCATACCTAATCTGGTGCTGATTTGGGGATTTTTCACCTCTTGTTTTGTGTATATCTTAGTTTTTACGGGAGGTTTCATATGCCAGGTTGGATGGCCTTCTCTCGATGTACAAAATATGAACTCCCAACTTTTATATATTTGTGAGTTCTTGTGCCACATTCATACATAGAAACACCTGCTTGCCACGTGCATATGTCTATGCCATACTTGGTGCATGGAACGGAATGTAAACCCGACGGCTCGTACCTGGGCTAATGGTTTTGCAGTACTATTTTTACCAGGGTACGGGTGTAAATGTTCGAAGGTTGCTGTATGTTTTGTTTCGCAGCAATTTATCTGGTAACTTTTAAAGTTTGAAATACTTTTGGCAGAGCACACTATTTGGATGAATAGATGCCCTCCACTCAATCGTTCACCGGTCGGTCCTTGGAGTCCCATTGGGCATGATTGCCAGACGCTATTGGTTTCATGAAACAGAACTCTAGGGGCAGCATAATCTTAATGAACAAATGAAACCCAATCTCGTTCCACGACGACCCAATTTCCTGGAGATGCAAAGGAGCTGGCCGTGAAGAATCAGTTCGATGCATCATCCCATCCTCTCGTTCTTCTCTAGGAGAATTCCTCTGATTGTTGTCCTCATTGTGATAGCTCAGACCAATCAGACCCAGGGGAAAGTTGTGCTGCCGGAAAATGTGACGGTTCCAGCGGTCTTCATGTTCGGGGATTCCATAGTTGACACCGGCAACAACAACCATCTCAACACGGTGGTCAGGAGCAATTTCCCACCATACGGGCGAGATTTCATGGGAGGGAAGGCTACCGGGCGATTCAGCAATGGAAAGATTCCACCCGATCTTATCGGTACTGCTAAGTGCTACGTTTCAAATGATTTCCCAGAAAATCAAATCTTTCGATTTGAATTGAGTCATTTAGTAGCAAGTGTTGTTGTCTTACAGTGGAAGAATTCGGGATCAAAGAACTACTTCCGGCATTCCTGGACCCTTCTCTGCCTCCCGAAGAGCTGCTGACCGGCGTCAACTTTGCTTCTGCTGGCACGGGCTTTGATCCATTAACATCTAAGCTTTTCGTAAGCAAACATATTTTGAATTCCGATTCCATATGTTTGCGACAAAAAAATGACATTTTCCAACAAAAAAATAATCTCAATAAAACGAAGTGTGATACATTTCGTTGCTGCTTGCATCTCTCTGAGATATATCTATCAGCTGGTCATGTCAATGTCGGATCAATTGCAACTTTTCGACGAATACCGAAGGAGGCTGAACAACTCGGTTGGACCGAGGAGAGCGGACGAGATCATAGCCAATAGCTTGTACATGATGGTGGCCGGGACCAACGACCTCACGCAAACGTATTATCACACCCCTATGCAGAAACACAAATACGATCTCCATTCTTATACGGATCTTCTCATAACCTCGGCTTCAGCCTTCCTGCAGGTAGAAAGAAACCGATCGATCATATTCCTAATGACCCCGCTAATTTTCCACTATTTATACCCGAATCATTCTGAGATCAAGTGCAATATCGGTGCTTATTAGTAGTTCCATGGCATCTGGTCTATTGAAGGGACTGTACAAGCTTGGAGCCCGAAGGATGGCAATCTTAGGCCTGACACCTCTGGGGTGCTTGCCGTCGCAGAGAACGCTCAATGGAGGACCGAAGAGAGTATGCGTGGAGCTCTTCAACGAGGCTGCGAGGATGTTCAACTCGAAGCTCATCTCAAAGCTGCAGATCCTTGGGATGACTCTTCCTCAGGCCCGGTTCGCCTATGTTGATGGTTACGGGGCTCTGATGGAGATCATCCAAGCTCCACACGAGTATGGTACGCGAGAACTGTTCGACTCTTACTAGGTTTAGGGAAGCCGCATCGTATATGGATTATCACCTTTGCCAGAGATCGTAGAATCTTTCTTACTCGGTGCTACAGCATCTGTTTCTTTTCTCGGTTCCAGGATTTGATGTAGCGGATAGAGGGTGCTGTGGTACCGGATTGGTCGAGACGGCATTGATGTGCAACCGATGGGTTCCCGGGACGTGTTCGGACGTCTCCCGGTTTCTGTTCTGGGACAGCTACCATCCCACGGAGAAGACGTACCGGATTCTACTCGACAAATTGCTCGGAAAAATTGTCCAAGACCTTTTCGGACAGTAGAGCAACAACTCCCCTGGCAGCATTCATCGGCATAAGTCTTCATGGGAATTAACCTTTTTGGTAAAAGATATGTTAATTATTGTCCGAGTACCTCTGCAGTTAGTCCTCATTCCTAGGATGTCCTTTTGTTGGTGTTCATGGTATGACATGTTTGTTTAACATCATCCATTGTGTCGCAGATAATTACAGCAAAGCATCCTATTATTTCGTATTAATATTATATACGATGATGATAGGTAACAATGGATTAAATTCGGGTAGAGGTTCGATTGCGACTGATCTATTATCCCTCATTCGAGCCATTCGATTGTTACAGGTGCATGACTGGCAAGTACAAGTGACTCGTTCAGTTTAATCGCAAGAATGGATAGACTTGAGTAAATTTGGTCGGCATCTTTTTTTTTTTTTTGGGATTATTGCAGGCAACGAGGAAATAGTATTATGTATAGTGAGTAAATTAAGTGACAGTATTTGCATGATATCAAGAATTAAAAAGATTTGGTCATTTTAAATTTTTTTAATAAGAACCCAGAAAAGAACATTAAAAATAGCTAAATTTTGTTGGTTTATTACATAAAATAAGTATTATCATATGATATATTCAAAAAAAGGAAAATAAAGGAAGGAAGGAACCAGAAAGATTGCTTGATCTTAACAGTTTCACTCTCGATACGAGAATAAGAGATTATGAAGATTGCTTGATCTTAACAGTTTCACTCTCGATACGAGAGTAAGAGATTATGAGTTTAAAACTCATCGGTAAACTCTCTTCATTGTACACCGGGAAAAGAAAAAGAATCCTTGGGCTTGAAAAGGAAGTTAAGATCAGATCCTACGGGCTTGGACGGGCCTTGGGAGGTGGGCCCAACCCTGGCCCATTCAGGCCCATGATGAGGGAGATTTTTCCTGGGGTGTGCAGAAACCGATCGAAACGGTTCGGTTCGAAATCAGTTCCGGTTCGGTTCTTCCCGAACCGGTTCGACTGTCCACACCTAATTTTTCCCCATTTCTAGGCCGCGTTTGTTTACCTTTTCTCCAGAACAGCTAAACCTCTCTCTCTCTCTCTCGTTCTGCGTTTGGAGCTTTTCGTAGTCGCAGTTGCCGATTAAGGATGTCGTCTGATCGCAAGATAATCCTGAGAAGCTCCGACGGGGAGACCTTCGAGGTTGACGAGCCGGTGGCGCTGCAGTCGCAGACCATCAGGCACATGATCGAGGACGACTGCGCCGACAACGGGATCCCGCTTCCCAACGTCACCAGCAAGATCCTCGCCAAGGTCGTCGAGTACTGCAAGAAGCACGTCGAGGCTGCCACCGATAGCAAGTCCGAGGACCGTCCCTCCCCGGCCACCGCCCCCGAAGACGACCTCAAATCGTGGGACGCCGATTTCGTCAAGGTCGATCAGGCCACGCTGTTCGATCTGATACTGGTCAGTCTGTGCTCTCCTAGGACCCTAATTTTTGAAGTTAATTGCATTTTTTTTAGGGTTATTTTTGTTTTTTGCCACAGATTTGTTCCGTTGATGCCTATGGTTGAACTCTTTAATAAATTGCCACAACAATTCGTGCTTCTTCTACCTGCTTCTCTGAATTATTTATATCACCGGTATCTTCTATTCTGAAAGATAGGTAGCTAGGTTTCATTGGAGATTCTGTGTTTTATATTTTTACATATCATAGAAGACGTGCCAGATTGCTTTAATCTAATTGCTGTAATGAATTAGGTCTTTCTTAGGGTTTCAGCAAGTGGTATACGAAGCTGAAGAGTATGGGTATTCTATGCTTTTACTGTTGATTGGTTCCTTTAAACTGGACGGGTGAACTGACTTCCAGATCTTGATATGAACTTCGATAAAAGGTTGGATCTTGAGATGAAAAGTGTTCTTTGCTAGTTTGCTTGATGATTAACGGGTATTTTTTCCTTGTATATTCTTTTGTAGATGCTGCTGTCTTTTCTTTTCTTGCAGTTCACATGTTGCATCTTCCGGTTGTTAGAGGTTCTTTATGTTGGCTTTCTGGAGTGTGGCTGCATGCTGCCCATTCCGTTGTGCTCTGTCTTGGCTATCATTTCTTTCCAGTCTGCTGATTTGTTCCTTTTTCCTGGGCTGATTGTCAGGGAAATTTTTGAATGTGTAAAGTATCTAGGACAGCCATGTAAATGAATTGCAGTTCAGCTGGAAGATGCATCATAAGCTTGTAGCCTTGTACTTCTGGAAATCACTCAAATACGAGCATATATACATATCTCATACCGTTTTATTATGTAAATAATCATAGTTTGGCAATTGCATCCGGAAGTTGATAAGGTGCCATCTTCCGTTTCAATGCTGATTTTCCCTCTCCTTCCTTCGAATTTCTTATGCTGTCTGCTTCGCCTACAAGAGGCAGGCACCTGCTATTTCTATTGTGTGAAGAATAAGAGTAGTTTTATTGGCCTGCAAAATGCTGAACCCCCTGATGCCTGGATTCACATTTCCCTGCTAACCTTTACTGTTTAGGCTGCCAATTACCTGAACATCAAGGGCTTGCTGGACCTAACTTGCCAAACAGTGGCAGACATGATAAAGGGTAAGACACCAGAAGAGATTCGCAAGACCTTCAATATCAAGAATGACTTCACACCCGAGGAAGAGGAAGAGGTCCGTAGAGAAAACCAGTGGGCCTTCGAGTGAGAAGAACGGAGCAGGGAAGGGGAAGCTCAAGATCTGCCTGTTTCATACCTGCGTCCTCTCTGTTCGGTCTCTTTTCTAGGGTGGTTGACTGTCTCAACTAAGTGGTTGGAGTCTCTTTTCTGCAATCAGACATCTCTGTTATCTGTTCCTTCACCTCTCTGTCTGTCGCAAGTGTGTAACTATGTTGGATCTCATCTATTATCTTAGATCATCTGTTCGTTTGTCTATGTGGAATCTTCATCTGCTCGACTGCCCCTATTTTCGTCATGTCTTTATATGAAGTACTTGATGATGGGATTAGATAGAAGTTGGAAGCATTGGACTTGGAAAGGAAGGAAAACTGAAAGGGTATTGTTATTGCTGATAAAACATCTAATCGACTTGCATAATGTTTTTCTTGCATCTTCATCGGCAGGGTAAGAAAGGAACGGTAACTCAATAATGGCTGGAAGTTTATATAAACAACGTACAAAGTCCTCAAGTCCGTGCATTTTAACAATAGCAAATCAACGTTTAAAGTCAAAGTAAAAAATGGATAAAAGAATCATTCCGTTGCCGGGAATCGAACCCGGGTCTCCTGGGTGAAAGCCAGGCATCCTAACCGCTGGACGACAACGGAATCTTGAGCTTACGTTGGCAACTTTAAACATAATAAAGTGATGCGAGGGGGGTTAGCTGATAGGAATTTTTTTTATTTTTAATTTGAAATGGCAACTAAATAATTATCAGGCACTGTTTTTGCTGGTTGTTATCTGTTGCTTTCTTCTGCCACACCCAATAGCCTATCGGTCTAGCTACGGTGATAGTTTCTCCCAACATTACGATCGAGTTAGCTTGTTAGGTGGAATGCTTTAATGCTCGACCCATGGCATCTTTAATAGGAAACCTACTCATCCTCTGCTGATTTGATCATTTCCAGTCATGGCTTGTAATATATGTTCATGCCAAGGCTTGTATATATGTGGAATCCTTTAATTTCACCTAATGTAGAGCAAATCCATCAGTTGATGAGTTATCGGAGGGATAGGGAAGCGGATCAGCACATACGAGTCGAAGAGTTAACTGAATACGATCGAGCGGAACAAACCGAGACGGGTGTTATGATCGTGCATCGCCATTTTTACTTCTTCTTGTATACATATTTTTGACCCTCTATGATGTACTAGGCTGCTGGGCAACAATTGTACATCTACGAACACTACAACCTCGATGACCAATGCAAGAATCTCAATTATATAGGAAGTTCATGAGTCAAAGAGAGGATACATACGAAGCAAGTGGAGAATGGATGAGTCCACAGAGTTCCACTAACAGAGATTGAACAATCGTGCAGGAGGACCATTCTAAATTAAATGGGTTGGTGAAATATCCATTCCGAATTTACAAAGCAAGTGAAGATTCTGAATTGTCACGAGATGGAGGGAGGGCTTTCCTTAGTTGGACGCTTGTGAGCATCCTAGGAGAAAAGCTGTAAAAGGTTACCACCAGAATCTTTACGTGACCACTCACCATTCTCATGCATATATAACCCATGTGGTGTTTTACACCTTCCAAAACGCGGCATACATACACTCGATGTCTGGATTTGACGTCCATCCATACCCGAATAGAGATTAATCTCTCAATCGGTTGAGAATATTCTATGATCTGATGAAGAGAGGAGACTGGAGATTCCTAGTACCGAGTGTCAATTTTTTTTAAGGAGCTTCCATTTGATGTTGTTGTACGCATCGATCTCTTCAGCGAACATATTATGTACGTTAGGTATCTCTGGCAGAGGGGTCCCGACTTGCAAGAATGTAGGCCTTTCTGATTTGGAACTTCTGCTTCCCAGTTGATGCAAAATATTCCTCCTGATCTTTCCCTTCAAGCTGGGAATTTTTTTAATATTAAGAATATGTCCACAAATCTAAAAAGAATTACGAAAAAGAAGGATGTAAAGGGTGTAAGGAAATTTTATCGACAAGAATTAAATTAAGAACGAATTGACTTTAAATCGAGAGCCATCTACCATTATCAAACTCTCTTTCTCGGGAACTTCTTTACGTTAAAAGAATCATTCGTCTTCTTTTCAAGTAAAAGGAATTTAATACTCTGAACGAAAGGACTTGAACGAATGACAAAGCTTCCCCTTGAATCCTCTTGCCTCTGATAAGTGCCTCAACTTGAAGAAAGTGCGATTAGCGTGACGTGACAGCAATAAATACGACTAGCGATAGCCATAAATAAATTAAGTGAGAGCCATGGACATGATAAGCTTAATGATAATGATATTTTGCATCTACAATGATCATAAGGGAAGAAAATTGGGTGGAATTTGTGGGATTAAAGATCTCCTAGGAAGGGAAGAAAGCGATAACAGATACCCGATGACACAAAGAAAAGGCATGTCCCCACCTGCGAAAACACTCTTCCTATCTAAAGATTTCTTTTAAAAAACCAACTAATTCGGAATAATTTCATTAATTTAGCATATTTTCTCCTTAATAAATTCTCCGTTTTGAGAACTATAAATAAAAAAATATATATATAACAAAAAGAGATTTACATTCCAGTAGCGAATGATCCAAATTGAATTTTATCAGCCCCAATTAGAAGAAACATATATTAATATTAATATGTGGTCCCTCATCTTATCTCCTGTCCATTCGTTCCGGTCCCTCATCTCATCACCTGTCTTTTCATTTGGCTCCCTCTGATATAGATTATTTATTATTATTTGAGTTCGAATTCTTTTGGTATTCATAAATTCGATTAATATTCATTTAATATATTGATAAAAATATCGTATTATCCTTTTTTTTCACTTTGACAATAATATTCAGATTTTAAAATATAGTCATCTTCTCGTAAGATTTCACTTGATCATTCGTGAACCCGATCATCCGACAATTTTCCATATCTTGCATTTGCTTTTCCCCCCACCAACCACTTTATGAGGGATCCATAAAGTCGTCACACGGACCAAAAAAGAGGACAAAACTCGAAACAATTCATGGCAATATTCTACTCCATTATATCTTCTTTTTTTTTTTTTTGCATGATGGAAGCATCTTACAATATCTTCTTATTGGAAGCATCTTATAATATGTTGACAACGATTACAAGCAACAGTGGAACATCAACCTCGACAGATGATCGCATCCTCAGTCTCCCTTGGTGGTCTAGAGAAAAGTAAAACGGAAGGAGAAAGGAGGGAACCCGCCTGCTATTAACACGACCAATCCATAGATCCTTGACCAGTGGGTCCAGAGCCAAGGCAATTCCTTTTCATTCCTCCATCTCCTTCCAATCTCTCTCTCTCTCTCTCTCTCTCTCTCTCTCTCTCTTGATGGTGATGTGTCTGAGCAAAAGAGGAGAAAGGCACGGTGATTGAGGTTTACAGTTATGTGCAAAATGGAGGAGGCCGCAGGCTTTGCTTCTTAAAATGGTGCTGTCAAGGTTCTGCGGAGACGAAGCTTTCTTGGAAACGGAACAGGACCCGCCAACCTCATCTGTCCATAGACATATATATTTGTGTATATAAATGTTGTCGTCCCCGGAAAACATCAAAGAAAAAAGGAGAAAAACACAGGAATTAGTGAAGGAGTTGGAATGTTTCCTCAATTGGGCAATAAGAAGGGAACTTTCACGTTACCTCATGGTATTGCCTTCTCAGTCTGTCATTCTCTTCCTGTAAATGGGCGACTTCGCTCTCCAGCTCACTCATGTAAGCCTGCAGAGGGATCGTCGTGAATACATGCAAAGGATTGAGCACCGGCATGGTATCGGAATGATGATGCTCCGAAAAGAATGCTTTCGAGTCACTTGAATCAATCACATAAATGCATCTTGATGACCCACATCAGATTTGCCTTAGAAAGTTGAGCTCTTTTTTTTTTTTTTTTTCGGTTTATAATGAGTGCATAAGACGCGTGAATTTCGATTAGCTACTTGTGGGGGTGGAAGAACATTATAATGCTTAAAGCGTGGAAGTAAAGTTCAATGAGTGTTCCTTCAATAACATTTAAGAATTCAAAGGTCCGAACATTTTAGATCTGATTCCCAACTCTAGAACGAGTGTTAGCTTAACAGGAAGCATTGGTCCCAGAACTGTTAAACTGACGTGACATCAAATGCAAACCACATTGTTAGGAAGGTTCAAATCCGGCAGAGTCCGACTTTAAGGCAGGTAGCAATGGCAGTTAGTGATCCACAAAACTAGTTCTTGAGACAGACAATTACTACACTAAGCTGAACCAAAGAAGTGCTCTAAGGGCCGTAGTCTTTTTGATGCAGTAACCGGTAAAATGTTCCACATTGAGTTGAGCCAATAAGTAAACAGTGAGGATTGGAGGAGTGAAAGAGATGGAACAAATCACCTGTTTCCTAGCCCGGGAGCGAGTGGCGGACTCTCGGTTCTTCATGAGACGCTTCCGCCGGCGCTCAGAGTGCCCACCGCCATTCCCCGCCAGGGGTAGTGCCCTGCTCTTGCTCAGGAACGGGTTGAGCTGCGGTGGATCGGCCCTGATCTTATCATAAACCTGGCTCTCCACGCAATTATTGAACTCCGACCTGGAGGTGAGACCGAGGACAGGCGCCGCAGGCGTTCTTGGGAAGATGGAGACGGGACAGCCGCTGGCGGAGGAGTGGAGGGAGGAAGGGTTGTTGTTGCTATCCTTGTGGAAGGGCCGGGCGAGGAAGTCCTGGAGGGAGACGGCAGCTGTCAGGTCGTTATGGAAGGTGGCTACAGCGGCGGCGGCAATGGCGGAGCCAGGGCTGGGGTGAGAATGGTCGAGGAGGGAGGAGGAGAGGTTGATCTCTTGCCAGACCTCTTCCATGGATCTCATGCATGGGTTGCCTGGGGAAGGATCAGAATCCTTAGTGTTGTTGGAGTAGTGGTCTTGTGGATTGTTAGGAACACCTGAGGCTGCTGCTGCTGCTGCTGCTGAGGCCATTGTCGTTATTGGGGCATAGAAAAGATGAAGAAGACGATGGATTGGAGAAGGAAGGAAGAAAAGACAAACGAAGAGAACTCAGGGTGGTGGTTATTATTGGGGGAAGGAATAGTAGGGGGACTAGCCATTTACGTACTGTTGGGAGGAAATGTGCTCTTGCATTTCTTTTGTCCCTGTCCTACCGCAATGCAACATAGCCATGAAATTCATTGGTGAATCTCTTAGAGTACTCAAATTCAAAAGTTTAATCCAACATAATTTTTTTCATTTACAAGATTTGAAGGCGGGACCTTACTTGAAGAGAAGAGATGTCAAAACTTCTTAACCAACTTATATTTAGTCGATTTGGGATTTAACATTTAACAACCCGTCTCACATACAATGACGACAACTTAGCAAAAGTTGGGTTGGCACAATGTTAAGAGATTTGCCCTACTTATGATACCGTGTAAAATATTATCCAATGCACTTACAACCGATAAGAGTCCGGTTTTCTCTCCGGTATCTAATTCACTGATCACGAGTCGGACATTTCATTGACTACGAGATTTCATAAATGAATTTGACGACATGTGAATTCACACGGTGATATGTTTTATATCATTTAAAATTTATTAATGTGACTATAATAGATTGGTTCTCACGCCAAACTTAGTTTAAACCTTAAGTGTTGTTGATCTATCCATTTTTCGTACTGTCTTTATAATAATAAAGTATGTAGAAGATAACCAACCAAAAATAAAAGTAGAAGATGTCGAGTAAGTCAAGTGTTCACATGATCAAGATTTATCCTCTTACACACTTTCCGAGTCATTTCACTGTACTGTTATTTTAGAGACCGGACCGGTTAATGTATGTTTATAGAGAAAATCTTAGATAATCCTATCACATAACGAAGTAGTGACAAAGTACTTGCTGGTGATTAACACTCGATTGCTTATTCTTGCAATCTGATTAGTGTTCTTCTTTGTATCACGTGATGAGATGGCATCGCGTAAAATTTTCTCATGTTCTTATCTTAATTAAAAAAAGTGATGCCAAAGTGTTTTCTTCTTTCATGATGCAGTGAAAACAAAAGCACTAAAGACAACCTTCTATGTTGGGCTTGTAAACCTATATGTATATTATCGGTAGATGCCACGGGCTAATCCGTCAGCTAGGTTTCTCATGCTCAAAGAGTGATGGTAATGACAAAGAAAGTTTGGTGTGGTGTTACTTTTCTTAATCTAAGAATAAAAGATCCTAAGTTTGATTCGCACCAGTGGGACCCCATATTCCCCACTATCCCTGTTCTGACATTCCTTTCTAAACCCATGCATCTCTTTTGTCCACTGAAATATGAGACATTGCATTGTAACATATGTGACAAGATATACCTGTTACAAAGAAAATTCTCGCATTGAACTAGATACATAAAAAATGAGCCCTTGTTATGGCTTATGCGTACTCCCTTTTGGTTATAGCAATTCGATTTCAAGAATCCTTGTAATCACTTGAGTTCCTCGATGCTCCATCCCCTCTTCTTTCACACCTTTCTACATGTCTAAATTTATGTCACATCGCTGAGTCATAGTTTACCTCCTTAGGAATCCCGAAAAGGTGTGGGATAAAGTCAGAACCATGCCTAACATCCCCACTAGTGAGGCCGGTTCACCCAACTCTTGGAAAACCCTACCTATAATGAATAGCAGTGGATGAAGAGGAGTCGGTGCAGTAGGACAAGTCAACGGCTCATAATCAAGAGATTCTAGATTTGATTCTATCTAATCAGATGACCTTTCGGCCCGTATATTTTCCCCTTCTTCTATCCTCCTAAACCCGTTGATCTCATTATAATTAGAGAGAGAGAGAGAGAGTAGTTACCTTGCAAGCATCTTGGGCTTGATTACAATAAGTGAACTACAACCAAACTGGTCCTCCCATACTAGGGAAGAATCTAGGAAGCATCTTGGAATAATTTTTCTTTAAAAAAATTTGCTACCCTAGAAATAAATTGTAAAATTTGTGTTGTACCAATAAGAGAATTGATTTGCATTGACCTAAAAATTTAAATTTACAAGTGATTATATCTAATCTTTCAATTGTCTGACAGAATTATAGGCTACTTTACCAACCCGGCCCAGCACGACAATCATATGGAAGCCACGTCCTGAACAAGTGAAGTGATGGCCCCCATTAAAAACAGTAAATTACACGGTTCGACTGGGGACCAGCGGTTTCATGCGTGATATCGGCATTGCATCTTTCTCTTTTGACCGATCTTTTGGTGGGATGTTCACTGGGGTCTCGAGCTTGCTCGGTCCCTCGGGATCAGGCTCATCGTGATGCTCTCTCTAGAGGTCGACCTGAATCTCTAGAAAGCTCCTACGAGATGGACTCATCAACGAGCTCTTAGAAGCCAGAGATGAAAGTGTGGAAACTCCCTGTTTATTCCTCCTTCAAGGCATCCGTCAAATACAAGTTAATCGAAAGAGCAATAGGAGTAGCCCAAAGGGTACTTGATATTGATAACAGGAAGAATTTTCCTGTAAATGAAGACAGTTGTGTTATTTCCGAGGAGTTAGCTGCTGCACACGGTGCGTTGGATATTCCTCCTATCGATTGTGGATCCGTGCTCATGGGAGGGAGATGCTGGAGGCAATGACCAAGTCTCGTATGTAATGGTATTACCATGTGGTAATATTTACGTGGTGATATTATGGAAGCTTCACTTGCAAATGCACTTGAGTTTCCATATCACTGGATTAAAATTCTAGGAAAAGCAACAACGGCGGGCTGCTGCGGATCAATGATGAGCACGCCTCTGCCGGCTCAAATTCAACATATTGGGACTCTGAAATTGTAATCGGTGGCCGTAGCATGGGCTCGATCAGAATTGCAGTTTGCTGGAGAATGTCTGGCCAAATGCCCAGTTAGACGGCACGATGTCCTGGAACACCCTGGTCTCACCGTCGGTTGTCGTGACCCTGAAAGACAGGGACTGACCGTTGAGGTAGGAGTTGGACTGCCAGTTGGCTCCCCAGTTCCTTGACATCGCCATCCAGTTGGTCTTTGAGCCCTTGATCGACACCGACTGGATCGATCCGGTCCCCCCTATGTTGCTGATCAGCACGAGTTCGAAGTAGTCTCTTCCGTTTATGGTGAATCTCACGCCTCCGTGTTTCTCACATGGAACCCTGCAAGCGGACGTCTGCAACCTAAAAATCGGGAACGGCATTTGCAGCAAGATAAAGAGCAAGATTAATGGGCACGGAGGCTACTGAATTCTAAATGTGTGTTTTTTATTGTTCTGCTGCCTGATCGTTCTGCGTGTTTTTGAGGTCGCACCAAATCGAGTCTATTACGAAACGAAGATGCGAGTACCTCTGGAAGAGGACTGGCACAATCCCTCCTCTGTAGATGCCAATCTTCTCCCAGGCGGGTTGGGCCATGTCAAAGCGCTGCAACGGAGGATTGCACCATCCACCGTTGTCGCTCGAGAGGGCAAAGTTCGGAGGGCAGAAATTGGTGGCAGCAATGGTCACTGAGGCACCCTTTACGCACCACTTTGGATCGGATTGGTAGTCACATGATCCTGTAGCATTGCCCGCAGGATGCTCCGTCATCGAAGAGTGCAGTGCTCAGAGCTGCCGTCAGCATCCCGTATCCCGCTGCATACAAGTTTCCATACCCGCATGCCCCGCCTGCACCTTTAGGAATCAGCATGGATCGGTTAGATTCTTGCGGATCACAGATATGCAGGCTAGGTGCCTCTTATATGTTAAAAGAGTCCAACCTTGGATCTACACTAACCATTCAGTTCAATGCCCGGCAAGAACATTAAATCTTAATGACCGACTTTCCGAAACCAATGGAGAACAGCTTACCCATGGTGCCGGAAGCATCGCTGCCACCATAGAAGGTGGCATGGCCATTACTCCACCCAGTAGAAGCGAAAGCAGAGACACTCGTGAAGCTCAGAACAAGACATGTCGGTACTGCAAATATGGCTGTTTCCATGCTCCTAATTTGCTTTCCAACAGGGAAAAGAGAGAGGGTGCCCAATGGGGAGTTTTGGGTGGATCTGCTACAGTTGTCCAATGCCCACTACTTTTTAAATAGGAAGCGAGACACTGAAGCCAAAACCCTCCAAATGTGATCTCTGCAAGTGTACAGATCTAAAAGTGCTTGTGGCTTGTTTGTAAGGGGAAAAAGGTTACTGTGATTTACTTGTTAAATTTGGGATCTTATTTAATTGAATTATCCTTGCAAGCGTCTGATGGTTTTTGTGCCTCATTCAATTATTTCCACGTTGGCGACCTCTTTCGAGATGTCACATGGCTGCCTCACTGCTCCTGCTGCTGCAGAAGATGATTAAAAAAGATACTGCCTGTGGCTGTGATTACATACTCAGCAGAAACATACGTACAGTACACAACACGGACCCAGTATGTTCTAGACCATCTACATAGCATTCCAGGTTATGCTTGCTACCAAAAATATAGGTTTGAGTCTCGATCGATTGCTGGGTCGTGGTTTAAATCAGTGAGGATGGATATAATTGAGTTGACCGGATTAGATCAGACCATGAGACTGCACGGGGAATGTATTCATTTGAACCATCCCCCACCATATGATTCGACACCCTAATTAATATAATGCTAAATTGTAAATCATTAGGTGCTCTGCTTCTCTGGGCACATGACTCTGTTTTGGCATTAGGTGGGGGAGGTCGGTGAGTTGGAGTATACAGTAGGTGAGCAAGGCTAGCAAAGTCAATAACTCTTGATCGGAATTTATCGAACTTTCCACTTAAATCTATTCTGATAGGATATCTAAATCCATTTTGGTAGGATATCACTCATTCACAGTAGATGAATAACACTCTCACATATGTTGATTGAATGAGCTGTTGATTACGGCTGGAAGAAGACTCATAGGCTGAAAATACAGTTCTCTCTTGAGTTCTGACAATCTCTCCCTGTTTTGTTTTGTTTTAATTTTTTTTGCTGTGAGCAGAATGTGAAGGACTATTGGGTGGATAAATCGGCGCCCAATTATTGACTCGAGAGAATACAGAATCTTCATGTCTATCCATTCACAGTACTCTTCCCTTCCACCATGGGAATCACACTATCACGCTATACAGCATAGTGCTCTTAACTCGAGGATATGAAGTGTCGAACCATTCTTAGAATGAACTAGCCACGGTCTGCCATCATTTTTCCAACTAGAGATGGGAGTTTTCGCCTCTGCCCACCTTTACTGGCTCTCTATAACAAATTGAGAGATGCGACCTCCATCCTCATGGCATATAGAAAGAAGATATGTTGCTGCAACAGCTAGCTGATGAAGAAGAATGGAAAACAAGTTCTTTTGACATCCCCAATGGAAGCAAGTAAAAACCCTTTCTTTCTCTACGACTAAGAATCACAAGTTCGAAATCATCTCAAGAGGCTGTTCCAATACAAGTTTATGCACAATTAACTAAAGAAGATGGCATAATGCCTCTTGAAGGTTACCTATTAAGAAAAACGTAAATAAGGCAGCAGAATGCTTCTTGAAAGTTGGTTCATGGAAACATGGAAAAGGTTTCTTGCTGTTTTCAAGTTCTTGAACAAAATGAGAGGCGCAGAAGGGGGGAAAGATTTCTGGATGAAACGAGCAGATTCCTCTCGTTTTAACTGCCTGTTGAATAAGCTCTCAATGCATCGGATATGCATTATGTACAATTCTGCAAAATTTGTGATATGCTCCTACGATCAATTAGACAATGGTGATGTCACTGTTCAGATAGATTCTAGAGATTAAGGTTAAGGAAGTAAAGCAGAGAGTGGAAAACCGAAAACTCATGATACACTAACAAAGTCAGTGCAATACAGCATTGACTCAACATCCAGCTCACAAGGGCAAGTAGGCAAGAGCTAATCTGATGTTTATGCTTTTCACAGCAACAAGAATGCCTCTCTATACAAGACTTGTTTATAGATGAAGCACGTGACTGTAAAGCAGTGCTCCTTACAGGGAATAGTGAAGGCGTTCATTCCTCTTGTTGTCCATTGAGCCGATGAGTGGATCGATATAGGTTTTCCACCCCTGGAAATCTATGGGAGACCCAGCATGGGGCAGTATGAATCCATTCAGGAAGAAGGAAGGTGTCGAAGAAACTCCTTTGGAAGTGCTATACTGCAATGCCAAAGACAGGAAGGAATGATGATCATCAATACAAAATAATTCTATTCAATAAACTTCCAGTCTATGGGTGTAAGGGTCAGCTTCGATGCTTTTCCTTACCTTGAAAGACACCCTTGTCTTGAGGTCAGTTTTCCTATCTTTGAAGCCTGCTTCTATGGCAGAGTAAAACGAGTTGCCTACAGCTTTCGCAGCAAATTCCGTGGTGATTTTCACAACTGAAGCCTTGGACAAATTGAAGGTCTGATCATTGTAAAATTTTTCCTGTTGAAACAAATCGTTCAATTTATACTGAACTGCAAATCCCATCATTCTTGCAACAAAATTTTGGCAGTAACAAATCACCGAACACCATAATGACCGCAAAATCCATCAGACTTCATATTTGCAGTACATCAGAGCAGCACATGCAGAAGCATCATATTCCTTGAGAGAGAATTTGTCAACTTAATATATAGATACACCTACCTGTTGCTCAAAGAACAGCTCCAACAAGTGGAATGTCACGGAACTATTCAACGAGTTTACGATGTGCAAAGCACGGGATGCGATGAATGCGTTGTCATGGTAACTGTACACACCCAAAGAGACGAGGAAATCGTCAACAGCTACTATTGCCAAGAACCATAAGATCATATTCTACGCGATAAATACTTCAACAAGAAAGCAGTCACTTGAGAATTCTTTAAAAACTTGTTCTTTAACCAGAAAGTGAGGTTGAGCAATTCAGTACCAGCAGTTTATCAAAATCCATCATGGTGCTAAAGGGAAACTAAAATTCCAAGAAAATGGCAAGACGCTGCAAAATTAAAACAATATTATCTTCCAAAATTGCCTATCGATTGAAATTTAAGCAGTCACTGAGCTGTTGAGCTTCCAATCCATCAAATAATCAGAAAGCAAAATGTTCAGGCAAAGGAAAGTCGTGAAATTTGGATCGACTGAGGGGAAAAAACTCACGGGAGAGGGAGGAGGTGGACGACGAGCCAAAGGCGGTGGCCGTAGTGCTTGAGGGCCTGCTTTAGAGGCCACCACGCGTCTCTGCTGTCGGGGCAGACCGGGTCCAAGAAGGCCTCGATGATGATGGTGCCCGAGTCGACCTGGTTAGTCGAGTACACGAACCCGTCGGCCTTCGCCGGCGGCAAGGTCTGGGAGTTCGCCCTGATTGCGTAGAAGCAGATGATGACGAGGAAGACGAAGGACTCGACGGATAGCGACCTCCCCATCGTTTTGCAAGCTTCTCCTTGTGGTGTGGAATCAAAAGATGATGGTGCGTGTGGAGAAGGAGACCATCGATGACGAGGAGAAAGGGAATCTTGCATTCTAATATACTTCTCAGTTCTTATTGTCACCTTCTGCAGCACGACGGCCAATGGCTGATGTGGTCTTATCGATGACGTGGCGATATCAACGGCTCTAAGAGTTCATGCATGCGCAAGTTCACTGGAACACGACGCAGCGTAGTGCAAACCCGGCCGCTGGACACGGGCTAGCGCGAGTGTTGGGCCTGGGATTACAGGGATGGGCTCTCGTGGCGCTCAGGTCCGGAACTTTATGGAGTACCTGACAATTGAAAACGATTTGAGGATCTCCCAATTCATTCAATTGATAATTAGATAGATAGTCTGTGGATTTTAATTTCACTCAATTTATTAACTGAAGAAGCTGCTGATGGGTCCATGTCCGTCAAGTGCGCTGTTGTCCTAGTATCAAATCGACAGGACATGAAGAAGCTTCAAAGGAATTTCTCAATGAAGTATTAACAACACCCCCCCCCCCCCCCCCCCAAATGGCTACTTTGTTCAGCTCTATTGAGAAATAAATATCATATCGAAGAGTTAATAAAATGGAATCTAATTTATAAGAGAATTTAGTACCGTCACCTAATAGTTTAGATTATTAGATGGAAACATCCCAGTTTACTCGGAACTTGCTTCGAAAAGGACCCTTCTTGACATATACTGCAGCCGTGAGGCAACAAGCTGATCACATGATCTCAACCAGGCATGCTCTAGCTAATCAGCTCTTACTATCATATCTGAGTTCATTGCCAGGTTTCCCACTTGCTCGGGCTCTTATTGGAATCCTGTTCTGGAAGACTGTAGATCACTTCCATTCATTGTTTCATTCTTGTCAGTTTAGTATTTCTGGGACATCCATTGAAACTGCACTGCAGGGTCTGTCTGAAAAGAATTCTTGATGTATTATGATTTCCATATGTGGTTGGCATTCATATTCTTACCAAGCACAAGCTCGTGAAAAGAATGTTTTCTACAAAGAATCATGAATATGTTCACAATTGCCTGCAATTAACTGATTCTAAGCTACAGTGCAGATCTTAAATCCGACCAAGCTTCTTTCGTATGACAATGCATCTGCACAGCGGGCAGGAATCGTGCCGGCGGAGCCATTTATCGATGCAAGGTTGATGAAACATGTGGTGACAGCAGGAAAGCCTTCGTGCCGTCTGCCTAAACTCGAAATCCTGCCACAGAAACAATGTGAAGTTTGATCCCACAGGCAATAAGATTTATCAGGGAGAGCTATATATACCGAGGATACCAGAAAGAGTTGCAATAGAAACCGAACCTCGAGGCATATGGGACAGCAAACTCTATCCCCCGAAGAATCGAACAAGTCGTTCCCTGATATTCTGGTCTTCAGAATCTTCTTATCTGAATCTTTAGGTTCCTCGATGCGCTTTTCTGAGACATCTTCCGAGGTAACATTTGCAGCATTGACTGCAGGGTTGTAGTATTCTTGAACTAGTTTCCGGGCAACACGGACTGTTGCTGAGTCAAACTGTCGAGGGGCAAACTATTAGAAAACCTGGGACCTATTCACTGAGAAAAAGAGAGGAGTTATTCGGGGACTAGAAGCTCACCAAGGGGCCCAACACGCAGAATCTGTTGCCCTCGGGGAGGAAGAAGGCAATGGAAATCTTCAAGAGCTCGACAGAGGAGAGTACGCCGACAATGGCCCCGATAGCAGCTCCATGGATGAACCTGCTTTGTGACTTTAGCCCGATCAGAGACCCAACTACTGCCCCGAGCGTACCCCCGACTGCAAGTGAAACATATGTACAGAAACACTTTTACTTCTCTGTGAATCCATTCAAGCGACAGAACATCCTCCCAATGAACCGGATGCTACAGAGTACAGACAGAAGCCGTAAAAGAGCGGAAGAACACCGAACCTAGCACGAAGAAGGCAACCAGGGACGTGTACATGAGCAGGCAGACAGCAGCAGAAGCTCCACGGAAGCAGAGCTTCGACATCCGCACGGTGAATTCCCCGAACCACGAACAGCTAAGAAGGCTCCGCATCTTCCACCCTGCGGGAATCAGTTTACCTGCTTCCCCTCTTTGTATTTTCCCGTGTTTGGATTGAATACGCAACTCAAGAGCTAAGATGTCTTGTGGGAAACGTAACCTAACGGCCTGAGTTGGAAGAGCCCAGTTATATATGAATAAGGAAGCAAGCAAGCAGCATTGGAATTTTCCGGGAAAGGACGCCCACCGCTCGTCGTCATGGAATGAATCTCTGTAGTCACAAGGAACGGTTCCGGTCAAAATCGTCAACGGACATCTTCTGTTTGTCTTGGTCGTCCTTCAGGTATGTCCCTTTCTTTTTTTATTTATTTAGAATTTGGTTAGCTTCGGACTATTTCTGAAACTCAACTTGGAAGTTTGAATATTCTTTACATCAGAAAATATTTTTTAAATATTGTCTGTCATATTCAAATATTTTAGAGATGATATTATTATTTTGCAATAAGACTAAATTGTGTTATGCTCTGCCATGTAAAAGCTGCTGTGTGTATGTATAAGAGGTAATATCAGCTGTAAAAGATCAGGGTAATATTGATCCTACGTATAGCTGGATATGAAAAAATCTTTGATATTGTTGTCTCATAAGGACGTGATGAAAAAGAATTAATTAAATTATATTAATTAGTAATAATTATGGTAACTGCATGGACCATTTACTTGTTTATTATATTTTAATTAGTGTTTTACTCATGTCATATAGTGAGGTACGATCACCTAATAATCTCTTGCTAGATATGGTCCGGGTCTGCCAAAAAAAGGAAGTAGCAAAATAGGAGCCATGTCTATCGAAACCAATCAGCAGAAATTTAAGACCCGATCGATGTTTGTTATCAGCAAACTAGTGTTGGACTCACTACGACTCGCAAGAGTTAGTTCAAGTAGATAGAATCGGAGGGAATACTTAATTATAAGAAAATTTGAATGGAGGGTATTTTTGAAAATAAAAATAATATTAAACTACGAATATTCTCCAATATTATGGTGTAATGTATAACAAAATTATAGTATTTGTTTTCTTTTTGATACTTAATAAAATCATAATTTAAATATCAGATACGGAGTGAATTTCCACTGACGGGCCCGTTAGAATAACTCAGGCCCGAAAAGAAGCGATCAGCTCGGCCCATGATGAGATTCCTTATCGTTACCCGATTTCGTCGCAGAGACGGAAGAGCTGTAGATGTCGGAGGAGGATGCTGCCTCACCGCACTGAGCTGCTCACCTTCCGCTCCTCCATCTCCTCCGCCTGCTTCCCACGCCGCCTCACTGGAGCCCGGTTTCAGGTCCCTTCGAGAGCTCTAGGGATCCGCAGAGCCCGCTCTGGACTCGCGGAGAGCTCGAACGACGTCGATGGGGCTGACTCCAGCTCTGAGCCGACGTGCAGTTTCGCCGGCGTCAACCTGGTGGAGACGGTGGATATAAGGGCTGGGAAGCTCAGGATCGATTCTTGGATATCCTCTCGCATTCGAGGCATCAGCAGAGCTCGCGTGCAGGCCAGCATCCGTTCGGGGCTTGTTACTGTCAATGGGCGCGTGATCGATAAGGTGAGCCTCTACGACAGATGGGAGAGTATGAAGACTTTTTCTCTTCTTAATTTCTTGCTACCATCTGTCGAATTTGTCAACATTGTTGATGCTGCTTCAAAAAAGTTTAAAGATGGATTAAATTTCTGCGAAGGAGCATCCATTTCACTATTTCAGATTGTAATTATGTTACTCCTAAATTATTCTACAGTTGCTCGTGTGTCGATGTTTTCCTTGAGATTGATAATATTTTCAAATTACGCTAAGTGGAACTGGAAACAGAGTTAATGGACTCCTGCTTCGAATGCTAGTGTGCGTATAATTTTGTTCAATGCTGTAAAAGGATATCTGGTGCTGTCTTTTCTACCTGGGCTTGAATAAACTGTTCGATGAGTGATGAGTCATCATTTAGATGTTTGACAAGAATGGTTGATTTTCAGGCCTCCCACAGTGTACGTGCTGGAGATAAGATTAACTGCACGATATCAGAGTTGCAACCACTGAGAGCTGAACCAGAAGATATACCTCTGGACATAGTGTTTGAGGATGAACATGTTCTTGTTGTTAACAAACCCGCGCACATGGTAAGCAATGAAGGCCAACTTAGTTGTTGAGCTTCAACAGTGTGGCATTTTCCTCTGTTTGCCTTTGACAATTGTTATAAAACATGTCCTGAACATTGTTGTCTTTTGATCCAGGTTGTTCATCCAGCCCCAGGAAATGCTTTTGGAACCCTTGTGAATGGCATTCTTCACCATTGCAGTCTTCCGAGTGTTGCACTTTCAGAAAAGGAACTCCTTTCCGAAGCAGAAGATGCACTTGATCGTGAAGATGAGTCAAGTAGCTTACCTGCATATCAAAGTTCTACTCAAAGTGGCAGTTCTAAGTTATATGGAGGCTCTGTACGGCCTGGTATCGTGCATAGATTAGACAAAGGAACAAGTGGCTTGCTGGTTGTTGCAAAGGTACTGTTTCCTTCAGTTACCCTTATTCCCCTACTGATTTGATCCTAGTTATGTCATCTTCTTACTCTAAAAGATTGACGGCAGCAGAATGAGCATTCTCATGCCCATCTATCCAAGCAATTCAAGTTGCACACCATACAGAGAGTTTACATCAGCCTCACATGTGGAGTGCCATCTCCACCCTTAGGACGGGTTGAGGTACCAATTGCTCGTGATGTGAAAAACCGGGTTCGTATGGCTGCTGTCCCAGGTCCCACTGGCACTGGGCTGGCTCGTTATGCTGCTAGTAGGTGATTTATTATACGCTTTGATTCATTTGATATGCAAAGGCTCAATCTTCCATTTATTACAATGTGAAGCATCTTGCTGCTTTATCTGTTCTATTTGTTTCCTTTTTGTTCTTGAGTTGGTTGAATTCAACCGCGAGGTAGATGCAAGGTGCAAAATATATGTCGGGAGTATCCTTAGTTGGGGAAACTGCGTGAAGAAATTTATATTTGTATATAGAGTTTCTGTTGTTATTTTACTTTTTGAAGGAACTTTCCTTTTAGGATCAGCATGCTGTAATCGCATTGTGTAGGTTTTAGAAAGTCAGCATACTTAATTAGTGACATTCAGATGTTTATGCTTTTCCTTGTCTTTGTTGCCACTCACGTTCAGTATGGATACCCCTGGAGTTCATGAAGAGCATTTATTAGCTAAATGTCAGGATAATCTATTCATGTGCTTTCCGATAGGTACAAAGTAATTGAGGTATTGGGTTGTGGTATTTCTGCATTGGTGGAGTGGAGACTTGAAACAGGGCGTACTCATCAGGTACTTTACACATTTAACTTATGAACTCATGCTGTTAATTCAGGGAATTGTGTTCCTTGCCGAATTTCTGCTGAATTTTTCTTGCCTGTGTCTTATTGGAATTGACTTTTTCTTTATGCGAAAAGAATGTCCAAGTTTATGATACATGTTTTATAAATTGAAAATTTTATATTCTTGATACGTATTTCATACTCATGAAACCATTCTTTTCTTCAAATAGATTCGTGCTCATGCAAAGTACATTGGGACTCCTTTGCTGGGAGATGAGGTTTATGGAGGGACCAGGGGCATGATCCTGTCACTACTTCAGCCCAGATTTCTGCATATTTCTCAGGAAAAGCATCGTCAATTGGTGTCTAAATTAGAAAGGCCTTGCCTCCATGCTCTGGCTTTAGGGTTAGAAACAAAACAAAACCGTTGTCTTTCCAGGTTCGATGTTTGCTCTGGTTGCAGTATGTAAACTCGTCACCACATGATTATGTCTTTGTAGGTTTGAGAACATCCACACACGGGGAAAAACATCCATTTCTCATGCCAACCACCTGAAGATTTTACTGAGATATTGAGCCAGCTTCGAGAACTTGGATCTGAGAAGGTAATATAGCCCAGAGAGTCTATCAAAATTTAAGTCCCTTGCTATAGAGTTCTTTTATTATTTGCATTATCTTTACATAGAAATTGTCTACACTCTTCCTTATGTCATGTTCTGACAATCAGCCAGATATAGCTGGGTGGAAGTTTTGCTCAAATAGCGGCTAAAATTATTGTCAACCTGGTGGTACTAAGTTATAATGCTTCAGTGGGTTAAATACTTACTATCCTCTCTTACACGTGCACCCAGCCTTCACCGAGGAAGTGATGGATCAACATATGTTTGCTTTTTACGAGTGAGTTGTGTCAAGTCTGTTTTATATCAGATTGGTTCTTTTCACACAGCGGCATATTGACTCATTAAGAGTGGAAAAATTCTCATCGACATGTCCTCAAACAAGGTATGTGTATGTCATCGTATTGCCTTTTTGGTGCCATAGGCGTCTGCATATAGTGTTGGATATGTCCAATACAAGATGATGGCAATGGCATAGGATGATTGATATGATCGGTCCCATTTAGTGGGGAAAGGCCTTCTTTGTAGATCGCCTGCTCTGGAATTGTTCATGTATTCTCTTTTCTGTAAGTTACAATAATAATAACAGATAGCAGCGAAATCTCGTACTGTGTCAAGAATCAAAAGCCTTCTGGACAATCTACGAATCACAGATGTACCAATTATGCAGGTGCTCGAAATCTGTTATAAATACATAGGAAAGGAGAAAGGAAAAGAAAATTTGCGATCTCGGGTCGAGTTGTATGAAAGGAGCTTATACAATCAGTAACCTGCTGTGTGATGTCTCTGGCAAACTCATTATGTACAGTTCCTTCCCTGCATTGTGCAACTAGTAAATGTGATGACTGATACATTTAGTTCAGGAAATGAACATTAAGGATTGTCTGAGCGATGATAAAGAACCTTCAGGTACGATTACTCAGATCTTGTACGCTCCGAGATGCATCCACTTCGGTGCAGACCACTTGTCCCCTTTAATCACCGGGCAACTCCCTGGACGAGACCAAGAAAAAAAAACCGCCCGGTCAATACTCTCTAACTGGGCAGTCGATATGAATAGGAATCGAAGTGCAAGATTCTTAAGCAATTCTACTGACCATGTAAACTTGCAGGATCGACTGTCCCATCCGGTTTTGTGCTCCGGAATAGCACCGCATTCCCCATCTTCGGCTTTACAGCCAATCCCCTCTTCCCGCATTCAGATAGCTCGTTCCACCAGGGGACGGCACTGAAGTTTGCTTTCGCATTCGGGAAAACAGTTTCTCCCCCTTCTTCAACATCTGATCTGTTTTAGCAACAGAGAAATGCGACCATGTATCAGCTAGGAAAGGAAACTCTTGAAAGGTGTAAGGCTGTTGTGAGATCGGTGCATCGATCTTACAGATACATAAGCATGGTGGCGGTGCGCTGTCCTCCATTCCTGGTGTTGAAGGGATCGTCGAAGTAGTCAAAATGGGGTTCGTATTTCTGCCCGAATTCGTAATGAAGTATCTGAAGCCCTTCTCCATGATCTGCATTGAAAGAGTCTTCAGTGAGTCTATCTTTTGAAATCCTTTAACTACCATCAAATGTTCACCTGGCATGGGATGAAGCTAAGAATCATCGTACCTGCGGGGATGAAGGTGAAATCCGCGATCCTCTTCTCGATGTCTCTGATGATTCTATCCTGTCCTCTGCTCAGGAACATCCCGTTGCTCGTACGGACGCTGCAAATAACCCAACATACATCAGAACTCTGGCCATCTGACCATTTGTTTTCGGTGCACTCTCGATTGCACTCATAGTGCAAACCGTAATGCGGATTGAACTGATTGTAAATACTGACTTGCTATCCATGCTCCCCCCGGTTTTGCTGTTGACAACAGTTGATTTTGCCAAGCGAGGCTTAGCAAGACTTATCAAGTACTGGCATTCTTCCTTGGACTGCAGATAAATGGTGGGATATAAATGGTTATTGCATCATAAAAGTGATAAAATCAATCCAGAATCTCTTGTCTCAAGTCAACGAGATTGAATGAAAAATTCTAAATTATATTAATAAGAGCTGAAAAATTGAACACGACCGACCAGGAAGTTGTGATAAAGAAAAGCTCTGGGCTCCCACGAGAGCACCTCAGTCCACTGCTTCCCTCTGTGCCCCAGCCCCTCGCTTCTCCTGCATAAACCTCCGACTCATCATCCACAAGAACCAACAGCAAGAGCGAAAGGAGACGGTACGAACAGAAACCATAGACCGGAGCCCTCACCGCTCGGAGATTTGACGCCTGAGTGCGTTGATCGGGTTGAGATTGACTGGTGGGGACACCTCGCTCGTGATGGGCAGCGACACAACGCCGAGCGCCAGCAGCACCAGGAAGACAACCGTCAGCCCCAGGAACACCATCAGCGCCGCCCTGTACCTCGTCGCCCTCAGAGCGTGCACCCGCGGGTACTTCCCCTTGGCCATCTTCGGCGCCGCGATCAGGGCCCACACTGACCGGAAGAAGAAAGTGAGCCTCTTCAGGATCAAGGAAACTCGGAACTCCGATAACTCCATCGGCATTTGATGTGTAATGTGAATGTGTATATATATGAAAGTAGAGAAGATGAACGGATTCAAATTTCAAAAGGGAGAAAAGAAACGACGGAAAGTGGACTGATATGGTATTGTTTTCTCTATGGCTTCGGGGGGTTTTGGGACTCTTTTTATAGCCGAGGTTGGCGGTTGGAGGTTTTGTTGGCGAATCAGTGGGACAGTGGGGTGTTAGGTCGGTTTTGCCCCTGGCGATCCCCACGAACGCGCTGGCGGAACGGAAGTCAGATTAGGGGTATATTTGTCCACGTGCAGCGCTGGTGGTTTGGCGGATTACTTTGTGGGCTGCTCCTGGTTTAGTATTACGCGTTGACGACGTTATTCCTTTTCCCTTATTTTATCTATCCACTGACTAAGGCCCTGTTTTCTGCTAATTGATGTATCTAATGTCAAAGTCTTGAATACACAGTAGCACGATTCAGAAAATTTAATTTCTTTTTTTTTGGGTAATTTATTTATCTAACGTCAGAGTACTGAATTCACTGCAACAAGATTTAAAAAATTTATTTAAGAAAGGGCGTAAATTAATAGGAGAGGAATACCATGAATTTAAAGGGAGATTTAAGATAATTTTAATAAAAAATTAAATAAAACACATCTCATGCTCTATAGAATTTTTTTTTAAGTTTAGGAATGCGATCGTTTGTGCATATCCTAAATCCATCCTAAGATATTGAAAAAAGACCAACCATCACATTAGCTTTGCATTAATTGCAAAAAGAATCTAAGAATTGTACAGATTTATTTTTTAATAGAAAAATGGAGGTAAAAGGAAGAATAATAATTATAATATTATCTATATATTATGCAAAAATCCACCGAGATGATGCGAAAATAAAAATAACTTTGAATAGATATGACATTTGATTAACCGACTACCGTATTAACGACATCCACAATGTTCATCATCGATCGATGGCTCGACAATCAGTAATTAATCCAAATTTTCAATTTTCCCCATCAGTACGTGACACGGACTCCCTGGTACCTAAGGATCTCGCCGATGAGCTCGCCCTTGCCGGAACCAACGTAGCGGCCGCAGATCTTGCCGTCGCGGATGAAGAGGAAGGTGGGGACCTCGACGACGTCCATGTCCCTGAGGAAGCGCATGCAGCTGTCGTTCTCGTCGCCGTTCATGCGTGCGAAGACGACGGTGTCGGACATCTGGCGGGACAGCTTGACGACGGTGGGGTAGACCTTGACGCAGGGGCCGCAGTGCTTGAGTCCGACGTCGAGGACGATGAGCTTGTGGTCGGACTTGTGGGCCTCGATCAGCTTCTCCACGTCCTCCCTCGAGTGCAGCTGCTCCACCGCCGAGTGGCTGTCCCCGTAGTACAGCACGTCCCCCATCAGCATGTCGGGGCCGATCGCTGCGGCGAAATTCCAATCCATGAAAACCATTTTACAGGGTCCATCGTGTAAGTAAATGTACGGAAATTGTTTGGTAGAAAACTTGTACTTATCCAAAGACTGCAAGCCATTGAAATCTCACACTTGCCAAGGTTAGGCGCACCAAGAAGTACTAGCTAAGTACTTGCCAATTGATATTTTCCTCTTGAATTATAAAGGAGGTTCATAGAATAGAACCACGGGGTATAATACAATTCGCATAAATCCCGTAGTTGGACTGAAATCACTTAAAACTCCCTGTGACCATCTCAAAAAAATGAAAGTGGGTACATGAACCTAATTGTGGATGGTGTAGGAGATTCGAGGGGTATGAAGGGTCATAGGTATAATGAGCGTAAACCATTAACTTATTGATTTCAAATTGAGAGCGATGTCACAATACTAAATCTCCTATAGTAAGTCGCCGAGTTGATTTAAATTTCTTGTTAGGAATCTAAATTATGCTATTAGAATATTGACCAATTGATTGCATGTAACTCAGTGCCATGGTAGACTCTTAATTACAAAGATACCCACAGTTCAGCGCAAAAATCTAAAAAATATCCATGCCTCGTAGACTTTTGTGTCGGGTAGACAAGTTACCTTCTTCCTCGTGAATCTTCTCCATGCTCTTGTAGAAGCTGAAGTGAGGGACCTTGTCGATCTTCTCGCGCGTGCAGAGTGCCCGCGTGGCCTCCGACTCGTCCCCCATGACCAGGAGGAAGTCCACATCGGAGCAGGTGCGGCTCAGCTCCACCATGAACGGGTAGATCTGGCTGCTCTGGGAGCTGTCGCTGGTCGCAAACTCCACCACCACCAGCCTGTTCTTGGCCGCCTGGAGCGCCGCGTCGAACTCCTCCATGCTGTGCACCCGCTGCACCCTCTCATCGCTCGCCTTCTTCCCCGCCGCTGCCGAGGCCGCCCCGGCCGCCGCCCTCGCCACGAGAACCCCTCCCCCTCCGCGGCCACGACGGGACGGTCTCTGCACGGCAAAGCACAAGCCCCGGGAGGCGAAGGATGGGAGATGGTAAACTCGAGCGGCAGTCGCAGTGGAAGGCGTCTGGAGAAGGGGAGAAGGGGGCTTGGAGAGGAACCCTGTGAAGGAAGCCATTGACGGAGGAGAGCTGTGGGATTGATTAGTCTGAGCGGTATCATGATCAAGGGGAGGTGCGAGAGATGATATCCACCCGTTTGCTCGATGGAACGTTCATCTCATCCACACGTTCCCTTTACTCTTGGCTTGATTTTTTTTATGCTGGGGCTGGTGATAATCTTCCCATGATTGGCAAGGCTTTGAAATTAGCTGAGGAATAAGATTTTTAACACTTTACGGCAGAGTTGAAAATACTCGTAATCGGAACTCGACGTCGTCATAACTATTTATTTCAAAAATCTAGACGTATATTAATACAAGTTAATTCGAGTAATAAGACATTTATTTTTCTTAAACAATGGTTTCGAAGCCCAATAGCTTCAGGACTGCGACGCGTCCAGGCCAAGAGATGCCCCGCAAAGCATACAAGCCCAGTAGCTTCAGACTTATGTTAAAAGAACAGTCCGAGACCGACATGGGAGAATCGATCCATTTCTACTTGGATAATCATTAATGGGAATGGAAGAAGGGGAAGGCCGAAATGGGCGGATGAATTTTTTTTATAATCGAAAAAATTTAACGACGAGAAAGATTAATATTCTAATTCTCATAAAAAAATAATGTAATATCCATTGGCAGAATGACACTACTTTAGACAGAACCCGAAAATACTGGATTTGTTAAATCACAACACTAGAAAATGTCCATTTTATTTCGGAGAGACTTCATGTTTCCATTGTTACCGTGGACATGGCCAGGAACGGCCAAGAGTTGTCAGACCTTTAAATGATCCTCCTATCCACAGATCGGCATCGTGCCCTAACCTGTTGATCGATCCCGCGCACTGTAATTTGAGCTAAAACGGAGACAAGATCGGCGACATTGTTCTTACTCAATTGATTCACCAAGTGTCCATTCCTCGTATCAAACGCGAATATTCCATTTCTCTTTTATGCAATCAAAATAAAAAAAGTAAAAAAAAAAAAAGATTCCAATTCCTCTCCGTTCATTCCTACCCAATAAATTCATGTGATGGGATTCTAACATGCCGAGATGGGGGCGCCGGGAAAGCCGACGCCACCTGTACTGGATTCTCCCGTACTTCACTCCGAGTCCTCCACATGAACAACGTCATCAATTGCTGTCAGATAAATAATAACGTGATAATTATGTCATTTTTCTTAAAATAAAAAGAAAAGAAATTTAAAATAAAATAGGAGAAAGCTTTCATTCTAGAATAATGGAAAAAAAATCAATGGTCATGATTAACTCAAATTATTTTAATTAACATTAATTATAATTATTGCTTAAATAATTAATATAATTTATTCGTTTGTCACAATTTAATTAATACTTTCTCACATCAGATGAAAAAGGTAAGGTCGCATAAAAATTCCTCCGAATAATGGTAACAAAATCTCGCGTTGGAACCACCCAGTTCAACCTTTTCGAAAACTTTTCTCGGCCTTTTGGCTTTTCCTAATGTCTAATGAGATGCAAGCTAGATAGAGAGAGGATCTATGGAGCTGTGCTGTCTTCCCAATTAAGGAAAAAGGAAGACCTCGGTCAACCTCCCCGAGCCGACAAATCGTGTTTGCAAGTTGCATTGACTCGACTGGTAATTCTCTCCCGTCTTTCACTCCATTGTCTTTCCGATTCCTGTTCATTGTCTTTCCGCGTAGCCTTTTTTCTATTAATCCTTCTGACTTTACAGAGCACCTAACCTCGGAGTCCTCACGTCTTTCTCTGTAACCGTTCCCCATTCTGAGACGGGACCAGAGAGGCACATAGATTTGGGCCGAGGAAGAAAGAATTCCCCTTTCAATGGCGGAGGACCGATCGCCCGAGTCCGCCTCCCCCACGGTGTTCCTCCACGGCGACCTCCAGCTGGAGATCGTGGAGGCCAGGTTCCTCCCCAACATGGACCTCCTCTCCGAGCGGCTCCGCCGCTGCTTCACCGCTTTCGAACCCTGCAGCAACCCCTTCTCCGGATCCGGCCGGCGGCGGCGGCATCACCGGCGCAAGATCATCACCAGCGACCCCTATGTTGCTGTCTGCATTTCCGGGGCCACCGTGGCTCGCACCCGCGTGATAGCTAACTCGCAGGACCCTGCCTGGAACGAGCGGTTCAGGATCCCTCTGGCCCATCCCGCAGAGCACATTGAGTTCCACGTGAAGGACGACGACATGTTCGGGGCGGACATGATCGGCGTCGCTACTGTACCGGCCACCGAGTTGCTGATCTCTGGGAAATCGATCGCCGGGTGGTTCCCCATCATCGGGCCAAATGGTAAGCCCCCGAAGCCCGACTCTGCTCTCCGCCTTGAGATGAGATTCACTTCCTGCGAGGATAGCTCCCTGTACACGAGAGGTATTCGGGCAGAGCCCGAGAACTTCGGGATCGAGAACTGCTACTTCCCAGTGAGGCACGGTGGGTCTGTGACCCTGTACCAGGATGCTCATGTAGTGGATTCTCATTTGCCCGAAATCGAGCTCGAGAATGGGAATCTGTTCAAGCACGAGAACTGCTGGGAAGATATCTGCCACGCGATTCTGGAGGCTCACCATCTGGTTTACATTGTGGGATGGTCGGTCTATCATAAGGTGAAGTTGGTGAGGGAATCCACAAGGGTAGTTCCCAACGGCGGGAATCTGAACCTGGGGGAGCTTTTGAAGTATAAATCTCAGGAAGGGGTGAGAGTTCTGCTCTTGGTTTGGGATGACAAGACTTCCCACAGCAACTTTTTCATCAATACGGTAAATCGATGATCTCGACTTTCACTGGTTTTCTTTTCTTCCTGGCATAATAGAATCAGAATTGACTTAATGGCTTATCGCTCGCATTTCAGTTTTGAGTTTTGGGTCTCAATTGCCTGTTGTATCTTGCTGATCGTAGAAAAGACCGAGTTAAGTTTCCGATTCAAATCATTGAGCATAGTATTGGACTGTTCTGCCTTCCCTGTTCTTACTGCAGGCGGGAGTAATGCAGACTCATGATGAAGAGACTCGGAAATTCTTCAAGCATTCGTCGGTTACCTGCGTGCTGTCACCCCGCTATGCAAGCAGTAAGCTTAGCATTTTCAAGCAGCAGGCATGCCTCATTATATCGCCAGCCAGTCTTATCATGCACTTCTTTTATGCTAATGCTGCATCATACTATTTCTCTCCTTGAACACAGTAATATAAATTCTGCGCTTTGTCACTGCTTCCGCGAGCACAATCTATTATCTGCGAAAGTTGTAGACTCGACATCTAGATTTTCATATCGTCACAAGATTTTAGCTCATCCTAGGTGCAAAAAACATATGAGATACACTTATTTCATGACGAGAACATATCTTAGATTTTCTTTTTAACAAGTGTTTTGGTTGTAAATTTCAGGTTGTCGGGACTCTCTTTACTCATCACCAGAAATGTGTGATTGTGGACACACAAGCACAAGGAAACAATAGGAAGATAACCGCTTTTATAGGAGGCCTGGACCTTTGTGATGGCCGCTACGACACTCCTGAACATCGGCTTTTCCGGGATCTGGACACTGTTTTTGAAAATGACTACCATAATCCCACTTTTCCTGTGAGTATCCATTGTTTATTCCTGAGGGGAACCTATTAAATTAAGGACCTGGAACCTCTCGAGTGCAGCTAGTATTTTAAGGAAGAACAGTATTCTGGTAATAACAGTGACCATTATAAAAGCAGCTGACTGCTCTTTGTTGTGGACAACTAATCGATGGGATGAAAATTGCATAATCGTAGGCGTTAAAATTCAAGAAACTGCTTTATGATTGAGCTTCACAAAGTCCCAAATTTGAATTGATATTGTATGGATTGTGATCTAGACGTTCTTGTTTCATGATACAGGGTGGGACAAAGGGCCCCAGGCAACCTTGGCATGATTTGCACTGTAGGATTGAGGGTCCTGCTGCTTATGATGTGCTAAAGAATTTTGAGCAGCGTTGGAGAAGGGCAACAACGTGGTCGGAGTTCGGACAACGTTTCAAGAAAGTTACTCGATGGCACGACGATGCTCTAATAAAGCTGGAGCGGATCTCGTGGATACTGAGTCCTTCTCCATTAATCCCAGTTGATGATCCCAGTTTATGGGTCTGTAAAGAGGATGATCCCGAAAGATGGCATGTTCAGGTAATTGTGTGAATTTTCACTGCTTGCGTGGGACCCAAATTCTATCCATCTTAGCCTCCTAGAGTAACCAGAGTTTCTCTATCACCTGCAGATTTTCCGGTCAATTGATTCCGGCTCACTGCAGGGCTTCCCTAAAGATGTTTTGACTGCAGAGTCGCAGGTTAAAATTCTTGCTATCCGGCTGATCATTTGCATTTTAGGAACGATGGTTGAGTCCTATCTTATTTCCCTGTCTTGCAGAACCTTGTCTGCGCGAAAAATTTGGTAATAGATAAGAGTATTCAGACAGCTTATATTCAAGCAATCAGATCTGCACAAAACTTCATTTATATCGAGAATCAGTATTTCCTTGGATCCTCATACGCTTGGCCCTCTTACAAGAATGCAGGTCCGTCGCCATATCCTAGACTATGCGTCGTGCCATAGAGATAAACTTGTTTTTCTTCTTTTTGTCAGCTGGTCTTGTTCGATGGTTCTTAGTTGTAAAAGTATCTTTCTTTGATTATGCAGGTGCTGATAATCTAATCCCCATGGAGCTCGCACTAAAGATTGCAAGTAAAATTAGGGCAAATGAAAGATTTGCCGTCTATGTCGTGATACCGATGTGGCCTGAAGGAGTCCCCTCCTCTGCATCCGTTCAAGAAATTCTCTACTGGCAGGTAACTCAACAGGACACCTTAGATAGATGCATTTCTGTGCATCTTTAGAGTAAACCAAGCAGCTAAGTGCTGAATATATTGTGCTATCTGTTTATTTTCCCGTGGATAAACTAGGAGCTCCAGCAACTATCTGGTCTTGTAATTTCTTTGAGCATTTTCCCTGTACTGAATCCTCATTACTATCTAGCCAAAAAAAAAAAAGGCATCTAAATGCTGGTTTTGACCATCCTCGAGGTCGGTTTTGCAGGGACAGACAATGCAGATGATGTATGAAATCGTAGCAGAGGCTTTGAAATCGTCAAACAATCACAAGAACTATCATCCATGCGACTACCTAAACTTTTATTGCCTTGGGAATCGAGAAGAGCTGCCCGAAGAGATGTTGGACGAAAAAACCGATCAGACATCCAATGGCAACATTACAGTAAGTAGAACTCGTGACATGAGTTGTGTTGCTTTCTCCTACGTGTTCAGCGAGTGTTATCAACCAAGATTCGATGATCTTTGCAGATCATTGTTTCTTTCTTTTGCTCTCAAAGGATTGTCTTTTGCCCAGGTTTCGGCTTCTCAGAAGTTTCAGCGGTTTATGATATATGTCCACGCAAAGGGAATGGTAGTGGATGACGAGTATGTCATCATAGGATCGGCAAACATTAACCAGCGTTCCATGGCCGGTTCCAGGGACACCGAGATCGCAATGGGTGCCTATCAGCCCCATCATATACGAGGAGGAAAGCAAAACAAACGACTGCACGGCAAGGTTTTGCATCTTCATGCCATCAAAGCAATGTTCTTGTTTTCCTAGTAGTGGCAGTAATATCAGCAACAGAAAAAATAATGCGTTTTGAGTTGAATGCATGCAGGTTTATGGGTATAGAATGTCGTTGTGGGCGGAGCAGTTGGGAGTGCTAGAAGATTGCTTTAAGGAACCCGAACATCTGTCCTGTGTGAACCGGGTGAACGGGATAGCCCAAGATAACTGGAAAAGGTTCACTGCCGAGGAGTTCACGAGACTGCAGGGACATCTCCTCAAGTATCCTGTCAAGGTTGATATCGATGGTAAGGTGGGGCCTTTACCAGGACAGGAGACTTTCCCCGATGTGGGAGGAAAGGTGCTGGGATCTCGAACGACACTTCCTGATGCCTTGACGACATAGAGACCGGTCCGGAAAGAGTTTCAAGGTTCTGATATACGATTTGTGTAATTCATCCTATACCAAGAGATCAAGTGCAGGGAAGTTCTTACCCATTTTTACAGAAAGGAATTCTCCAGAGACTCGTAAATCGTCAACTACTTGTCCATCATGAGCGGAAATCTCTTGCTGTCACATGAATTTTGAACAACCGATATAGTACTGGATTTCTCCGGTTAGAATGTAGCAAATCGAGTGCCACAATCGTGTTTGCCAAGTCTAGATGATGTTCTGTGTCGATCTTGGACTGTTCCTTCATACCAAACATTCCCATTCAAAAAGCGTGTCTTTGAAAACGGACCGACATTAGATCTAGACAGGATCAATATCATCCGAAAACTTTGGTCCGATTAAGAATTCCTCAATTGCCATTTGTAGGTGCTTTAAACTGGGCGGGCCCTCCTCACCCGCCTAATCTCCCTCCGAAGAAAGGGATAAGGAGACTTCAACGTGGAAGCCCCATAAGCGTTGTCCGTGAAAGTTCCAATCTACTTTCCTCTTCCTCTTCCGCTTCCGCCTTCCATCTCTCTCAGCAATGGCAGCTCCGGTGAAAGTGTACGGGCCCCCACTGTCCACAGCCGTGTCGAGGGTCCTCGCCTGCCTCCTCGAGAAGGACGTGGAGTTCCAGCTCGTCCCAGTGGACATGTCCAAAGGCGACCACAAGAAACCCGATTACCTCAAGATCCAACCCTTCGGCCAAGTCCCTGCTTTCCAAGACGAAGACATTACTTTGTTTGGTATGGGAAGAAAGTATTCTTCCCCGAAGAGCTTTCCGATCTTGAAATTTAATGGATTTAAAATTTTCCTTCGTTCCAGAGTCGAGAGCCATCTGCCGGTACATATGCGACAAGCACGCGGCCAGAGGGAACAAGGGGCTGTACGGGACGAACCCGCTGGTGAAGGCATCGATAGACCAGTGGCTGGAGGCGGAGGGGCAGAGCTACAACCCGCCAAGCTCGGCCCTCGTGTTCCAGCTGGCATTCGCGCCGATGATGGGGATTAAGCAGGACGAGCGGCTGATAAGACAGAACGAGGAGAAGCTGGCGAAGGTTCTGGACGTGTACGAGGGGCGTCTCGGAAGCAGCCGGTTCCTGGCCGGGGACGAATTCACCATAGCCGACCTCTCCCACCTGCCCAACACTCATTACCTGGTCACGGCCGGGAACAGGGGGGACGCCATGTTCGGGTCCAGGAAGAACGTGGGCCGGTGGTGGGAGGAGATCTCGAGCAGGGATTCGTGGAAGAAGGTCGTCGAGATGATGCGTCAGAAGGGGGCTTGAGCGAGAAGAAATGGTGTGCTAGGCTGGAGTTTGTGGTTTCGATGTGTTTGGCTATGCTTCTTCATGTCCCCAAGTCAGAGGGTTTGTAAGTTTGTTTAAGGTTCGCATTTAAACTGTGGAATAGCAATGGCAGGTTCTTTTCCACATTTTCGCAATTACGCGAAAGATATAGTAAACAAAGCATGGCAGATTACTATAAATAAGATCAATGTGTCTTCTTCAGAAGTGTTTGAGCCCATAACAGGAGAAGCGGAAATACTCATAGCAAGCAAATCTCAATCGTTCAGTGAAGAAACAAGAAAGCTAGCTCTTGGGATCGGTAGAGTGCAGGTTTCAAGATGTCTTTTAATTTAAAAAAGCATTCCATTTGAAATTGTAAATACAAGAGATGAATTTTACATGAACTTGGTGCGGGCCCACGAAGAAATGAAACCGCCGGGGAATCTCCAGGAGACAACTGGGTCTCTCACCATGAGGTCGCGGGCAAGCTAGAATTCTGCTTCACGGAAGCACTCTCCTTGCCCTCCATTATCCCCTGTACAGGAAGATCAAGAAAGCTTGCAGAGACAGGGAGTAGGACAGTAGCGGACCAAGAAAGAAAAGGCAGATCTTTCGCTTGTAGGAGAAAATTAATGGTTGTGTAGAAGAAAGGAGGATTGGAGAAAAAATGGAACTTTTTTTTTGTATTTTATTTTTCAAGAAATGGAAAGCTCAGCAAAACTATTTGTTATTTTTTTTTAATACCGACAGCTATATCTGTTCTTCATCTTCGTCCTCATTCATATTGTCGGTGGAAGCCAAGCCCGACCACATTTCCCTGCACTGATCAATAAACGCATTAAGTTTATTTTCTTTTATTTTATCAGTACATTCTTTTCTTTTCTCAGTATGAACTTTTTCCTTCCCCACATTCCCTAAAATTAAATTTTTAAAAATTCAATGAATATTAATAACAGTGTGATTTCATCAATATTTATGGAAAAAAATATACATACGTTTCATGGATATAATGAGAATATCTGAAGTAGTAATGGGGGATCTGAATCGATGGGGATTGAAATTTTAAATACTAAGTGATGCATGCTTAAAAAAAGATCTTACTTTGTGTGTCACTGAATCGAATTTTCATATTCATTGGATTTTGCAGTTATCTTTGCACATGAAGTTATACGGCACAGGGTAGTTCCTTGAGTAGGTTGCCTGAGTCTGTATCGAGCATCTCGGAGTGGTGAATCAATCAAGAAGTCATGCAATTCAGCGAAAATGTAATCTTCACCTATCAACGATTTCTCAAGGAGTTCGGGTAAAGATTGCTCGGTCAATGAATTCAGACACGATCAAACTGTTCAACATATAAGCATATGAATGGGATAGAAAGACAGCAGCGCAAGCCACCAAAACTTCCAAGCTGTTTCTTCAGCTTGTTCACTCTACCAACCGATGACTTCTGGGGATCAAAGCAACCCC
Source organism: Lagerstroemia speciosa (assembly GCA_037672795.1). Classification (NCBI taxonomy): domain Eukaryota; kingdom Viridiplantae; phylum Streptophyta; class Magnoliopsida; order Myrtales; family Lythraceae; genus Lagerstroemia; species Lagerstroemia speciosa. The sequence continues at coordinate 8,438,713 of CM075298.1, read as the reverse complement.
CAGATCTCAAAAATGGAAGGAGAAAAAACTGTCTTTGATTATGCACAGTAATAATTGAGGTATATGTTCGATCCGGTTTGATTCAATTCAATTCAATCCTGGTTTTATCAGCTGGAGACTTCATCCAGAAGCTTATACCTCCTGGCCTTGTTCCTGAACCCATGTTGCTGTCTCGACAGCTCCTCCGCTCTTGTCCTTCTCAGCTTCTCTTCCAGCTCCCTCCTCGTAATGATCCTCTTCTTGAAGGTCCTCTCCGGGGATGGCCCCTCGGAGTCTCTCATGCGCTGATCCAGCATCTTCTCCCTGTTTTGACCCTTCCGGCCATCAGATTCGCTGCCTTTCCTCTTCTCAGTTCCCTCCCCTTCGCCACCGCTCCTCTTGCTCGATAGCGAAGAAGAGTCCGAGGAATTTGGCGCCGCTGGCTTCTCCTGCTTTCTGCTCAGGCACCAGTTGCAGACCCGATACGACTCTGCCTTTGGGTAGAGATTGCTGCAGTATCTGTGGAGACTCATGTCCGATCGGATCAGAAATTCCAAGCCCTTCAGGACAGAAAAAAGCTCAAGTTCTTTGAAGCTATCATATCTTTTCTACGCAGAGGTAACGTTCAGCCTGCCGGAACAGAAAGGAATTGGCATATAAAGCTCGGAGCTTTACATACCAATTCCATTCAACCGTACTATGGCAAAGGTGACATAAGATCTTATTACCGGTTCATATATCTTCTTGGGTGAATTCATCAAGCAAAATCAATAACAGGCGATGTTTTGTGACGGAAAACTCGCAAAAAAAAAAAAAAGGAGAAGAAGAAGGTTTTTGGCATTTCTCCGGCCGTGGACTTGATTTTCGTTTTGTTACAGGTAGCTGGAGAGTTCTCAACCGACCTGTGTTGGAACCTGAACTGGCAGACCTTGCACTGGAAGAGCTCCTCGGATAGGCCATAATCCCCACACATACAGCACTCTCCTGCTGTCTCAGACAGCTCCATACAGATAGAAAGATAGAGACAGACAGACAGACAGACAGAAGGACAGGACAGAACAGGTCAGAAGAGGAAGGAAGCCATGAACATGTCTGGGAGCCTCTTTGTGGCAAATACATGGAGGGCATCTGCAGGTAATTTATAGGGTTTGTCAATTGTGTGGGTGTGACGGGCATTGCAATTTGTTTATTATGGATATGATTCGACGTAGTTGCCAAAGATGATAAAAATAATTGAAGGGGTTGGGGGCCGATAGGGACATTCCTTTCCAGACAAGTTCCTGCCAATAAAAAATGCATTTTTATATTGTTTTACATTTCATTTTCATCAATATTTTATGTATTGTTTATGGAGTCAATCATAGAATACGGACGAAAGGAGACTTCCTTAACCGAGATGTTTCATGGGCCACTCATGTCGGGGAGGTGGAGAAGCAAAATCTGCATACAACTTGCACATATCTTATTAAATTTAACGTTTTCCTTTGTGCCGCTTACTTTTATTTTCTATGACAGAAAAGAGGATTAACTCAAGAGGTGGGCAAAAAAGATGAGAATAAAAAAGAGAGAATCTAATTCAAAACCTTTAAATTCTGTTGATTATGATATAACTATACCAAGATCTATTTTTCTTGCTTTTGCTTTTCTTTTTCTACTAATTGCAGAGCTTTTAAGGACACGATCTGTGGTAATTGATGGCCCATATTTTGGGGCAAGAATCATGGACCAGTGTGCCGCATGATGATTAAAGAAAGTGGTGCAGTGCCACGATCAGGAGATATCCTCTTTGAATAATAATTCATCGTGCGCTGTGACACGGTCACTCCATTAATTTGGTCCCACGGAATTCATTTCATCGATTTATTAGACAGTCTACGAGTCTCAGGTGAATCTCTGGTTTGGTGAATCGGCATGGGGTCGGAATACAAATATGATGATCGAATCATACATGAACGGAACTTTTACAGAAATGGAACTTGCACAGCTACCCCCTCTCGACTAAGCATCAAAGCTATCAGATGATATAGGCACAATGGGTTCCGCTGAGTTTATTGGATGTCTTTCAAAGAAACAAATGAAGTAAATTACAGATGAACACAAGCCAATGATACAAGAGCAATCCCCCGATTGTTGACCGAATCTACAACTGCAAAGACTATCACAACCCCGAATCCAAGTTGACATCTCACCCCACAGATGCATAAAACATATGCAGATATTGGATCTATCAAAGAACAAGGATGGAGTATACTATGGCTGCAGTTCAAATAATACCGACCATGAGCAACCCAATACGATCAGAAACTTATTATGATTGCAGCCATGATGCCGGAGAATTACAAGGTGTGGGCTGGGACTGCTTCTTGAAGGTGCTTGACAGCGCTGTCATAGTGGACAAAGCCCATGAACCAGAATTCATGGTTATCAATGGAAATAACTTGGACGTACTTTTCGGCTTGATTGACTCTGCTTGTTGATGGGTTCACTGCCTTCAAATGGTGTCGTGGAATGACCACCTGTAAAGACGAAAGGAAAAGGATAATAACTGTAAATCATCACAGAGATGAGTTTTGGTAAACTGTGGACCATAACAAGAATGACTAACAGAGATGATTGGGAATTTAGAAACTTAGAAAGATTTCAAATTAGAGAAAAAAGATAATTTTACTTAAAAGTCACTGGAAAGGAGGATGGCACCGTTTTCAGGGGCTCTCTTTTATATAGCTATAAACATGTATCTGGCAAGAGACTAGCTGTGTTTATACAGATGACTATGACATATATTTTGAAGTTGGATAAACACACATATCAACCCATAACAATCACTAAAAATGTAAAATTTGGATGAAATCAAGAAATTATCATCCCAACTCATGAAATCAAGCAATGATCCTGCACACGCTTAGTGGATACGAAGCTCAGAGAAAAGGAAAGAATTAGGACAATTGAAACAAACCTTATAGTAACTCCATTCAGTCTTATCACCAACTTTATAAGAAAGCGGATTGTCACTGCAGAATCCAAGCTTTGCCGTGGACAAATATAAAGTGCCCATAACCGGACCAGCAGATGTGGACAAGTAACAAGCATATGACTTCAACAGTTGTTCCTCGGGAACAGTCTCAAAATTGTGTCTGAAAACCTTCTCGTAACCCCCCTCTGACAGAACTTTTGTTCCTTGGGCAATTCTACTGACAGCAGCATCAGCAAAACTGGGGCCTGTTTTCACTGTTCACATGAAAAAGAATTAAAAGACTTGCACCAGATTGTACACTTTTGAGAAGAGTAAACTGCATAAAGCAGTAGTATTCAGGGAAACTACTAAGCATAGAAGAAAAATTGGGCATGGGATCCAAGTTAATAAACTGCTATCAGAGTAAGCTTTGAAAGATGTGGAGATGCTTTGTAATGTCTAAAGACTTCTTATCTAGTGAGTAAATAATATAGACATGAGTAGGAAATCCAATTCAACTCAATTGTGAATATCTCGCTCATGTCATATTTGCCATACTAGGGTGCAACGCTATTCTTAAGGAATGAATAAGCACAATAGATTGATGTCGACCTTGTTATTTTTGCTAAATGAGAGAGTAGACAACTAAGTTTCCAGCTTGAGAAGAATCGCCTAATAGTGGTTGGTTAAGGAATGAAACCATTCTTATTCATGATGAGCTAGCATCTTCAGATACAAGAACAACAAGACATGTAAAAAGTAGAGACATACAGTGCTGCCACATATTTCCAGCAAGGTCCTGGCCCTTCTTAGTTGCCTCAGCTGCCTTCTTGCCCCATTTCCCGAGCACATCCTTTACTGTGTCCACCGTATCTGCCCACAATGGAAGAATTTAAACATACTCAAAATCCATAGCATCTAAATATTTACAGGAAAGAAAATACAATCTCCAATCATATCAATGGATCTTTCAATGCATGGAAATATTTATCATTGCCAATATTTGATGCAACTTGGTAATATAAAACTAGCAGCAAGTCCGTTATGCAATACCAAAAAACAGCGGCAAGTATCAACAATGTCACACAGATTCAATGATTTCTTGGAATGAATCACCAAAAGATTTATGAGCTTGGAGGCCATCACGAAACTACTGGCAGAATCTGAAACATCTGAACAGAATATGAAACATCTGAGCAGAATCGCAAACGGATAAAATTAAGTCTACCCAATCGAATTGATACACAAAATCTACCGATCACATTATGTACAAGTTAGAACCATAGGTCTTCAGAACTGTTAACAAGAGGAGCCTAGCCACAAAACCGACGCAATAAACATAACACCGTTGCTACAAGTCAGAAGAGTAAATTCTCAAAAGCAGCTAATTAGAGGCAACAGCGGATCCAGAGTCGAAGTTCGCCCATAAAACTCACTTTTCACTGACGATTGTGGCGCGGGAGCGGGGGTGACATAGGGGTTGGACTCAGGGGGCATGGTGGTGGCGGCGTCGCCGGAGATCGGAGCTCGGGGGGCGGAGGCCGTCAGGTCGGACCAGTTCTCGGGCGGAGGGGCGATATCGGCGGGGTCAAGCTTGGGATAGGGAGAGTAATCAGAGGAGTGAGGGGTCTGGTGCTTGGGGTCGGGCTCCTGCGGAGGTTTATGGGGATGAGCTGGATCCGATTGGCTCTGCTCCATGCTTGGCTGGCTGTGGTGGATCTCGGAGAGTTCGAGAAGAAACCTGCGAAGATGTCACAGGGCTCTACGTGGGAAGTTGGAATGATATGGTGAGAATTTTTTTGAAATAATTATATCAATTAAAAAGATTATAATAATCACTTAGATGATTAGTAAATTATTATTATAGATTAATTAATATTTTTCATTTTAGCAATGGTTTATCGATCTGATTTTATTATAGATATATAGTATTTTTCTCCTTAAAATAAAGCATTGAATTTAAAATTTTATTATTGAGAAAATTTTATGCAGATTAGGCACATTCGATTTTTGGGCTCGGCTCGGAAATGTAATGGGCTTCGATTCATCGGTTCTTTGATTTCCACCCGCTGCTCCGGCCCACGAAAAAGCCCAAGGTTTCGTTTTGGAGATTCTTTTCCCGGGTTTCAGCATTGAATTTTAGGGACACGTGTTTTCTTTCTTTTTGAAAAAGCAGATTAGAGAGGTGGGAATAAGAGATTATATGGGTCGTAGTTGATTGCTGACGAGAATCAGATCTACGGTCCATTGATCTTAAGTCGATAATAGTATTATTGTGCCAGACAGACCTTTCATTGGTCAAAATTTTATTTATTTATTCTCAAACGAAGTTGTTTTCTGACCATCCGGTTTAGCCTTTAGCCATTAAGAGGCCATGCATTAGCCGGGAAATAATGTACGAGGTCCGTTATAGAATTCCATTGATAGATCATTTCATCTTGTGATTAAGATTATGATTAAAAAAAAAAGGGATATCTGAGCCCAAAAAAAGGATAGAAGTAAAAGGAACAACCTCTGATCTAGCTCTGATTGGTACGGTTCTAATTTAGCAAATTGCTTCCCTGATGTCTTTGCGATAAAAGGATGTTTGTTTTGTTTCGTTTTACCCTTTTTGACGGGCACGACGATGGACCGGTAAGCTAAAATTCGAGGTTTGCATCTGTCCAGTTCTCTCGACCCATCGACCACCCACCCGGTGATTCGCAAGGACATATGTATCAACCTAACCTGTGGAAGGATTAGACTAGAATCCGACATGTCCTACAACACAGAGCAGCGGGTCGCCAGACAAACATTACCACGTGACAGTACCGTTACCCACGAGACTTTCTCCTACTTTTACCATCTTTGGCCCATTCCCCTTCCTCAACTTCTTCCTCATTTGCCTCCTTCCCATATTCCTCTCATACTCCAATCATTTTTTTCCGGAAAGTTAGGCCACGGTTGGAGAAAAGGGCCCAGTCCTATGCAAGACTAAAAAAAAAAAAAAAAAAAAGGGTTCACACAAGAAGGCCATCTTCCATCCTTCAACCAACACTTCCTAATCAAACATCCTCTCGGCTGACAAGTTACGCTCGTTTTGTACCATTCCTACGCACGCAGTAGATGTCGTTTGTGACAAGAGAGAAAACGATGAAAACGAGGCATTAATCATGTTACACAAACTATGGTATATATTTTATATGAAATCATTGAACCCGAGTTGGCTTGTGATTGATTCATGCTTACCAACTCCTTGGAAAGTCTGTCCACACTTTTTGACTATTAGATTTATGAAATAATGGCGTGATTATAACACTCATCATGGGAAGTTCGAGTTGCACTAGGAGGAGTTCTTTTGGAGTAAGCAAACATTATGCTCTCCGCTCCAACAAAGTCTTAAACCTGATAAAAATGGAAAATATTTAATTAAAAAAAAAAGAGAGAGAATACGAAAAGGAAACTCGGTGTAGTAGTACGCTCTCGACATGTGACTACGAGTTCAAAAGTTCGCTTCTCGTCAGAAACCCTTGGTAAATTGAGATCTTCTTTTTTTTTTTTTTGATAAGTCGCTCTCCCTAATAATTATCACACCACTTGTGTTAATCTCCCCTTCAGAAAGTAATTTAATTTCTCTTGGATTGCAAGCCATCATCACTCCAAATCGTACGACCAAGATCCATGACAATGAAAGGTTCTAAGAAAGAACAAAGCAACCTCGTAGACTATAACATCGCGCACATTAATTTCATAAGGTTACTGATGCCACTCGTTGGAAAGAAGGGAAAGACGAAGAGATGGATGGACAGACCACAGTTCCTCATCTTTTCCAAAATATGAGTCTCGACTTATTTGAAAAATCTTGGTTTTGGGTAAGAAGACGAAGGAAAAGGCAAAAGGCTGGGCAGGCAAGCATAGGGGTGTAAACGGACAGTTCGATCCGGTTTTTTGTAAAAATTATCGGGTCACGATCTATTTCGACCCGGTTTTTTCAAGTTAAAAAAGCATGCCGAGAACCGTTTAGAGGCTATGAAAACCACCCACTTCGGATTCAATTTTTTCGAGCAGTTTTTTTGGGTCCCGATTTTTAATATAATAATATATGAAATACAAAAATAATAAAATAAAATTCATTATAATAAATGAGAAGTACTACTTATGAATATTTTAGTATATTAAGAAAATAAAAAACATAAAATGATTTAATATTCAAGTTTTAAAATATCAAATATGCCATTTTTATTGTCAAAATCTAATAATAAAATAATTTATTACATATAATATAAACTTAACATAACTTTTGGTTCGGTTTTGGATCCCGCTGGGTTTTTCGAGTTGGGGCTCAAATTTTACGATCTGGTTTTTTCCACTTTAAAAGCCATCTTGAATTTATCTCGGGACCCATACATCGAGTTTTTCGGTTGGGGTTCGGTCAGTTTTTTCATTTTTTGTATTTTTGATTTTTTACTTACACTCCTAGGCAAGCAGGCAAATAATGCAGGGAGGAGAAACAGCAAGACTAAGCCTGAAAAGACATGTCGTGTCATGTTTAAATATGTAACGTCTAAATGGATTCATGTTAAAAGTACCTTAACTTGTATACGACCTATTTATAATCGGACTAACACGATACGGCGCATTCAATCCATATAACTAAATATGTGTGATATACTTGTAATTTTAACTTAATATATGTAAATGAGTTAATTGATTTGATACATAATCACATAATTAAACGGATTTAATCGTATCGTGTTACGTAGGTTCGATCGGGTTATATAAATGGATTACATGAGTCAATTTATTTAGAGATGAAACTCGTTTAAGCTCAACTTAAACTTATCTAACTCCATATCATGTCGTATCAAATTATGGTACCCGCTAAAAATTGTCAGGCCCAGCGGAGAGTCGCCGGATAGTTCAAACAAAAACATAGTATAGAAAGGGGAGGAGAGATAATATATATTTTTTTTTTTTGGTAGGAAGGGGGAGGAGAGATAATATTATTATAAAGAGTTTTAGATGTGATTATTTTCCTAGTGAGTTAAATAATGATTATGATAATAATTCTAATGACATATTAATTTATTATTATTTATATTTTTTTTTGGCACCGTGCTGGCTGATATCCGAAATTATGGAATTGAGCTGAGCTAGTGAGAGAGTGGAAAACCAGACACTGAGAGATGGAGGAGGGACGGAGGGGGGAGATATCATATCATGGAGTTGAGAAAGTAATAGGAAAAAGCAGGAAATCCCAATGGGCAGAGACAGAAAACCCTCTGCCATCTCTCTCCATTTCATTTCTTCCCATCTATTAATCCAACCAATTAAACTAATCCTTTTTTCTACCTTCTGCCTCTGACCCCGAGGATCCCAATCAAGATCCAATCTTGGGACGGATACCAATCTAAAGGACCGGCCTTTCGCTCCTCCATGTTAGAGAGGAACCACCGAGAGAGCCACTGCAGCCCCTCCGAGACAATGTCCGAGGAGGACGAGCCCGGCCGGCCCCCACCTCCGGATCCCGGATCCAAGAAGACCCGGAACTGCGCCTCCCGCCCCCATCCCGACCGGGTCCTGGAGATCGTGCTGGAGCATGTGCTCCAGTTCCTCACCGCCCCCCGGGACCGCAACGCGGCTTCCCTTGTCTGCAAGTCCTGGTACCGCACCGAGGCCCTTACCCGGTCGGATGTCTTCATTGGCAACTGCTACTCTGTCTCCCCCGCCCGGGTCACGGCCCGGTTCCCCCGTGTCAGGTCAGGTCCTGATTAGACCATAATCATTGCTATACACACTGCATCTGTACCAGTGCTATACCGGGACAAGGACCATGTCGTTGGAGGCCTTGCAAGAGCAATCATTCCCACATAACCCAACTGTCATATGGCAAATATTGATGATATTCATAGCATGTGGGTACCGCTGATCACGTAGATATTGATTTAGCGTACTTTCCTTCGATTGTTTTAGAATGCTTCATTTCGCCGAATCTGAGTTTAACAAATTTCCATTTTTTCCCCCTTCTTTTGCTTGGATTAGAGTTGGGATGGTTGGACTGACTCTTTCGGTCGGACACTTACAGGTCAGTGGCAATAAAGGGCCGGCCAAGGTTTGCAGACTTCAACCTCATGCCTCAGAACTGGGGGGGCAACTTCGGACCATGGGTGGCCACGATGGGCGAAGCATACCCCTGGCTTGAGAGGGTGTACTTGAAGCGGATGTCCCTCACCGACAGGGATCTGGGCGTGCTTGCGGACTCCTTCGTCAGGTTGAAGGAGCTGGTGCTTGTGTGCTGTGATGGGTTTGGCACTGCTGGACTTGCAGCTGTTGCCAGCAAGTGCAGGTAAAAATGATCTTTGGAAGTGGAGAACTTTTTTTTTCCTTAGATTTATTATCCAAGTCAAAATGATTTGAAATTTCCTGTTTTCTGTTCGAGGAAATGTTGCAATTTCTTGCATTCCATGTTGAATCTACTCAATTCATCATTCGGTTTCTTCATTCTCCTTTCTGAATAACGCGATTCTACCAGACAATTCGATGTCATCTGCTCTAGCAGTTTCTGTATTTGATGGAATTCTATTCAGTGGGTGTCAGAGTTCATCAGAGCAGTTGATTTCTTGCTCGTGGAGAAGTTTAAGCTACTGCAATTTTACCATGCAGGGACTTCCGGTACAACATTAGTGAAACAACTGATAGTAACATGAAAATGTCGAATACAAAGCTATTATGTTTTGAATTGTTTTGTCGTAAATTGTTTATCCCCATAGGAAGGACAGTAACCGGTTCGAATTTAAAACAAATTGGAATATGAATTGCCAAACAATGCAGCTGGGTAATTTGCTTTTTATTTAGAAATTCATTCTTTTGTGGAACTTGAAGTTATACATGTTTCTTGGAGTGTGAAAGCTATACTGCTTGGTTTTTTAGGTAATATGAAATTTGGGCTTGTGAGTGATTAATATGTTTTGCTGGACTCTTTTATGTGTTTCAGACAATTTAGAGTTCTTGACGTAAGTGATACTGAGGTCACGTATGATGGTGTGGATTGGATATCTTGTTTCCCGGAGGGAGAAACTTGTCTCGAATCTCTCATTTTCGATTGTGTAGAATGCCCGATAAACTTTGAGGCATTGGAGCATTTGGTGGCAAGGTCCCCAGCATTGAGGAAACTTCGAGTGAACCGTGAGGTCTCGATTGGACAGTTGTACCAGTTAATGGTGAGGGCCCCTAATCTCACGCATCTCGGGACCGGCGCATTTAGATCATCAGAACCTCAAGCTCCCATCAATCAGGAAGTTGATTATGTGTCAGCCTTCTCTGCATGCAAATCTTTAGTCTGTCTTTCCGGGTTCAGGGAAATCATACCGGAATATTTGCCTGCTATCTACCCAGTTTGCGTGAATCTCACATCACTGAATCTGAGCTATGCAAATATTGACGCCAGCCAGTTCAAGCCAGTCATATGTCACTGCCATAAACTTCAAGTACTTTGGGTATGTGAGCTGCATTTTCATGGTGATCTCATCCTGTTCATATCACATAACATGTGCTAAGATGTTTTCTTTGTCCGTGCAATTGTGCAGGTTCTTGATTCCGTATGTGATGAGGGGCTTCAGGCTGTGGCTGCAACGTGCAGGGACCTGAGGGAGCTTCGTGTTTTCCCTCTTGATCCTCAGGAGGATGTTGAGGGGCCTGTCTCTGAAATAGGCTTCCAGGCAATCTCCGAGGGTTGCCCAAAACTACAGTCCATCTTGTACTTCTGCCAGCGCATGACAAATGTTGCTGTGATCACCATGTCTAAGAACTGCCCTGACCTCGTTGTTTTCAGGCTCTGCATAATGGGTCGCCACCGGCCCGATCACGTGACAGGGGCACCCATGGATGAAGGTTTTGGAGCTATTGTCATGAATTGCAAGAAGCTTACACGACTCGCCGTATCAGGCCTTCTGACGGACAGGGCCTTTGGCTACATTGGGAAGTATGGGAAATTGGTAAGGACACTTTCGGTGGCATTTGCCGGAGACAGCGACAACAGCCTTAAGTACGTGCTCGAGGGTTGTCCTAATTTGCAGAAGCTTGAGATTCGGGATAGTCCATTCGGGGATGCAGCCCTTCTCTCAGGGCTTCACCACTACTACAACATGAGATTCCTGTGGATGTCCTCGTGTCAGTTATCCCGACAGGGTTGCAAACAAGTCGCCCATGCATTGCCGCGGCTTGTAGTTGAATTGCTAAGTTACGATGGGAACGAGGGGATGGACGATGAATCGGTCGATGTGCTCTACATGTACAGGTCTCTTGACGGGCCAAGGGATGACACACCCAATTCCGTGACCATACTGTAATTGGGTTGTAAAGTCGGTATGGTTCACCTCGATCACTCCATGGGAGGAAAGCTCGAGTTTTGCAGGTTAGTTTTACATAAGCTCGCAATGGGCGCTTCCACCCTGTAAAAGCCTGCCCCCGCTTGAGACACTCAAGCTATGAGAAGGACAGAAATACTTACAGAACGGCTCTTGCAACACAGCGGGGCTGCAAGATGTTGTAATTGTACGTGTTTAGATCGCCACGAAGAGGAAAAAGGGAGGATATCCGATGACCGAATTGTTAGCCTCTTCTCGAGATAAGTTCTGTTTGAGTGCTAGTGCTTGTTTTAGCTAAAGAGAGTAGAGCTGGTCATAGACCACTTCAGCATCTCCCCGAGATGCTTGGTTTCTGTCAGTCTCTCCTGTAATGTCTGCTGTAGCCCTTCCTCCTGGCCGATGAATTCATCATTGTGATTGTTAGCAATTTGATTGGATAATAAATGCCCGAAAATTTTGTGCAGGTGGACCACGTTCAACAGGGACTACGTTGTCTTTTTTCCTTTAAATTTTTCTGCCCCGTTTTGCCTCAATTATTTTCCCAAATATGGAATCACCAAATTGACTGTTTGAGACACCCCACCCACCCGTTATGTATGGACAGTGTTAGTGTCGTTCAATTACACGTTGGAGGCCCCACCCCACTGGGGTCCGATCTTAACGCCACGTCTGGCACGGAAGAATGGAAACTTTTCGGAATGATGCAGGCAAAATGAAATTAGCCCTTTTATACGCTAGTTATTTGTTCCTATGCTCTTTCATTATCCAGATGAAATATACTCTCGGACCGGACCGCTCGTTTGATCCAGCTGTGTTGGTCTAGTGTTCCACTCAGTATGATATGACAATCCTAATGGGACATCAATGAATTCAGGTAAGTTTACTTGCAAGTATGTGCATACATAATCTTATAAAAGACAGCGTATGTAGGGTTTTGAACTCACGATTCCATGAATTACTGATGAAACATACGTATATGTACCATTCGTTTGTGTAAATACTGGGAAAAAAAGAGAGCAAAATGTAATATAATCGAGTTATGGAAGTGGGATCTGACAATGCCATTTGAATAAGGAAATGGGGATCGAAGCTTCGCCCATTCGCTTGTAGCGTACAAAGTGGGTCAACCTCTCCAAGTCACTTTGCTTTCCTATGATGTGGAATAGCTAAGATCTGCTCTAAATTCGGTCTTTCGGATCATTTTCGGCCACATCCGTCGGATCTAACAGGTACCCGCATCGACGGCTTGCTACTTCCCAGCCGAGGACGGATCGGTCACGGTCTACGGGTTCGGGCGGAGGGATAAGATGACTACGAGGATGCTAGGGACTTGGCTGTGGCTCCTTATCCGTTTGGTGGTATTGTTCCGGGATGACCCGCTGAATTACAGCCTCTGCTTTCCCATCTTACAACGACAATAATTTGCCTTGTTATTAAGTCCCGGGCCCTCCCTCTTTTGTTTTCTTTTTCTCTCCTTTTATTCCTTCTTTTTTCAAACAAGGTGCCGTCTTTGGATTTCGATCCCGCGATCTTGACTCCCCGATGGACATGTCTTACTCTAGTACTCCACATGCTGGATCGATCATCTCTTCATCGATCGAATGGTGCAATGCGACACGGTTCGATTTCATTTTCAATCAATAATTGGTGCTCTTCTCCTGGGTATTATATTTTCTCAAAATTTTCTAATCAGCGTATTTATTAATTTTTCTCTCAATTAAATTAAATGAGAGATCGAACAACATGGAAGTGATATGTTCATTAATGAGAAATCTCCAGATTAAAATTCAACTGCAAGGGAGTTGGGGTGCATTTGATTGCTCCCCATCATATTAAATTCTCATATCTGCATTCAATTCAAAATAAAGAAATTAATACGTGTCGGTATCCAGCTGCTAGTCATCGGCAGGATACCGACCTGATTGTCTCTCAGTCGAACGCACGTCCCTAATGGAAAAATTTTGTAAAATTGTGACGGTTCAACGATACTATACATCACGGTTATGCGAGAGAGACGTGAAGAGAAAAAAAAAAAAAAGAGAGGGGAATTTCGATTCAATGGTTCGAGTTAAATTCTTTTTATTCAACGACTATCTAATTGTGACAGTATGGTACTGTGACGATAAGGAAAAAAAAGTCTTCTCCATGACACCCTGGAATGGAATCATGTAGCGAGTGACCCGGACCTAACCATGTAACTATTGATGCGTACGGACAATTGAGGTTTCAACCTTTTTAGGTGGGTTTCATGCGATTAGTTCAAATCTTGGATCTGCTGACAATAATTCAAAGGGAAAAAAAAAAGGAAAGAAAGAGATAAGTCTAGCATGGTATTTTCATAATTTTCGTTTGGGTTACAGATGAATTTTCTCAGAATATAGAAATACAGATAATTTCACTACTGATATATTCTGATTCTCGGAATTTTCTTGATTTTAATATAATCCTTAATTAAATAAAAAAAAAGATGTACTTCCACTAATCTCTTCTTCTAATTAACTGCTTTTGTCGTGTCACTATCAAACCTTCAAACAAAGTTAGTCGTCCATAACCACTTGGAATGAATGTTTGACCAAAGAATTTTAAATTTTAAAATTTTTTAAAAAATTTTATTTCGTAGTGGGGAAGATTAGATGGATAAGCCAAATCAAGATAACCCACACCTCACATCAAATGTCCAATGACACCCAGAAGACTAACTAAAGTGATTCTCTAGATAACCTACAAAGATCGATCCAGCTTGATGTTGTTTGACTATCATTGAGATTCTGAAAATGCATAGCACTTAACCTGGTAGCCATGTTGAACCGTCTTGACCAACTGAGGGATGTCATGGCTTCCGGGGCCGGCATCAAGATTGGTAGATGTTCGAAGATTGGGATGATTGTCCAAACCAAATCCAACCCACGAACATAGATATCAAAAGGATTGAACAGTTTAAGCTAATAAGAAGAGGTTAGAAACTCGGTGTTACCATATTTTTGTCATGGTGGAGCCCGATCCGAGAAGGGAGAGATCGCCCTCATTTAATGTGACCGAACTGTCCTTTAGCATTAAGAACCTTCCCCGTATAGAAACGTTCGGTGTCCGATCATTCTTTTCACCGAGCTGACAAAGAGAGTCGATCCAAGAGAGCTTCCTCTTCATGAGAGTGAAATTTCCCACAAAGTTTTTCGATAAATAAGGTCTATCAAGGCATGCCAAATGATGATTTGCCCTACCACAGCAGCTACCAGAAAAGTGATATGCACGTATTTGGAGTTTTCCATGAGTACAAGAGGAGAATATGTTCTCATTATCGTCAGTCGACATGTCGATGTCTAATCATGCAGCGCACGGCGAATTCACGACATGATCACGAACGAAGAGTGATTTGCAAGCACCGGTCCTTATGTATATACTCCTCCTGGATCGACTATCAAAGGATTACTGATAAACTCATCAGAAAAGCAACTCATATGAAGTATCGGGGTTCTTCAGAACAATGAAGCCAAGCCCGATATTCAGGGTGCCAAACGTGTGCTTGTTTCCGTACTAGTTTCCCATCAAATTCTTGAAGAGAATACTGAATGCTGGGATCTGTCGATACAATGCTCACGACTCCTTTTCAGTCAAGTTGGCTGCTGTTAGTGTATCCTGGAGACGAAAAAGAAAGACGAACCTCCTGAGAGTTCAGGTTTCAGAATCACAGTAATCCTGGATAAAGCAGAATTCCAAATTATGCAAGTCCATACATATATTACATGTTTTTGCAGTATCAATATAATCACAGATAAGCCAAATGCAAGATTCATATGAAACATGAACTAAAATGTGGAAAGCTCGTATTCCGATTCCTTGTACTGTTGATGCAGGGCCCAACTATATTTGTAAAATATTTCAGAACTTTAAAATGGCTGGACTGATTTGATTAGGCTTGAATTCTATGGAAAGAGAGAGAGAGAGACATGGACGAAGAAACCATTGATGATTCTCGGCCCACCTTGACAGCTACATCCCCCGGTCTTTGTGAAGAGGCCCATAAGGTTCTGTGGGCATTCGGGGTGTCCATGGGCCCAGATTAATCTCTGACAGACAAGAGTCCCCTTGCAAGAATTCTTATGTTGATGGATGAGGTGGTAAATTTAGCCAATGAAGTAAGTATTTTAAATTATGAATAAAAAATAAATATTATTAATAAATTAAAAATTTTATGAATAATGTGGTGAGCTGAACTGAGTTGAGTGAGAATCTCTCTCCGTAGTTCTTTCCAGCAGTTGACAACGCCAGGGCTTTTAGTTCCCCTTAACCCAGCAGCAACTGCACCATTGAAGTGAAAATAAAATATTTAGGAGGATCGTATTTGAAAGTATATGAAAGTATAGGGACCAATAATGTATTATTCTTTGAAAGGAACCCGGAATGACAAAGTGCACCCAATCAAGAACTGCCACGTACGACAACGGCCTCCAGCTCGTCCGTTCCTTCTCTTTGCTCGCCTGCCTTGCCATCTTCAACTGCGAAGAGGAAATATAAAGGAAGAACCGAAGAACAGGCCTCCGTACCGGGATAGACTCTTCGCGATCATCGTCAGCAGAAAGTTGTTCTTTGATCGGCAGAGGGCGCTTGCTCTCCAGATCCTCCGTGATGGCCAGCAATTTCAACTGGGGCGGCTCGTCGTACGGCGGCGCCGCTCCATATCGATCACAGTAAGTCCTCTGGTTCTCTTGATGTTACCTCCCGTTGTCGCTCAATTCTGTGCACTCTTTCGCGTTTAGTGTAATTTTTTGGGTTTGCATGCGTTCAGAGAGGGTCTTAGCACGAGACCAGTGGGCGGTTCTGATGAAATTCAGCTGCGGATCGATCCGATGCACGGGGACCTGGATGATGAGATCAGTGGTCTTCGAAAGCAAGTTCGGCAATTGAGAAATGTAATCGCAGTCAGCCTCAATCTGTTAAATTAGTATGTCTAGGTTGCATTTTGATGCGATTTTCGCGTGTTGGTCATTGATTGTTCAGCTAATACTCTAGGGTTTGCGGACTGTAAATTTGTGATTGATGCAGTTTCTCGCTTTCATATGAAATCCCCTTATTCCGAGTTTCGAGATTGCTCCCCTCCTGATTCCAATGACCTCACAGTCCGCATAGGAGATTTTATGGTTTAAGAATTTGATGAGAGTGAACTGTGTCTCTAAAGATCCGTCATCTAAAGTCTTTTGGTTACATGCAAGCTGCTTAGGTGGGATGCAGTATATTGTGATGTTATAGAGGCCTAAGAAGGACTCGAGATGTGCTGGGACAAACTATTACTTGATTCACGTCCTATTTTCCATCAGATCGCTTTGGTATCTCCTTGTTTGAGGGACTGGTCATTTTATTCTGATTTTAGATTTTGATTCTCTCTTTTGCCAGCTAATATGCATGTCTGCTGTTATCCAATGACTTGTATTTGATGCATACTTATAGTTCAGTGACTTTGATGCAGGTAGCGCAAGATATAGAGACGGAAGCGAAATTTCAGAATGATTTACTGAATCAGTTGGTATGTAGTTACTCTAGATGCCAATCTCATTATTTTTCTTTTCGGTTTCTCGTTTACTTGATAAGTATCGCTGAATGTGGGGGAATCCTAACTTCCCTGCTCATTGGTTCTATTAGATGAATTAAGGACAAACCCGTTTTGAATGATCCATGTCCTGAAATTCTTATGCATAGTGGGTGCTTAGACATAAAAGGAAAAACTATTTAGCCTTCTCAATGTTCTTATACTTGTTTGCATGCAACTTCTCAAGTTCATCGTCTCGAACTATGGTGTGTTTGTGGAGAATGAAAGTGCTTAGTGCATACAGAGTCAATGGGTTGAACTTAATCATATAGCTGGTCAGTTGTCAAAATCTTGTTATTGTTTCTGCTCCTGCAATAATTCAGGGAAGCAGGGATTCTAGCAACAAATTACCATGGTCCTTAGTGCCACGAATTCATCCATAATCGTTAGCAATATTTTCATCCCTGAAAGCAAGCATAATGAAGACAAGAATGAATAAGTTCAAATTATCCTCTCTTTTTTGTCAATAAAGTCGCAAAATAATAGTGCAACGCGGGGAAAAAAAAGAATGAATAAGTTTATCTGACAAAGCTTGAGCCTGGTAAAGAGAAATTGGGTGACGAGTTCCCACAGAGTTTGTGCTCGATCAATAGGGGATCCATTTTTTATACATTTATCCGTCTTGCATTTGTTATCTGTGCCGTGTTCTTGCATTTGGATAAAAAAATTCGAAGAGCTAAAACAGGCTGACCATACGAGATTTTTTTTCCCTTTTTGTTGTTGTGACAGCAAATGACACTGATTAAAGCTCAGGCCGGAGTGAAGAACAATGTCAGGAGGCTGAATAAGAGCATTGTCCAATACGGGTCAAGCAACGTTGTGCACGTCATAGCTTTCGCATTAGTACTCTTCTTCATCGTTTACATGTGGTCAAAAATGTCCAGGAGATGAGATTGCTTGCCCTCATCAGAAGGTTGAATGCTGAAGGCTGTTGGAGTTTACAACGGCCGTAAAGTGTTTGCTATGCCACAGTCTCCAGCATGTGCAGCCTAAACTTTAGGAATTTTACAATACTTACATGTAGGTAATGTATTTACACTTTGCCATGGTACTATGCCTTAAAATTGTTTTGAGGAAGGCTGATAGTGAGTAGAGCTCTCAGCCTGAACCCGCCCTTTTCAGTACTTCATGACACCCCATCGGTAATCCATATATTCTCAAGCTTGAAAGCTCATTTCCCTCTTTCCCCTTACCAGTAGCTAGTGACTCCGAGAGGCGCATGGTCTGAAAAGCCCGTAATGGCCCAGTAGCAATGAACGGCCCAGCCCATTGAGAGCCTATTGCGGAAAACCGGCCCGCCTTTTCTGGCCGCTAACCAGCTGGTCATCGCCGTCCGATGTCAATGGGCCTCTCATCTGGGCCGGATCCCTCCACTTCAATTTCCAGTGTCTGCTTCCCGCACGCTATGTGATGTTCCGGCTTGGCCGCCAGGTTAGCTGCCGAACCGGGAAGACGAAATCGCCAGAAGGATTCCGAAATTGAGCGGCTCCTCGGCGATCAGACAGTCATCGGTGGAAGGGTTCCGTTAACCATTGTGTCAGATTATCCTTCAGCTATAACCTGCAGAAATCCTAACCCTGAGCAATATTAATCCTTTCCGCGACCGGCGATTTGACCTCCGATGAGCAGATTGACCTGGTTGAGATCGGTGAGCAAAGACAATTGAACCACTTCGGATGACCTCCGCTGTTTATTCCGTGTTGACCTGTTTCGTCCGCTCACAGTGCCACCGGCAGTTGCTTTCTTCTTTAGCTCATCGACGGAGTTGGACCGCAAATGATTCGGCATCAAAGACAGCGGTGTTTCTTGCACGCAGTACGTGCTTACGATTGCCAGAAGTTACTTGAGTTACTCGGGAAATGTCTAATGCTATGTATTTGTTCATCAGCCTTGCAAAGCTGCAGTATTGCTACCAGTAGATTTGTCGATCATGACACCTCAGGAATGCAATTAGGATGCCGTTATTTTCATGCCACGAGTTAGTTCTCGCTCCTAGTTTGTATCTCTTATCAGATTACTAAGTTGGTGATATTGATTGGTCACGGTCCATGTGGAATTTGCAACACTCAATTCAGCTGTTGTGGTTAATTTCTAGGTACATGCTTGTCCTCTGAGCGGAGTTACTATGACATCCTTGGGGTATCGGAAAATGCCAGTCGAGATGAGATTAAGAAGGCATTTCATGCGGTGAGTGTGTTGTTGGCACATATGGTTTCATGGAGTAACATCAATCGAGGGACTGCCATTAACCATTCACTATTTCATTTGTTGCATTTGTACACGAATACAAACCTGTGTTGCAGTGCTAGTGTATTAGAAAATAATGCATGATGTAGGAGTACATACCAGCATTCTTATTCATGCACACTCTATTGTTTTAAAGTCAGAAAATATTGCAATTCCAAAGATACTCAACGTGGTTCCTGGTTGCACCGGAAAGTTTTAACTTCCGTTGTTGTGAATTCAAATCCCCTGTTCAGCAGTCTTCAGGATAAAGTTGAAAATGGTGGTGCTCATTTATCGTATTAATCACATGATATTCCAGCTCCAGTTGAATGCCTCTATGTAAAAGTTTATTCCTGTTACGCACTTTATTTCATTGCCTTTTAGGTTTAGCATAACTTAGGAATTGGTTTAATGCTTTTCTGTTACATGTGTATTCTAATTTTGTGTGTTTCAAAGGCCATGGTTATTTTAATCTCTGTACTTGTACTTCCATGCAGCTTGCAAAGAAGTACCATCCTGATGCAAATAAGAATAACCCTTCTGCTAAGAGAAAATTTCAGGAGATAAGGGAGGCTTATGAGGTATGTAAAAGATGGTGGAGGATAAAAAAATCTTGTTCTTTTTCCTGTTTTAAAATGGTTGAGTTCTGTGCATACTTTCCAGCCAAAAAAGTAGTCTGTATAATGAGTTCTCCAGGTATTCTGTTTTGCTAATATGGTTTTTCTTTGTCTGTTTGGTTTCAGACTTTGCAAGATTCTGAAAAAAGGATGATGTATGACAGGGTAAAATCTTCCTTATGTCAACATTTTTTTAATCTTTTTCACTCTTACTTGAGCAATTATGGATATTTTTTATCTCAATTGTTTCATTCTCTTTCTTGATTAATACATTATATAAAAAGGATGCTTGTATGAAGTTTTGTTTAGCTGGATCACAAAGAAATTTTCATTTTCTATGTTTTCTAAGATTGATTCCTGCAACTGACTTTTCTTTCTAATTTTATGTTAATCGAAGAAACGCTCCAGAAGTTCAGCAAATGTAGAATTTGACGGAGATGCTGAGGCATTTGCACGTGCTTATAGTACACATTTCTCTAGTTCATTCCATAAGATTTTTTCTGAGGTAAAATGTAATAACCATTGCTTTGTGTTAAATTTTCTTTAAAAGTTCTCCCTGTATATCATAAACAGAAACAGCAATTACTTAAAAAGCTGTTGATGTCTGCCAGATATTTGAAGACGACACCAATCAATTTGCATCTGATATTCAGGTTGACTTTTCTCTACACCTAATTATTTTGATTGTATCTGATTAATTAGGACTGACAAGCTTGAAAAGTCTGTCTTATGCTTTAATATATAGGTGGAGCTGTCGCTTTCTCTTGTAGAGGCAGCTAAAGGCTGCACAAAGCATCTGTCTATTGAAGCCTACATGCCTTGTGATTCTTGTGGTCTGTGACTCAGTTTTTATCCAATATCGTCGCTACTACACCCATATCATTATACCTTGTTCTTATTTAAGAATATCCGCATATGCTCTTATATGCGTTTAATATTAGGCTTATATGCTAAACTCACATTTTGTTGTAAGCAAAATCAGATCATGGACCAAACTTTCAATAAATTTTCCTAGGCCTTTGTTGCTTGATTAGAGAGGAAATTCTGATGCATAACAAGTATGATTTAGCTAGTTTGATGCTCCATGGAAGTTCTCGCTATTGAATGTTATGCAATGGAGTTAATGAGGTCGACTTGAGCACAAGCTGGAAGAAGTTGCAAAGGTTGTAGTATATTATTGTAGTATATCGGTGGCTATATACTTGGCAATGCTGATGTAGTAGCTGTATTTCTAGCTTGAGTCGTTGAGAGACAGTCAAGGTGATTCTTTTCTGTCTAAACCTCTAAGTGGCGTAGGAAATGATTACTTGCATCATGTCATTTTTTCTTTGCTGCGTAACTTGCATCATGTCAAAAACAAATGCTTTTCTGACTTACACTGCTTTTAGGTAATTATTGTGAATAACTGTAGACAACTGTAAGTTAATAGCTGCAAACCCCACTGCATTCATCATCTCCTTTGGCCTGGCCATTTTTGGATATTACTGCATTTTTTTGAATTCATTGTATGTGATTGTCATGCATTGAGATCTATCATTCAGTATTAAATGTTTCATGAATTTACCATAATGCAGATGGGCGTGGCTACCCAGTCGATGCCCAGCGAAGAGTATGTCCAACTTGCAGAGGTTTGGGGAGAGTAAGTACCACTGCCTGTCAAAGTTGGTTATGATTAATTTACATATTCTATATTAAAAAAATCCATCTGAAAATTTGATCATAATATAATGTCCCTCAAAGTCTCATAACTATCTTTCAATCAGGTCACAATTCCTCCTTTTACATCAACATGCAATACCTGCAAAGGATCAGGGAGAATCGTTAAGGTTTGACATGTTCCTAAACATCTATCAATGATAATATCCTGATATTTGGTCTATTTGCTTCATTGCACCTTAGCATTTGAGCAGGAGAACTGTAAGCTATGCAAGGGATCGGGAGTTGTTGAAGGCATTAAAGAGGTTAAAGTTACAATACCAGCGGGTGCGTTGTCCTCTTATGCTTTGTTAGATGAGTCTATTGAGGACTGCATGAATAAAAATTTTAACCTAGCTAATTTTATGTTTGTTTTGTTTTTTATCTTCAATAAGAAATTTCATGTAACTAAGTTAACTTTTTGCGTACAAAATTTTTGAGGACTTCTTTGCTGGTTTATTCCATGATTTTCCACAGTACTGTGGCAACTCTCCTACATAGATAACTATGTATTCTCATATCATCGCCTTGTTTAGATAGTTTCTCTGGACTTAGGAATGCTTCTTATCCATTTTGTATCTGTTGCCAAACTAAGACTTTGACTAGAGTATATCCTCTATGATTATCTTCTGTTGCCATCTTCCTATCAACCTGGCACCAAAGTAACCTAAGATTTGCCTTTCTGCCTGGTAATGAGCAGAGGACTGCTTAAAGGCATGAACTGTTTTGGGAATTTTCTTTTCTTTGTGATGGAAGAGATGCAACTGTTAGATAGGCTCTCTTCCATGTCCTCTCTCTCTCTCTCTCTCTCACGCGCGCGCACACACACACACACACACGCAAATTCAATGATGATGTGTCCTCAAGTTGGCTGAACACAAGCTACCTCAGGATAACATAATATTAAATATGGGAAATTTTTTGCATGCACAAAGTTTTATTAATCTTTACTTTCTTGGAATGGTGCAGGTGTTGATTCAGGAGATACGATTCGTGTCCCAGGTGCTGGTAATGCAGGCAGTCGAGGGAGTCAACCTGGCAACTTGTTCATCAAGTTGAAGGCATGATTCTCACTTCACTGCATTATGTTTCCTTATCAATTTGTCTCTCAAAATAAAGTCACTTCCTATCCAGGTTGAATTTTTCTTACATGCTGTAACAAGCTTCATGTAGAATTCGTAGCCTATGCTTCCAAATAACAGCTTATGTTGGACCTTACTTGTATCCAGTTTCTTGATTTCTTTAGTATCTTTCCTGATCAGTTTAGTCTCTTTAGTGTCTGTCTAACTGGCTTAGATTCCACAACTTAGTTCCTGCACTTCTCTTATCTTGATCTTACAGGTAGCTGAGGATCGTATATTTACCAGAGATGGCGCAGATGTATACGTGGACTCAAGAATAAGTTTAACCCAAGTAAGAAAGAACCAAGTTCTGTTCATTCTTTTCTAACAGATAATCTTTCAGACTAGTAATTTCCCATGGCATACATTTTGATATCATAATCAAAATAATGTAGTTTATAGTTGTATTAATGTGTTTCCGCATACTATTAATACAACTGAGGATTTTTTTTTTAGAAACTTTTTCTCATATTTATTATGCTTCAGGCAATTCTGGGCGGTAAGGTTGAGGTACCTACTTTGTCAGGGAAGACACAAGTGAAGGTTCGTGTTTGTCCCTTCTCACCCCGGACGTAAACTCCTTCCATCTCGACCTTCCAGATCTCATCTAGGATAATTATTCAAAACAACTTTGAAGTTTAATGTTGTCGTCTTAGATGTTGATGAATAAGAAGCCTTTGATTGACATCATTTTTATTTAATGGTAGCTATATTGGATGTAAGGTTTGACACAGATTGATTTTTGTTTCGATGAGCTTTCTTATCAATGTTTGTCATTGCACTTAAAAAAGAACTGATTCCTTTGGCAACAATTTTCCATGCATAACATCCGTGATCCAGAATTTTACTGCAAAATTGCTATTTTATAGAAATTACCATCCGAGACTTGTGCCTAACTGAACTGTCTTTTCTCTCTGGACACAAATGTCTACTTGTGCTTGCAATTGTTTTACTCTCAGATACCAAATGGGGTTCAGCATGGACAGCTACTGGTGCTAAGAGGCAAAGGTGTACTGAGAATTCCATTTGTTTCGCATTTTGCTGGTATTTGACTTATACTAGGAGACATGTTTACCCCTTCAAATTTGAGCAGGACTTCCAAAGCCTGGTTTTCTTGTCAACCATGGAAATCAGTATGTGCGCTTCCGGATTCATTTACCTACGTAAGTTATCTCGTGAGAATTTAATATTGCATGTATGCATGATATTATCTATCTGAAAATATGTTTTGTCATATTCATCCACATATGTTATTTCCAAATGAGGAGGTAAATTTTATTCTCAATGATGGCTTTCCTTTTAATTGAAACGGAGAGATTTATCATCTTCTGAGTTTCAAGATCATTTTGGAACTCTCTGTCCTGGTTTAAGTTCCACCTTCGTTAGCTTAAACTGCAAGTATGCACTTGGAGCTGCGTCCTGTGATTGCTTCATGACTCGTTTCACATTTCTGATAGCTGATCAGGCAAATTTTATTTCTTTATGTTACTTATTGCTGCTGCCCAGAGAGCTCAATGAACGTCAACGTGCAATACTGGAGGAATTTGCCAAGGAAGAAATCGACAATGAGAGGAATACCTCTTCCGAAGGAAATTGGTAGGCATTCACTTCATCCTTTTCATTTCTCCAATATTCTGTTTAGTACTTTCTTTCAGTATCTGAGTTGCTAGCCTTCTCTTAACATGATGGTCGTTGCATCCCAAAAGGAAATTTATGAAATCCCAGTAGTGCACTTCTAATGGAGTGAATGGCTCCTGGGATTTCTGTATGAGTCGACCCTTTCTGTGCTATAAAAGTAAATTGCCTCTACATAGCCGATGCATTTGCAATTAGATTCCAATGTAATTTTACTCGGAATTCCCTCTTCGGCTCAGTCCTGTTTGGTTTAACCAGTGGCTGTTTCAGTTAAATTTTTCTGACTGTAATGGAGATGCATCCTGAAATGGATTAACAGGCTTTATCAGCAGCTATCTACTGGTTGAACTTACAGGTGGCCCCGACTCCTCGAACAAGTGACAAGCCCTAAGTTCATGCTCGAGATGTCTCTCTTCATCCTCATCCTATTGTTGCTCGGTAAGATCACGTCCTGAGCTTCAGAAACATGTGGAAACCGAGTCACAGCAGTTCGGCGCAACAGCTGGTGATCGAGGTGTAACAATATTCAGTGGTTAGTCATGTAGGAGAAGAAGACAGGATCCGTCCACCATTTCTTGGGACGGATTCTTGTCGACAAGGTTCCCAAATTTTTTGTCTTTGAACAGACCATTCAGTTGTTCTTCCTCCAATTCATTGGAATCAATTCATTTTTGCTCCCATACATAGTTCTAAAGTTCAATGATATTAGTTAATGCAGGCTTCTGTTGAGATGAAAATCTTTCGGGGACTCGTGCTCCTAATGTTATTATAAAACAAAAAATAATATGACTTTATAATAGATAATTTCATGCATGCATTCATGGGTACGGGTCAGCGTAGTGTATGTTACGTCTCTGCTAAGTGTCTCTTCCTGGTTGCAGCATTCGCTATTCCTCAATTGTTGGGCTTTCCAATTATCAAAATTTGTTTTTCCCTCTCTTTTTAGTTATATCTTGGATAAGTCGCTGGTCCCTATTTTATGTAAATGGGGATCACATTTTAATTTTTTAAATGATAAGTCTCTTTAAATCAACTTGTCACTGCCACGCCCTTATTTATAATATAAGGTGTCCTCTGCTGGACATTAAATATCTACGCACCATTGATATGGTTAGCTTGATTGAGTTTGTTCGATATATTTTTCTCTTATGAATAAAGAAATTTCATGATCGGGAGAGTTTGACTTACCAGTAGATCACTCGAGAAGAACTATATTTACCGATTTTTTAATGGAGTGATCCGGTTGGAGTTAACCTAGCAGGATTTAGATTAGTTAGCCGAAATCAACAACTTGGCATTGGGTTTTTTGGCTTAAAAATTCACACCAGCATCCATTAGCCGAAAAAAATTGAAATCTGAACCAAAGTGGGGAAAAAGGAAAAGACCGGGATAAGAACGGTTAAAAAAATAAAGATTTTGGGGCAAAAGTGATAAAGAGGATAAATGTTGAGGAGTCTTTTAATTTATGTGTTCGTATCTCAAATCGAAAAATCAAATCTAATTGAATTGAAAAAAAAAAAAAGAGAGAGAGAGAGAGAAAAGGGTAGAAGATGTCAAGGACAGGTACCCGAGGGTCAATGCGTGTTACATGGAAATTAGTTGGTGGGCAGCAACTAATAATTATCAGTACTTTATGTTTTCAATATGCTTCGCATATTCAATGCCAAAGTTTGGAGCACGCATCCCCCGCTGCCTCGTAATCTTTTCGGTTTGAGTGCTTATTCCCTAGTACTCCGAAATAAATTCAAATTCAAGTAACATCAGTCTATTAAAAAATAAAATTTTTAATAATAATAAATTTTTTATATATATAACTCGAATATGCAATCTTACTTAAAAAACATATATTAAATCCATCTCTCGCCCATATAATTTGATAATCAACCGTATATATTTATTAATGTTAAAAATCAATATATAATTATAAAGTCTGTGAAATATGATTAAATGTTATGATTTTATAATCAACTGTATCTTTGACATCTATAGTACTAGCACGAGTGTATAAATGTGTGTGTGTGTGTGTGTCTGCACTCTTCTGTCTCTAATCTGTATGTTGTGTGAAGAGAAAATGGGAAGGACGGCCATCAACGAGGGATGTGGAGGGCTGGACGAACGTCCATTCCTCCAATCCTCCTCTCGAATCGACGGTGATCAGAAAAGCTCTGCCCTCTCGGAGCAGAATAATGCAGATCAGCTGCCGCTGATGCACAGGGTGTGGAGGGAGACAAAGAAGCTGTGGTACATACTGGGGCCATCCATGGTCAGCCGGGGGGCGACCTCCACCATGAACCTTTTCAGTCAAGCCTATGCAGGCCACCTCGGCGAGGTCGAGCTCGCGGCCTTTTCCATCAGCGTAACCGCCATCGTCGGCTTCAACTTCGGCATCTTGGTGCGAAACCCCCCGCTAACTAATATAATCTCCTCACCTCACCTCTCCTTTTCATCAGCTACACCATTGTCGGAATGCTGTCTCTTTTTACTGGTGTCAAATTACTGCAACTCGACCGGCGGCGAGTTCGTCAGAGATACTCTCGGGAAAGAACTGTTAACTGGTCCCGCTGAATACCCACAGTCTTTCGTATATTATTGTTGATACATCTTATAAAAAGCTAAATTAATTATTAAGTGTCGACACCCGGTTCTCTTAATCTCAACTCTGATACCATGAGAAGTTATTGTGAGTAGATCGCCGGCGAACCCTTTGCTGGGTTTTAGACGGGATTTTGTCGGTGAATTTTATAAAAAACTGAGTTCATTTACACTCGAAAACTGACGTTATAGGTGGCAATATCTAGTTATTTTTAATCCAGTAGATGTGATATTTAACAAAACGGACTGTACATGGAATGTGTATATATATTAGCTAGGGATGGTGAGTGCATTCGAGACGCTGTGCGGGCAGGCTTTTGGAGCCAAACGGTACCACATGCTGAGCATCTACGTGCAGAGGTCGTTCATCATCCTCTTCATCTGCTGCCTCCTCCTCCTGCCCGTGTACATCTTCGCGGCCCCGCTGCTCCGCCTCCTCGGCCAGCCTGACAACGTGGCGGAGCTGACCGGGGAACTGGCCCTGTGGCTCATCCCTCTTCACTTCAGCCACGTGTTCATCCTCCCGCTCGACCCGTTCTTCCAGAGTCAGCTCAAGACCCCCATCATCGCCTCGCTCCCCCTGGTGAGCCTGGCCTTGAACGTGGCAGCCAGCTGGCTCTGCACCCACCTGCTCGGCTTCGGGGTCTTTGGGTTGGCCGTGTGCCTTGACCTGTCGTGGTGGATCGTAGCACTTGGAATGCTCGGGTACGCCACTCTCGGCGGCTGCCCGCTCACATGGACTGGCTGGTCAGCGGAGGCGCTCTCCGGGCTCTGGGAGTTCCTCAAGCTGTCGGCTGCTTCCGGGGTCATGCTCTGGTAAGTACATGTGATCTCCGGTCTCCGTATTGAATATTCTAATTAATAATTAAAGTAAAAAAAAAAATTTGCTAAGTGTTATTATCATTCTCAATCTAAAATTACGAGATTGTGGATTTAATTCTCATAAGTGTGATTTCTCATACCTTTTATTCATCTTCGTTCTATGATCTTCTAAATTTACGTCCTTCCATCACACTAAAAAAAATTAACAATCAAAGTTCATTGTAGTGTGATCAGATTATCGTGAATTCGATTCTCATCAATAAGACTTCTCGTACACTTTGTTTCCTGGCTATTACTACCAAGATTAGCTTCTACTGATCTTTTCTATCCTTGATGAGATCGGAGCAGTCTCGAGAGTTGGTACCACAGGATGATGATTCTGATGACCGGATTTCTTCATAGTTCTACGATTGCATTGGATGCCTTGTCGATTTGGTAAGTGACGTCCTCCTCTTGATTTCGATTTTGATTTTGGTTTTGGTTTTATATGTCGATTGGTATGTTAGATACGGGACTCTGTCCTCCTCACTTGGACTTTGTTGGTGACTAACACTTGTAATTGTGTATGTGTGGCACTGGCAGCATGCACATCAATGGGTGGGAAATGACGATTCCGCTTTCTTTCCTTGCTGCGACCGGGTACAACATCCTAGCTATTCCATCAATTTCCCTGTCCAAAAAAAATTTTTTATCGTTAACGTTAATTAAATTATTTTAATTAGTAATAATTATAATAATTATCCCGATAATTAATATTAATTTTACTCACCAATAAACAGAAAGGAAAATTTGTTGCATTTCCTTCTGACGATCAACGAAGTAACATCCTGATTCATGAGATCATTTTTGGATGGAAATTGAGTCGACAGGATGCGGGTGGCGAATGAGCTCGGAGCCGGGGACACGAAGGCGGCGAAGTTTGCCATGGTCGTGTCAGTAGTGCAGTCGACGATCGCTGGGCTCTTATTCTGCGTTCTGGTGATGATCTTACGGGGCGAGATCGGTTACATCTTCACGTCGAGCGCCGGCGTTGTCGAGGAAGTCGGTGAGATGTCTCATCTCCTGGCTGCAACCATCCTGCTCAACAGCGTCCAGCCAGTCCTGTCAGGTAAAACTCCACGCCCTCCGAGCACCATCATTTGTTGTCCAATCTTCTCTCACCGATTTCATCGAATAACAACATCCTTCGGCTTCCGACACCTGTTTATGTGACAGGAGTGGTGGTCGGATCGGGATGGCAAGCAACGGTGGCGTACGTAAACCTGGGATGCTACTACATGATTGGACTCCCTCTGGGGCTGCTCATGGGCTGGGTCTTCCAATTGAGTGTTATGGTACTTTCTTCCTTCCATTCCAATGCAACCTAGTATCAAGAAACCAACAAGTTCTCATAATCCAGATTCGAGACCTAGCCCACAAAATTTTTTAATCATAATATTCGAATCCGAGACTTTACTCGAGAGAAAGATATGTCGAATTTTCTCAACCAACTCATGTTTATACTTAATGCGGTAAAAGAGCCCTTGCAATTATTTGTGACGGTGCAGGGCATATGGGGTGGGATGATCCTTGGTGGAACCGCCGTGCAGACCGCAGTTCTCGCTATAATAGTCGCAAGATGCGATTGGGACAACGAGGTATGAAAACTTCCTTTGCTCTAGGCCGTGTTTCGCATTTCGCTCCCCCTAAATTTTCCGACCACGATCGTAACCGAAGGAAAATGAAAAGTTTCCGCTCCACTTGCAGGCCGAGAAAGCTCGATTGAGAGTAGCAAAGTGGTCGAGTACTCCTAATTCCGGCGACGGTGAACAGATCACATCCTAGCGTTTCATTTATCAATGCCAAATAAACTAACACGGCCACTCAACTACGACAGCTTCCAAATCAAATCTGTTCTCAAGAATAAAGAGACTCGCTCGCTAAGGTCGAAAATTAAGGTGATTCAGTATATATTTCCTGCAAGTAAATTTCGTGAATAAAGAAAATTCACGACATTGAACCGATTTGACTCGAATTTGGACCGGTCGAAGTGCCAGCCAGCCAATCCCATGTGCTAGAATCTCATCTATTACAAGTCTTTTCATCTAACTTTCATGGAAGCACTGAATACGAGGAAGAGATGATGATGATGATGATGATGATGGTGTCGGCAACAAGAAACACCGTCCTCCCAGCTGCAGCTGGTTGCAGACGACTGGACTCGAGCCTTCCACTTCCGCTGCTAGAATGAATCACCCAAAAGACTATGTAAATGTCATCGGCTTTCTACGGAATGATTCTAATAAATGAATTTTTCAACCAATATGGAAAAAAAGAAAAGAAATGAAAAGAAAAGAGACATAGATAGATGGAAAGAGGTGGTACCATTGCTTAAAGTTTCAACTACTCTTTTATGAATTTTTTTAAAAAAATTTACTGATAAAAAAATCTTTAATGATTAATATTCCGTGAAAATCAGTACTCGATTGTAAAATATTATTACAAGATAAAAATTATATAGTTTTATTTTTGACTGTATAATCGATAATTTCGTAAGCAGTACGGGTCAGCATCCAGTATTATTCTACGTGTCTGCCAGATGTCTCTTACGGGTTGCATGCAGCATTCGCATATTTTTTATATGGTCGGGCTTCTAAAGTCTTACCTTACCCAACCCACGTGAATGGCTTTGATTTTGGATTTTGCTGTTCCTGTGCCCTTCCTTTTTTTAGTTATTTCTTGGATAAGTTGCTGACCTGATCCCTATTTTATGTACACCATGATATCACATTTTAATTTTTAAATAATAAATCTCTTTAAATCGACACTTCACTGTCAATATATCATGATTCAGATTACCTAATATCTCATCCTCTTAAGATAGATTCGAGTATTATTGTGAATGGAGAAATTTCATGATCGGATGAGTTTCACTTACCAGTGGGCGGCCGTCCAAGAAGAACAATGCCTAATGGTCTTTTTAATAGACCGATCCATTTCGAGTATCAACACGTTGCGTTCGGTTATTTGCCCAAAAAATTTCACATTAGCATCTGTTAACCGAAAAATTGACATCGTGACCAAAGTGGTAAAGACGAGAAAGATAGGGGATGAGGATGATAAAAAAAAAAAAAAAAAGATAAAAAAACCGGTGAACAGAACCGTATTTTGCCCTTTTAATTTACGTGTCCATATTTCAAATCGAAGAATCAAATCAAACTGGGGCCAATGCGTGTGACATGGAAATTAGTTGTGGGGAGCAACTAATATTTTCAGTCTTAAGTTTTCAGTAAGCTTTGAATATTCAATGCCAAAATTTAGAGCACGCATCCCTCGCTGCCTAGAAATTTTTAAGTGTTCTTATCTCGTCACGTTACCTGAGGAAATAGTAATTAAATTATGACAACATACAAATTTGTGTACATATTCTTTTCCGCTGAGTCCTTGTTGCTTAATATTTACGAACATAAAACTTGTGATTAATTTGTATTCGAGTCTGCAAAAAAAGTGAAATCTCAGTAATAATAAACTCTTTTTAATATATATAACTTGAATATAGTATCTCACATAAAGGACAGACATCAAATCCATCTCTCACCCAAATGACAGTGGCACGGCTGCTTCTTACCAATCATGAAAGATCTGTCTCCTTAATTTTATGAAATTGTCTCTTAGTTTATCTATATGGACTCTGGTAAACATTTATCTATATGCTTTTTTTTTTTTTGCTGAAACATTTATCTATATTCAGCACATGTTAAATAGTTTACGTATATTAATACGTGGGAGGAAAGTGGGCCATTTGCCCTCTATATATATATATGTATATATATATATATGCGCGCGCGCGCGCGCACTGTACTTTTTCTGGATCTGTATGCTATGTGCAGAGAAAATGGGACGGACGGCCATCAACGAGGGATGTGGAGGGATCGACGAACGTCCATTCCTCCAACCGGAATCCTCCTCTCGAATCGACGGTGAGAAAAGCTCTGACCTCTCGGAGCAGAATAATGCAGATCAGCTGCCGCTGATGCACAGAGTGTGGAGGGAGACGAAGAAGCTATGGTACATCCTGGGGCCAACCATGGTCAACCGGGGGGCGGCCTCCACCATGAACGTTGTCAGTCAAGCCTATGCTGGCCACCTCGGCAAGGTCGAGCTCGCGGCCTTGTCCATCAGCGTAACCGCCCTCTTCGGCTTCAGCTTCGGCCTCTTGGTACGAAGCCCCCGCTAACTAATATAATCCTACTCACCTTTACTTTCTATTTAGCTATATATACAGCATTATCGGAATGGTATCTCTCTTTACTGTAGTCAAATTACTGTCACTCCACCGCCGGCGAGTCCTCGTCTGAGCTTTATATGAAATTGCAAGAAAGAACTCTTAACTGCCCTGCTGAATACACCCGCTCTTTTGTATATTATTATTAATGAACCTGAGAAAAGGCTAAATTTATAGATGGCATGGTATCCGATTCTCTTAATTTGAACCGTTATACCATGTGAAATTATTGTGAACAGATCGCCGACAAGCTCCGATGAGGTTTAGATGGGATTTTATCAGTGAATCTTTTTAAAAAAAGACTAAGTATGGTTTCACTCAAGAGCCAGTGCTATGGATGGTGATAATAGTTATTTTTAATTCAGTCGAGCTGAGATTTAAAGACTGACCTACTGAACATGGAATGTATATTAGCTAGGGATGGCGAGCGCACTCGAGACGCTGGGCGGGCAGGCTTTTGGAGCCAGACGGTACCACATGTTGGGCATCTACTTGCAGAGGTCTTTCCTCATCCTCTTCGCGTGCAGCCTCCTCCTCCTGCCGGTGTACATCTTCACAGCCCCGCTGCTCCGCCTCCTAGGCCAGCCCGACGACGTGGCGGAGCTGACAGGGGAACTGGCCCTGTGGCTCATCCCTCTTAACTTCAGCTTTGCCTTCATCCTCCCGCTCAACCGGTTCTTCCAGAGTCAGCTCAAGACCCCCATCATAGCCTGGCTCTCCCTGGCCAGCCTGGCCGTGAACGCAGCCGCCAGCTGGATCTGCACCTACCTGCTCGGCTTCGGGGTCTTTGGGCTGGCGGTGTGCCTTGACCTGTCGTGGTGGATCGTAGCGTTCGGATTGCTCGGATATGCCACTCTTGGCGGATGCCCGCTGACATGGACTGGCTGGTCGGCCGAGGCGTTCTCCGGCCTCTGCGAATTCCTCAAGCTGTCCGTTGCTTCCGGGGTCATGCTCTGGTAACTATGAATTTTCTAATACGCGCATGCCGAAATTTGAGCAATAATGCGCTCTCCTGTGAATATTCTAATATTCATATCAACGGTTACTTGAAATAGTTTGACATGTTGG
The DNA here is from genome assembly GCA_037672795.1 of Lagerstroemia speciosa. Taxonomy (NCBI): domain Eukaryota; kingdom Viridiplantae; phylum Streptophyta; class Magnoliopsida; order Myrtales; family Lythraceae; genus Lagerstroemia; species Lagerstroemia speciosa. The sequence goes on along the minus strand of CM075298.1, from coordinate 8,405,812 downwards.
GCGAATTTTACTCTTTCATAGATCAACCAAATTCGAACTTGAATTAATCATGACCCATTAAATTTCGACATACCCATTGATATACATAAAACCATTAACATGATCAAAATGTTATGAATTAGATTCTTGTTAGCGAGGCTTCCCATCATATCTCAAGCTAGGAGAAAGACTCTCTCCAGGCTCGGGGTCAGGGGGCTTCAATTGCAGCAAAGATGAGCTTCCACTAATTTATTTCTGAATATTTGGTATTTTCTTCTCTTGAGATTGGAACAGTCTCGAGACCTGGTACTACGTGATGTTGATTTTGATGACTGGATTTCTTCATAATGATACGATTGCATTGGATGCCTTGTCGATTTGGTAAGTGACGTCTTCCTCTTTGTTCTCGCTCTTGATAATAAAGGAAGTGCCATTACATATAATAAATGAGCTAATTTTGATGGCTCTATTTTGGACTTTGTCGTGACTACCGTGGCTGGCGACCAAAAAAAAAAAAAAAACAATTGTAATTGTACATGTGTGGGTGCGGCACTGGCAGCATTAGCATTAATGGGTGGGAAATGACGGTTCCGCTTGCCTTCCTTGCTGCGACCGGGTACGACTTCCCATTTCACTGAGTTAACCCTTCTTAAAAGACGATTTTAAACTATTTTAATCAGTAATATTATGATAAATAATTACTTAGATGATTAATATTAATTTATTCATTTATTACAATTCGATTGGTGCTTGCTTAAGTCATGTGTCGAAATAGGATCACTAGTTTACCATTTCTCCCTTTTTTTTAATTTTTATTTTTCATTTTTGGGGGTGGAGTTGATTCGACAGGGTGCGGGTGGCGAACGAGCTCGGAGCTGGGGACGCGAAGGCTGCGAAGTTTGCGATGGTCGTGTCGGTGGTGCAGTCGACCGTCATCGGTCTCTTCCTCTGCGTGCTGGTATTGATCTTACGGGGCGAGATCGGTTTCATGTTCACGTCGAGCGCCGACGTTATTGAGGAAGTCGGCGAGATGTCTTATCTCTTGGCTGCAGCCATCCTGCTCAACAGCGTCCAACCAGTCCTGTCGGGTAAAACTCCACGCCCTCCAAGAATCATCGTTTGTTGTGCAATCTCATTTTACCGATTTCGTCAAACAACAAGATCCGTCCGTAACACGGATCGGCTTCCGGCACATTTATCCGACAGGAGTGGCGGTCGGATCGGGATGGCAAGCAAAGGTGGCGTACATAAACCTGGGATGCTACTACGTGATTGGACTCCCTCTAGGGCTTCTCATGGGCTGGGTCTTCCAATTGAGTGTCGTGGTACTCTCTTTTTTCAATCCATTCAATCTAGTATCAAGAAACTAACAAAAAAATAGGGTCGGTCCATTGAGAGATAAAATTCTCTCGGTCATTAAATTTCCTACTCATAACACTCAAATCTGAGACTTCACTCACGGGAAAGAGATGTCGAATCTCGTCAATCAACCGATGTTAGTGCTTTACTTTCGATCCGTGGCTTGCTCACTCTGTCTCGCTTGCCCAACTGCACCATCACTTAAAATAGCCCTTGCAATTATTTTTGATGATGCAGGGCATATGGGGCGGGATGATCCTTGGCGGAACTGTCGTGCAGACCGCAATCCTCGCTACAATAGTCATAAGATGCGATTGGGACAACGAGGTAAGGAAACTTCCACTGCTGTCGACCGTGTTTCGCATTTCGCTCCCCCAAAATCTTCCGACCACGTTCATAGCCAAGGGAAATGAAATGTTTCCGCTCCACTTGCAGGCTGAGAAAGCTCAATCGCGAGTGGCAAAGTGGTCGAGTCCTCCCGATCCCGATGACTCTCAACAGATCACATCCTAGCGAGCGTTCATTTATTAGGTGCCAAAGAAATTTCGGTGCCACCCGCGCGTGTCGTCCTCAGAATCAAATCTACTCTGGACAATAAAGAAAATTGCAAGAATTAAAATTAAAGCTGTTCAATATTTATTTTTTACTAGTAAAATTTTGTGAGTAAATTCATAAATACGTGTTAGTGACCGGTTTGGCTCGATTTAAAACGGGGAAGCGGACTGCCACCGGCGCTTTACCTGTGGGTCCCACTAGCAACGGCTAAATCTTCCGTTTGAAACGAGCCCCAAATTTTTGACTTGTGATCCGAGATTCCACTTCAGACAAAAACTAAAGGATCTTGCGCTGAGAAAATTCGGCGCTTACATTGTTTACGACATTGCTAGGGTTAGGGTTCCAACATCAGTCCTTTCATCTCCTCGTTCGAGCAATTAGGAGAGGTTGAGCCAGCCAGCGTTTTGGAGATCTATCAAGCCATGAATCTTCCGGAGAAAGTCGACGACTACATCAGAGAGTCGATAGATCATTGTTTGGGCCTCCCAGTGTCAGAACAAACTCTCGAATCGAAACTCCGTGCGTCCGAGGAAATTAGAAGAGAACTTGAAGACCGGTGCTTGCTGTTGCAGTCCAAATTGAAGGACAAGAGCGATCAGATAGAGCTCGCTCGGGTAAATACAGAAAACTCACACTTGTACCAGTCCATTTGCTAAAAGAATCGATTTTTCTTCTGACAATAGATTTGAATATCTAAACCTATGGCATGGTTTTTTGCCGTGTCATGAATAATACGGTAAAACACTTCTTTGGGTAAAGGGATACGAGTTGTGCTTATGGGCTAGTAGATGGAGTGCGGCATCAATGCTTTAAGCCACTTTTTTTCTTATCGTAATGCTTTAAGCCACTTTGTGCTAAAGGTCCCATTGCTGTGGAATCTGAAGTGAATGGGAAAGCAGGCTAGGAGGTGCAATGATTTAGTTTTGGTATCTACTGCTCACATATTTTACTGAACTCTTTGTTCTGGATAACCAGTTGGATTAGAAAGCTCTTGTTGTATCATTGATTAACAACATGAGAGATCCTACAGGCAGAATCGAGTATGAATGCTCAGGCACTGAAGAAGTTTGTGGAAGAGAACCAGAAATTGGCAGCCCAATGTGCGGATTTGTTGGCTCAGTGCAAGAGATGGGAGGCTGAGTGCTCCCTCTATGATAAAGACAGGGAGGCTTTGATGGACTTTGGGAATGAGGCTCATGAACGGGCGAAGGATGCTGAGGCTAAGGCTCAACATCTGGAGGACGAGGTACAGCGGTTATCAGATGAGTTGCACTGCTACGAAGGCAAATTGGGAGCAGACAAGGTAAAGATTTGTCCCTTACTTTTAGTGCTTTTCCTTCTAGATAAAACTTGGGAAAACCTTGATTGTGTGGAAACTGTGCTGTTTCCAATAATTCAATAAATGGGCAGAGGATCGGACTTTCTGACTGACCAGTAGTACATTAGTTTTTTAAAATGCCTTCTATGTTAATATTTGTGTGTGTGAATTAAGAATGAGAGGTCACTGAATTTTGCAACTGCTTCTGAGGGAATTGTAGCTTTGCGAACTGTATATTTGCGTTTGAATTGCTGAGGAATAATTTTGTCTGAGAAAGATTTTCTGGAGATCTGTTCTTAAGCTTTAGCTGGTTACATATTAATGGTTCTTTTAGAAGGAAGCATTTGTTTAGCAGGGATGATCTGTGAAGAATGAGGAGGGGAAAAAACACCATTTTTAATCATCTATGACAATAAGACTTCGTGAAGAATGAGAAGATCTGTTGATAAGCTTCAATTGGTCATGCAACTGTTGGTCCCTTTAGAAGAAGATACATTTATTTAGGCAGGGAAATTAATGATTGGGAAAGGGTGACAAGAAAATAAAAGGCACTAGTAACACTTAATAGTGTGATAAGACTTTGGCATAAAATGGAATAATGGTAGCAAACAATGTCCTGTTGTTTGAAGTGGAAGTTAATTGAAGTTGCAGACTGTAACCTGCAATACAATGCTCGTGCTTGAATCTCGAAGAAATGGTACTTCTTGAAGCTTGAGCTATTTCATTGGGAGTATCCTAAAGGTGTTAGAACTGGAGATGTGCAGACTATTTTGACACACAATATAGTGCTTGTGCTCGAATCTTGAAGAAATTGTTCTTTTAGGAATTTGGGCTGTTCCTTTGAGAGTATCTTGTTGCTGTTAGCACTATGGTCGAGTTTCCAATAGAGAATCTTTCATTGAATTTTCTATTCCCTATCTGATTCTTTTTCACGTAATGTTTTTGTTTCATCAAAGGATTGTGGACCTGGGGAGAGCATAGTCGCGGAAGAGACTTTACTCGAATCAGTTTTGGAAATGGTCAGCGATGACGGATTTATGCCTGGCTATTCATTATTGGAGATGAATAGTGGAAATGAATCATGTCGAAAATTGTTAAACATGTGGAACTCGTGAGATCCCTCTCTTCCCTCTGGTTTTACCGTTTTGTGCTTGTCGTGTTTAAAATGTCTCCCATGAGACCTTTGATAAATTTACTTTCATGATACTTACTACAGCTTAAGGCCGGCTACAAAGAAAGTTCTTTCACTAGTGTCAGAAGCGAAGAAACTTCAGAAAGACAAGGAGCATCTTTGGATCAATCTCCATAAAGCTGAAGAGGAGGTAAAGGAGATCCGAGGGAAATATCTTTCTTTCTGAGTTCCCTCTCTTTCTAGACAAGTTTTGATCCCACCCAATCTTTGTAGGCCAAATTGCTCTTTATTGAGAATAACGTTCTAAATGAGGAAAACCGAAGGTTGCTGAGGCATTACCGCAGGCTTGTTGGTTCTGGGGGAGAAAGTCCTGGCACTGCTGCTGCAAAGGTGAATGAAACTGATTTTCCTTTTTTGCCTTAGTCTTAAATTTGTAGACATGGGCTTGTTTCGCTTTAGCTCTTCAATTTGGTCAATTTCGTCTTCATAATTGTATTCTGGCTTGCAAGTTTCCTTAGGCCGATATGTGCAAACTGAGTGGAAGGTCCTTTGTTTTCACCTTTTGGTGAACGAGGCAATTGCCAAACCGGGAAAACAAGAAGCAGCATAGGAGTTCTTTAGTAAGATTTACCATTGGGATAGTTAAGAGATGGGATCTCAATTGTGAGCCATGGCTTTAACTTTAAGCCTACTGGTTTCTCTTATCATTTATCTGACTTCGTTTATTCTATGGCAGTCAAACAAACGAAAATCGACTACCAAGATGAATAGTCCAGCTGATGAGAAGAAACTTGATTTTGGTGACGTGGAACCGCTCAGAGCACCTCTCTCGCCCTTGAAATGCAACTCTCCCGACTCTCGAGTGCAGAAGAGAATCGCTGCTCGAGATTGATATGACCGTGATTCTTTTGGATTCCTGGGTTATGCCTTGTATCCCCAATTGTAATGTCACATTTGAGTAGCGCTGTACCTCCTCAGACATGGCTAAAGAAGAACTGTATCCCTAATTAGACACCAGAAATGTTTAGCTTTCTCTCGAGGCAGAAGCTCAATCAAGATTCGCCATTTTCTTGCTGGATTTCTCCTATTCCCATCAGCTACCCCTGCTTCAGTCTCAAGGTCCGAGCTCAAATCACGTAAATTGATCTGCAGAGATACGGGGAACGAAATTCTTCATCTACATACAGGTGGATCCAGAAGGGTAATTGGATGTTCTAGAAAAACATACATAAGATGTTGTTATGTCACTTTAAATATCGTCTAGGATTTTTCAACCGCTATTTAACGCAATCAAAAAGACCGTTGACTGATTTTTTTTTTGGTGGCATGACACCACGACTCCTTGCTCTTTTTGCGGAGCAATGAGATGCACATTTCCACTTTACAACTGTACATAACAGGGAGACGGATCTTTTGATAAATGTTCCTTTTTATGTAGTGTGTTGTCTGGAGAGACATATCTATAATTATTTTTCGATTATAATGAATGTATTTACGTACAGTGTGGCAGAAGAAATAGGAGGTATGAAGGAGAAGGGAGACTTTCACGTTCACAATCAGATTAAACATCTATTGATTTCGGAATATTATTTCACTAAACTCACTATGTAAAAATTTGATCCAACGAAAAGAATATCAGTAAATGAAATAAAATAATTAAAAAAAAAAGAGAGAGAAAGAAAACACGGTCAACTTCGTATGATATATTTAGCGTTTTCCCATAATTGAAACAATCCCTGACTGTATGCTTTTAGGCTGGGCGACTCTGCACCAAGGAATCACGCATACTTACACACACAGAATCGGATTCCTCATCCCTCTAAAGCCACTGGAGAATGTCACCGTTTCCTCTTTACCGTGCCCCTTTTCGATATACACCACCGCTTGATATTCAAAAATTTAATGGGCTCCAATTAATTCATACTTGAATAGGGATCGACACGCTAGAGGGCAAAGCTCTCCTGCCATTAATTTTCTCCATTTACAATACTCAAACCCCGAGCTGCCCGTATGTTGCCTCTGTTGGGTGTCTTGTTTATCAAAAACTCTGTTGCAGAGGAGCAAGACTTAAATTTAATCCCTTCTTTCTCTTTAATCCAAAGAAAATGTCAAATGTTCAATAATTATAATATTAGTCCACTGCTAAATGTGCACATATATATATGTATATGTATGAATGTGCAGACACATGAACATGTGTCTCGTATTTGTCGCTCAGCACATGCCTCCTGTCGTAGGACCGCCAGTCAACCATGTGATGTGGCTTCGTGCGCCAACTGTAACTCCCATTCAGAGATTTTACTTACTTGACACTTGAGAGTTGAGAGTGGAACTATAATATTTATCCTTTAATTCCATATTAAAAGAAGTAAAATTCAATTCTCGCACGCGACACTCTTCGTACTCTTCTATTCTCTCCTTCCTCATTTTCTTGCTGTCGACATTTAATTTGGAAATATGCATGTGATCTTAATAATGCAATTGATAATGTAGCAGACCAGACACTAATTTTCTGTAGCGCCGCCCGCGGCATCGCCCGCATCCCAACCCACCTGCCCTTCCCTGCCCCGATCAACTAACTTTGCGTTTTTCTTGTTTTTCATTTGTATTTGTCTTCCTAGAAGAAATTTTTTTTGGGTAATTCGTAGAAGAAATTAGGTACTGAAATTTACGTACAATTAGCATTGTTCTTAATTTATAATTAAAAAGCACTGTATTTAACTCTTATCAATTAAATTACGTGTTTATTTGTGCTTTCTTTTTCATAAAAGGAAAAAAGTTACTAAAATACGTGAGCAGTACGTGGGATTTTTTAAAAGCACATTATAAATATTGTAAAAAAGAAAAGGGCAAAAAAATGAAGAAGAGAGAGAAGCAATGGAAGCTGCCTTTTGCTCCGACAAAGGAGTGAATAACAGCTGTCTTCCTCACTACAAAAAGACAACGCACCACCTCTTCCCTTCCCTACTCGAACCATCTCCATCTGACCCTTACTCACTGAGTCAACTCGCTCCATTATCGTCACCATCCTCCTCATCATCGCCATTACGGCTCTCCAGTCTTCAGATTCAAGAATTTTTTCGGTTCAGTGCCTATTTTCTGAGCGAATCCAAGTTATACGCGCATGGAGGATGTCGAGGAACAAATTCCTTATCAGACATTAAAAGGATTGAATCAGATTCACAAGAGAATTTAGTTGTACGTTGGAACAGATCCGGGTCTCTTGTAGGTTTGCTGTATGGCCTGTTGAAAAATTTTAAGGAGAGGAGAGGAGGTTGATGAGGAGGAGAATGTTTTTTCCCGTCTATCAAGCCGAATCGATGCTAACTAGACTGATATAATCAACCATTGTCATCGATTTGATGATAAATATGAACGCAGATCGATCTGTCTTATGACTGTGAATTAAAAGATACATACCATACCGAGATCATCGTCATCTCTATCACCATCACCATAAATAAAAAAATTCCAATCGTAACATAAATCATAATCTATCAAATCTCAGCGTCCTACAGAGAAATTAATTGAAAAAAGTACCAGATAGAAGTCCACCCCCCATCCAAGATCTCACTCACTCACTCACGCCCACAAAGCACAGAGCAAAATAAATAACAATGATGAGAACATTAAATAAGCTCCAAGAAGACCTAGAGAGAGAGAGAGAGAGAGAGAGAGAGAGAGATAATCACTAGCTAATAAGTGAGAGAAATGAAATCCTATATCACCAGATCATAAGATCGTCGATCGGATCTACAGCATCAGAGCAGCTGCCAGAGCTGCGGCGGCAAGGGATCCTCCCAAGAAGGCTCTGTTCAAGACAGCATCGTTGCCCCCGGGAGGCGAGGCACTCGGGGGGGTGGTGGCTGGTACCGGACTGGACGGAGCTCCGCCGGGAGAAGGCGTGGCAGGGGCGGGAGGAGACGCTGATGGAGATGGAGAGGAAGGCGGGGTGGCGGTGGTCGAGGGAGCAGGGGAGGAGGCCGGTGTCGGCGGGGAAGCGGTGGGAGAGGGAGCGGAGGCCGGGGGAGTCGCCACTGGAGCCGGAGTGGGAGCGGAGGAAGGTGGAGACTTGGTCGGGGAAGCAGTGGGGGACTTGGTCGGGGCAGCAGTGGGTGACTTGGTCGGTGCCGCTCCCGGAGCCTGGGCGAGGGCCGAGCCAGCGATCACGGCGAAGAACGCCACGAGGAGGAAGGCTGAGCGGGCCATTGACGCTAGTCAACTCAACAAGCTCGAGAGAGAGAGAGAGAGAGAGAGAGCAGGGCAGTGAACTGATACAGAGACGAGGAGAGGAGGTTTATATAGAGAGAGGACTGTACGGCACCGAGTGAGAAGCTGGTGGAGAGACTCAGCGGCAACATGGTAGCAAGTTACCTAACCCCCAACCCCTGCAGTGCTCTCTGTTATGAGTCTGCCCCCTCAACTTCTTCAATTTTACGAATAAGCCCTGTTTGTTTTCAGATATACCTAACTGTCTGGATCTTCCAGGGGAAAACAAGGTTTAGTTCCAGTTACAAAAGGATAGGATAGGTAGATGCTTCAGGTGTCTGAATCCAGTATGGGGAACACTAAAATGAACTGATACGTGAAGTCTCACCGGTAATAATTGAACTTCCAGTCTCTTGATTTCTGAAAAAAATTATTATATCAAATCACATTTCTTGAAATTTAATTTTAAGTTCTCCCTTTCATCTTGTTAACTTGGGATCCTTGTGCTCAATCATGATGCTGATATTGATCTCAGGTGGCTATTGAAACAGTCAAATTGAGTCAATTTGTGCCTTAAGTGGAATAGGGTAATTATGAATGGTTAAGTGGGGCAATAATGGACCTTGTTCATCAAAGTTTTGAAGTGGAAGGCCTGAATTGAAATTTGTCCAAAAAAGGATGAGGAAAGGGGGAAAGAAGAAGTTCCTTCCACGAGGAAGGATTAGTTTACAGACACCGCCGCCGACCAATAATAGGCTGACAACTCATCATCAGGACTCTGGGTCCCAGAGATTCTTGATGAAGGAAAGGAACATGAACCCGGTCAATAATCATTTGATAACAAATTTTGTATCATTTTTTTATTTGTTAAATATGTCCAATTTTTAATATGTATAATATTTTTATTTGTATTTTAAATAAGTAATTAGCTGTCACGGTGCTCCAAAGTCAGATCCGCTGGAAATTCCATTCACCACGCATGTGACCCTGAAACGGTCAAGTTCCTAAAGAGAGAGAATTTTTTTTAATCATTTTATATTTAAAAATTTAATAAATTTTAACCCTTTTGTGTTTGAGTTAAGACTTTAAAATATAAATTCTTCTTATTCATATATAAAAAATCGAGAGCTTGCTAAAAAGAAAAGATACCGGATCATCTCGATCAATTAAGTGTTTGCTAAGAGAAACTTAAACTGAAACTAATTCCTCTCTCTATATATATACATCCTAAAACCGGATTATCTAATGCTTGTGATTTAACCCGGCTCTCCGACCGTAACTGTTCGTTCATTCCTTTTCATAAATAAAATCCCACGTTAAAATATAATAATAGAAAAATTTATGGTCACCGAAGTTTTACTTTTTAATGGGTCGGTCAGACAGAATTAATCGAGTTTATTGATGTCTTCGATATAATGTAGTACATATTGAAAAAAAAAATCTTGAAGTTGTTTTGAAAGCTGAGTTGCTAAGCATAAATATATGAGGTAATTATTTATTTTTTTAATTACCAGATGAGGTAATTATTTCGGACAAGGAACTGGGTCAACATAATTTTCTCTAGTCCAGGCCGTGTCCCAGAATTCGTCCTCAATCAGTCAAAAAGGACGCAAACTTCGAATGATTATTCATAGGATTATGGGTTCATGATTCACCGGGAAAGTGCCATCACGACTAGGCTCGCCAGCACGATTACGCTTGTCTATATATATATATATATATACCCACACATATGATTTTCGACAACAAAAAAAAAAATTGATATATTTATCATCGAGTTCCCCCTTTCGCAGCAAGTTCGTAAGATGGATCAATGCAAATGAACTTAAATTAATTGATATGTATTTGAATTTTTGAATGTTAAGTTATAAAAATGGAAAAAATATATGTATTTGTGGGATTAATATAGTAAAATCCAAAGATTAATTACTTTAATACATCTCGTAATCATTAACGGCTAATGGCCTAATATTCTATTTTGCTGTCTCCACTCCCTCCCGATGCGTTTGAATTTGTTTTGCAATTGTCGCTACCCTAAATCTTCACATTGGATCTCTCAAATCACTGCCACGCATATGTAAGCACACACATGGGCGACCGTGCGTTTCACGAGATTCAATTGTGTCGGAGACGGATCTAGAAAATCGAAATAATGGGTGAAATTGAAAAAAAAAATAGAGAGTTGAAAGACAGAGTTCTGATGTAAAGTAAAATAATTTTAAAAAATATATATAGATAAAGTTAGTAAATTTAGTGTGAGATCTTGTGAAGTTTTTTTCAAATTAAGGGCAACGGCTAATTCCGAACAAGACAGCGTGGTCCGTTCGGAAAAGGTTTGGAACCCCACGACGGAACTCATTGGGATTAATTAAAATCAAATCAATCACGGTCGAGAACACTCGCACGCACTAATTATTAGGGAGAAAAGGGTAATTTTGAACTTCAAACGAAAGCGGGGCAATTCATCCGGTTAAATCCCAAGTGTCTCATTACTGTAGATCAATCAGTCCTCTCGGTTTCAACACGGTAGGTTCGATGTCTAATGTAAGGTAAGATTCCGTATTTAAAGAAAATAATAATAATAAAGTGCCCAAGCTCGATCAGTCTTGATGCTATATTACATTTTTGCCTTTTTGTACTTTTTTTATTAGCCCGTCATAGCGCTTCATCTATTGGCGGTCGGACCGCGTGCAATGTAAGAAATACATACTACATATGTGTCCCTGGGGTGTATTGTATGTCCCGAGTATATCGTATTAGCAGTATTAAGAATTAGTTGTATCAGGATATTTATAAGAGAATTTAGACAACAATTTATAAATCATACCTCTTAAAAAAAATAAAAACTCTTAAAAAAACCTAAGAAATCCTTAAAAAATTCCAATATAAGTTAACAAAAAAGGAAAAGAATATCTAACATTATAAAATACAACTTTTTTTTTGTAATTTTTTACTGTTTTTAGAATTTTACTTAAGATTTAGATTTATATTTCACAGTATGAATGTTCTCTCATAAATTTATCGACTCGGCTAATTTCTATTAAATTGTAATACCACCGGGCACTGCTGTTGTAATATAACCGTCACCGTGCAGGACTTTGTCGTGGAATTGGTGGTCCAATATCTCAGTGGAGAAATTGGTCGAGAAAACCATCGTTGTCCGTGTGGAAACAGCACATACATAAATATGTCCTCCAATGACATATTTAATTAATTTATGTCGCGCACAGTCTAGTCTGCCATGTGAGCCACTTTGGATTCCGATTGAAAACGTTGAAATTTTTTTAAAAAAGGTTTATTCTCAATTTCCTATCATTTTTCCATTATTTAAAACAAATTAAAAAATAAATACAATCGAAGTAGACGTTGAGGAAAGTTATCGTTATTTTTCTATAATTTGGAGGATCTGATTCCGATGCAAGCGTACGTCTTCCTCAGCTGTGGGATCGAACTTTCACACATCACAAAGATGCCCAGCGATCATTTACCGTGCAGGATATTGATAGCATAGCGGTTCCACATCCACAGCATCGGGGAGATCCCGTCGATAAAGTATTGTCGATTTTGAGCCTGACATGTACGTAATTACGAAAGCAATTTCTTGACCAAATAGGGCAGGTATGGGTTTTCATGGATTGCGTGAATGGATTTTGGTCCGTCCAAGACCCTAAGATGATCGGGGTGCATCCCATGGGCGGAAAGCATCCTTGATTTCGATCATGGGAGGATCCGGAGCCAGCTCGATCATTCCATCATATAATCTGCCAGCATTTCCGCTGCACAAAACTCAACCCGACTGTCCGATCTGCATGGAGAAGTTTATGAGCTGAATCACTGCAGGGGTCTGCATTGATGGCAGAGCTCCAGCTCCCGTAGACATGGTTGAAATGTTGGAAGCAAGCGTTGTGAGTTGATCAGAGTCATCAGTCGTCAATCGGGCAAAGGCCCACTCCATGGTCTGCTTCAGTCCTTCCACATGCCCGGCCCGGCCCATATTCTCTTTCTGGAAAAATAGAATCTTTTGACTGTTCCGGGTCAGGCCGACTCATCATTTTAATCAATGATTAGAAAGTGGCGTATCTGTACAGGGATCATCAATCAACAGGCGACAGAGTGATTAGCCAACCATGTACTAAAGCTTCTTAGTTTATGGAATTAATTTACAGCCAAACATCCTGCATGGATCTTGAAAATTTTACGGTTTCGTGTTCAGTGGTGTTCGAGTCTCCTCAACGTTAGATGGGGGAAAATGGAAACAGCTGTTGCCAGCTCTCGTGAACTTCTGTGCTGCTGCTCCGCAGTGCCGACCATACACAGTCCACAGCTAAAAACCTAAAAGGCAGATGTGATCTGCTGTGTCTGTCAGGTCAGGCTATCTATTTTTCCTAGAACGAAGGGACGATCATGCACTTGCAGGATGAATGTCTGCTCAATCTCCGTCGCCTGTTCTTTTCTTCTGCATTGAACTATTCCCTCCCAGTGGGTGTGTGTGCCTCAATATGATCGCCCCGATCCTGTTCATATTTGCATGCCATTATAGATTGTTTAACACGTGCTAGAGTGACAAAAGCTACAGACCAAAGTGGTCGCCGAAATGGTCGGTTTGAAAGCCATAACTTAACGTACAGATATTGTCACCGACTTCGCACATCTCACTGGAGGGCCCACATGTCCTGTGCACATCTGAGAATAAGCTTGTTTACTGGTATAGGAAGATCAGTAAGAGGAAAACAAGGGGATATACAAGTGAAAATCGAACTCAAAACCTAGAGGTCTTAGGTCGAGTGTGGCTCTACTCCAACGTAGGTCCTTTTTTGTTTTTTGGTAAAAGGTTTTGTTATTGAGGGGGAATGGCATTAAGGTGTGCTGTTCAGTGGACATGCCTGCAAGTCTCACTCAAAGCCCTCAATCCGTGTTTTCTTCCTTCTCCCTCACATAGCAAGTTGACAGACAGAAGGAACAAACAAATAGCTGTTGAAAAAGGGTCTCAAAGGAAGAAAGAAGCCCATTTGATCTCTGTCCATCTCTACCAGCCACAATTTGCACAGTAGCAGCAGGCTGCTCAACAGTGCAAGCAAAATAAAAGAAAGAAAGGAAGGAAGGAAGATCTGGGTCAGAATCATGAAAGGGCTCAACATTTCAGAAGACCCTTCCGCTCATTCGGTCTCTCGTCAGACAACTAAAGGTGAGAGAGTTAAGCCTCAAATTTACAGCAGTGAGTTTGCTGTTGGATGACTTGGAGCAATAAATATGAGTTTCTTGAATTGTCCAGAGGAGAGAGGCAGGAAGAAAGCCCAAATCTACAGCAGGGAGTTTCAAGCAATGCTGGACAGTTTGGACCAGGAAGAGTGCGGGGACGAGCTCAGCTCCTTGGGGGACAAGAAGCGGCGGCTCAGCTCCTATCAGGTGAAGGCGCTGGAGAAGAACTTCGAGGTCGAGACCAAGCTGGAGCCCGAGAGGAAGGCGAAGCTAGCAGAGGAGTTGGGGTTGCAGCCCCGGCAGGTTGCGATATGGTTCCAGAACCGGCGTGCCCGTTACAAGACCAAGCAATTGGAGAGGGACTACAGCATCTTGAGAGCAAATTATGATTCCCTCAAGCTCGACTATGACAGTCTCGAGCAGGAAAAAGAGGCTCTCATCACGGAGGTATTGCTCCATTTGGATCCGGAAAATATATTCAGGTTTCCTGCATCCGAAAGATCGACCTTGGGATCATAAACCAAGAATGGTTCAGGCTTGTTTCGATTTTCTTTGACTGATGTTTCCATTTGAATGCAGCTGAGAGAGCTAAAACTAAAGCTCCGTGAAGCAAACGTGGACAGCCATCATTCCCATTCGGTGCCGGCTGAAGAATCCCCGATTTCCAATTCCGTGAACAATGCCGTAGTCAGTGAGAACAAAATCATTGGAGCGGGATCCGATGCCTCTGAAGAGATTAAGGAAGAGTGTCCAAAAACCGAACCCGGAGAGGAACCTCTGGTCTCGAGCTCATCCTTCTGTTCTCTGGCATCTCAGATGCTCGGCTGGGTTCAGATGTCGGGCCCGAGAACGGTAAAGATGGATGAGCAGCAGGGATTGGAGTCATGCAATTTCTTCTCGGTGGACCAGGCTCCTACTCTGCATTGGTACTTTCCATAGCAACACTCGGAAACGTCGTATTTCCGCACTATCAATCAGGGAAGAATTATCATGTAAAAAATCTCCGAGTAGGACGACGATGGGTCTCGATCTCACAGAAGTAGCATTGATCTGTGTTTGTATGTTGGATTGGAGCTGCTGTGTTCAGCATAATATGTCGTCCTAGATAATGTATCTGAATATATTATAAGACTAATGTTGTCTCTTCCGAGCAATTTTTGGCAAATTGCTAAAACAATTGTCCCTGAACGAGATCAAATCTATACATTTTCTTCTGGAACTGACCAAACCGAGCTTGCTAAGATGTCGATAGTCAATTGTGTGCTTTACCGCTATAGAGAGATCGTTCTTCGGCCGAGAAAGTCATTTCACAGTTTTACATCCGGGTCCAACCGAGCATCCCATTGAGACTTGAGGGATAGCCCGGTTTCGGACTTGACCTGTTACATTTCTTGAGACACCATATCGAATGTGGAAGTCGCTGCCCATCATGCACGTTTGATCCACTTGGAGCCCCAGTTGACGGAGTGCTTCCCTATGGGTGTCACCAGCTTGTAAACCGATCCATTATTCGGACGGTGGCCCGATCGAAATGATTCACAATTCTTTTCTTACAGAAACTCTGTGTCATTCTTCTTCAAGACCCAGATAAATCATAATCAGAAAGTGAGATACTAATATCAACCGCATCAACTTGCACGTGGATAGGCCGAAGTTGATCAATATTGCAGTTCCATCTGGTTTTCTTTAATTAAGGCATTCAAAATGAGCAAACGATACATATGGACGTGGGGAGGAGACAGGTCGTTTTCCAACTTTTGAGGTCGCAATCCAACTTTACCGCTTTAATCAAGAAAGAGATGGACCAATGCTAGCTGCTAAGATCGACCCCTCCCTCAGCTCTAATGTCAAAGTTGGCGGGACCCTATCCGTCCTCCCTTCATGTTTGACCGTTGGATCATTACATCAATCGAGGTTGGATAATCCAGTTTCCCGATGATTACCATTTTCCGGTTTGATTTGATTTTCAGTTTCTCGGGTCGGGGGCCCAACTGAATTTTTATCTGGGCCAGTCTGAAATCTTTAGCATTTTAGAAGCCCGGCCCAATTTTAGGCCCAGCGGAGGCATCCTTCTTCCGTTTCATCGTCTCCCCCACTGCACCCTACTGGAGACTCCCTCCGTCCACCGCTATAGCCGACAAGCATTGCCCGACCAGCTGAAGCCTGAAGTGTTTTTGCCTAATCATTGAGGGTATTGGCTTTTGCCTTCGCGTCCACAATTTTAGCTTATATCTGACATATCTCGCTTTGCTCTAACAATTCACTGGTTACGATACTACTCTGGTGGCGTCTTAGGTTTGATTTTGAATCCGTGAACTTGATGGTTATGATGCCTGCTATTATAAGATGGAGTAGTTGTAGCCTTGTAGGTACGAGTGGTTGGATTAGGTTTGATTGTGCTGAAGTCTGATATTGTTAATTAGCTCAGCAGAAATGCGGTTCTCTGTGGTGAAGTAACCGAAAATCAAGTCTTGGGATGATCTTCCTCCGAGCAAACCAGGAACATAGTTGGGATTTGTGCTGGTCTTGGACGGGTATTTATACCATTGATCCTGCCGAATCCCTGTTGAATTGTAATGTCTTTCTTGGGGATGTCACTTTGGTTTTCAGGTGGATATATCTAGTGGGTGAAAGAGGAGAAAGGATGCCTTTGGGACTTCTACTGGGGCTTGCACGAGCTGCGAGAAGGAAGCGAACATCTTCTCTTGACATTCTTTCCTCAAAGCGTGCTCCAAGGAATTATTACAAGGGAAAGAATTGCAAGCCTACGGGTTTTCATACTCGCAAAGGTTTTTATCAGCTTCATATCCCCTGCGTGATATTAGAATATTACGGGATTACAAGGTTTTAGATTCTTTTTGCCTAGAGCTTGGCATTAATGGATCTTTGCTTGAAATGTTACCTCCCTGCTTGTGAGTGGGCTTAGAATAGTTGGACCGACCGAGTTAAGAGGTTGGCATACACATCGACTGGTAAAATCTATTCAAACCATGCTAATTTGCTTCTTAATAGCATAAAGTTCATGCAAGAGACTTTTAATGATATTGTTTTATGAGAGATTGATATCTAGAGTAATGAACAACTCCAATGGGTTGATCATAATAAATCGTTGGACATTTCCAATTTTCTTTTTTGGCCATTTAGGCATTTCCAATTAATCGCAAGATATTTAATAAAGATTTGCATTGCAGGTGGATATGTTGTGGTGCCAGAGAAACTGCCAAACTATGTCGTCCCCGACTTGACAGGTTTCAAGGTATCAAAGAACCATCAACATTTCTTCTCTATCTCTCTCCAGTCTTCCCCCCTCTATATCCAATTGCATTTTTAGGCCTGGGAATCATCATATCCATAGGTTAATCTCAACGTTGCGAGCTGCATTCTTGGCTTACTTTTGTTTCAGTGCTTCCACTTCCACATACTAAAACTAATGCCCCTTATAGGAATTGCTTGAGCAGTCAATTAGTAAGGCAATAATTAACACCCACTCCAAATCACACCGGTACCTTAGATTGGTCTCTTAACGTGAAATGATGCCACTTTTCTGTCTTATGCTAGTCCACAGCATGACAAGGTACTCCTCAAGAGCAAGTAAACAATTACCCTGTCATCAGAAACATGTTTGCTGCTTCATATGCCTAAGTACTTACCATACTTCCTACACTATTTGCAGTTGAAGCCTTATGTCTCTCAGTGCCCAATAGAAGTGAAGACTGCTGAAGCTGCCGACGCAGCTAAATGAGCAAATGGGCCGAGGTGAAGTATCTCTGATGGAAATTAGCAACTTCTGCCCCATTTTTTCAGCAGGAACTTCTGTACCATTTTAGCATGTGGAAGAATGGGGACTTCACATATGGAGCTAGAACTAGCAGATTAGCTCTTAAACCGCTTCATCCCTTTTTGAGTTTTCTTCTGTTTCTTAGTAAATCTGTTATTGGTCCATGGATCAATTGGAGAATTGAGAACTCAGAGAAGACACCAAGGTTTCATGTATCTTGTCCCTTTTAATATTGCCTTAAAGAAAAAAAAAAAGGTGATATCCAGTAACAGGCATCACACATACTGCCTTCCGGACTAAGGTACTACTGACTCAAACCAGAGGCTTGGTTCATTCTTTTTGCTAGACCGTAACCATTACCCCCGTCTGGCTCGACCAAGTCATTTATATTTCTAGGTTTGGCCACTTAACCCGGATGCTCTGGTGTTTCTCGGGTAGCACGATGTTCAAGCTAGAGAAATTCAGTTTGATGAGGTTGAGTAACTGCTCAAATCTTCAAACTTACAATTTCTGTGTGAGACAGGTTTCTTCCTTATGGTAAGGCAGTACTTGTCTGAGGACGCTACAACAACCTATTTGTTCGCTTATGATTTTCACATATTTATCATCTGAATTGAATGAGATCCCAAATATTAACATCACTGGTTACTACAAATGGTTGATACAAAATTGTACGACACATTACCTCTTCCTCGACTGACCTTGCACGAGCCCGAGTCCAAATTAGTTGGTGTTCATATTGGGTTTTTGAAAATCTGATTATAGATTGAAAAAGATATGCCCACGACATTTATACAACCCATCTCAAGACACCTGACACTTTTCTTCACGTGCAAAAGGTCCGATCTTTTCTCGGCATACACAACCTGATTTTTTTATCAGTGAAAAAATGTTTTAAAAGTGTAATAGATTCTTAAAAATTTAGGATCCATAGATCAACTTATTAAAAAATAGATTCCCTTCAATTATGAATTTTTTCTATTTTTAAAAATTGAATATGAGATTTTATTCTCAAGTAAAATAGTTGTCCAATAATTTCAAACAACCTGTGTAGGTTAAATTTTATTCTTATATAGTGATGATTTTTTGACTTGGTTGCCTTTTTGATTATTCAAAATTAATTAATTAATTATCCATACAAGCATGTTATAAAATAGTCACGATTTCCACATTTTCCACGTCTGAAAACTCAATTCGTTATCATTCTGCACTTCACGGCTCCCCCGACAGACAAATCTCAGCCGCCCATTCAAATGATGATTTGCCCCCAATCGATCGCAGCCGTAGATGTTATTCCTGCCGCCAACCTTTCCACCGCTAGTTTCGTAACCCGTCAAAAAGGCAATTTACGAGAAGCCCCTGAGAAACTACGCATGAAGTGTCAAGGAAGGGAAGGCCAAAGTCTCCCCTCCCATCCCATGCAGCCCTTTCAATATATGTATTCACCATACAATGAGAAACAAATCGTTTAACCACATCGCACACGTAAGGACACCGAGAGATCCGATGAATCGACCGAGGAAGCCCGACGGCCGATGCAGGAGGCACCCGAAGCACCGGCAATCGCCTGGTGTGTGCTCTCTCTGCCTGAGAGAGAAGCTTTCCAGGCTCTCGAGCTGGGGCAGGAGCGGATTCTTTTTCGGGAGCACAGTGAGCTTTAATGGTGATGAGGACTCGTCGAGCTCGTCCTCATCTTGGAGCCTGTCACCGTACGACGAGTCCTCCTCGTCTTCGTCTTCTGCTTCTTCCCTGTCATCCCCTGTGCACCGGTACAGGTTCGAGAAGAAGGAGTCGCGTGTGTTTGTTCGGAACGGTGTGATCGTGAAGAGCCGATCGGTCGCTTTCATTCCGAGCCAGAGGGGGAAAGGGGGAGGAGAGGAGGAGAAGAGCAAAGGTGGGTTTTGGTGGAAGTTAGTTCCTGGCTGGGAAAGAAAGACGGGCTCCAGCCGGGAGAGGTGACAGTTTGAGATGAAAGGTGACAGTTCGAGATGAGCCAGTGCTTGTATATCAGAAGGGATGGATCGAGAGGGAAGCAAGACGACATCGTTCTTGGTTTATCTTTTTTTTTTTTTCCGAATATTTCTATGAAATTCATTTGATTTTTTTTAGGGCAGATATTTGTGCTCTTGGATAGATCAGAATGTTTAAGTGTTGTGTATATGTATATACAATGTTATGTACCGAAGGGAGGGAAAAGAAATTCAAATATTGCTGCACAGCATCGAGCTCTGATTTAATTGAAAGTATCTGATCGCAATTGATATTTAGAAACTGTACAGTTATCAAGCATTGATCTCTTTCATTGTGTTCTTTCAGTTACTCTGTTTTTCGGGTTACAAAGACGACCCATGTATGGCCTAAAAGAGACATGAGGAAGGAAAAAAGAAATAAAAGGACAAGATGGTCCCATTGATAAGAATTAAATTCAGAACTTTTGATATGTCAGTACATTAAACCCTCTTTCACTAGTGTTAGTTTAGGTAAAATAAGAGAGTTCACATGATCCCCGATTCCGGTCGATAACATGTACTTACAAATCATCACAATGTCCCCTGTGAGATTCAGACATCTAGATTTAATGGACAATTCATACTGCTTTAGATCTAAAATTAGTAAGTCATAAATTTGATTCTCACTATATTTGACATGGTGATATTCGTTAGATAAATTTTGGATAACTTAAATTCATCAACGAGACTTCTTGTGCATTATAACAAGTTGTGAAAAGAGCATGGATTGGATGTGACATGCAAATGAATAGCTCAAACGTGTGAATTATAACGTGGGACTGGCAGGCAGCTCATGTTTGACCCAGCCCCGAGGTTGACCCCTGCCCGACACCTGCCGGCGTTGACCGGGCCATTCATATGTGTCCCGTCACTCACCCACAGATAGTCAGACGGGAGACCCAGTCCAGTCAATACGTCTCAAAGGCTTTCCCAAGCATTTGACGTGTAAGAAACGGAATCCAGTTTAAGAATTCAGATGAGATCATTCTTCCTGGAGTCGCACACAATTCTTGGAAGCACGGCTGGTCAGTACCTAGGTGTATCAAAACCTAAAATTTCTGCAACATCTTCTCGAACTTTAGCACCGAATCATTAACTCTATCGAGATCTTCTAAGACAGATAAATAACTAAAAAAGCAAGTTTTCTAAATCTTAGCATGACACCAACTCTCGACTGTGATATATCAGAGTCGTAACAAGCTCGTGCTCGTTATGATCTCACGCCTCTGATCTAATCTACCAGGGATTTACTACCCAAAATTCAAGTTTAACATCCTAGGATGATCCGATGGAACCCCAAGACAATCTCAGAAGCCTGGATTTTAATAAGGAAATATTGCAGGAGCACACTTGTCAGAAGCTTATATCAGGAATACCAGAGGAAATAAACATGGAATGTAGTAAATCTATAATTGTTTTCTCCAAAGATTTGCCGATCCCATGAGAGCATCCACATGAGAATTCTGCATCAGCTTGCTCTCTTATTCCATGAATTTCAAAACACAGCATATCCGAGAGGTAGATGATAATCAGTATTTCCTTTATGGGGACAAAAAATTTCTGTACTTCCAACCAATTACAGACAGGCAAGAAATTCCATTTTTATTTAGCTCATTTCTTAAGGGGAAGAATCCTTTGAGAGTTGCCCTCTCATTTGAGAAATCATCTGCTAGATCAGTTCTGAACCTTTAAGGGAAGAAACATCTGCTTCCGAATCCAACCCTGTTTACAGCGGCCCTGGAAAAGCGCCATTTTCCCGCTGCTCGTTCCATTTATCAATCTGGCACAAAGAAAAAGTTAAGACACAAGGAGGTTAGAGCTGGAAAAGTGACCAGCTTTGACAAGAGAAATGCATCTAATATGTTTGTATATGTATATGTTATATACATCTAAAAGCTAGATTGATAAGGACTAGGAGGAATGCAAAATACTGATGGAAACCATTTTTGCTACTTAGCTGATAGTAGAGTGGGTTTACTTTTTTGACTGCAGGATTTCACTAACTCACTATCGTTGCTACACTAACTAGTCCCATTACTCTTCAACTCAACATTTTATCATTGTTTCTCCAGCTATGAGGTTAATAAAGCCAAGTCAAGAGAGTTAGCACAACCATCGGAATATCTACACAGGACAAGGAACTAAAAGTGCCTACCCATTCGCCAGGGCAGAGAGAACGATAGTATTTTGCAAACTTATCGCATTCAGGCGCACCTTCTCCCTTGGCAGCTACACAGCTATGGGAAATTACAAGGAAAGAGAATTAGACAGAATACAGACACAAGCAATGTGAACTCATAAACTCCTATAGCAAATATTACTTACCGATGGTACTCAATGTATCGTGTGAAGCAATGTCTTGTCTGGTTGGTGGTTGGAAAACGAAAATCTGCTGGTGCAGTTTCAAGCTGGAAAGAATGATAGGGATGAACACGCGGAGAAAACATTAAGCAGAGAACAAGACAATGGGATAAGACAGCGGACGATTAAAAATAAGTGTTTCGAGTTAAAACTACCTTTATCTCTGGTGCTTCTCCAGCAGTCTCTTCATCACCTGAGTTCCCCTCCTCGCCTGTTTCTGCAGCAGCTGAAACATCTTCAGCCTTCTCGACCAATGCTTCATCAGCAGTAGCATCAGTGCTTTCTTCAGCGACTAGAGGGGTGACATCAGTGGGCAGCACCTCCACAGCAGGGATTGGCACTTCATTGGAGGCACCTTCCACAGGTTTCTCGGGCTCTTTTACATCAACAGGTTTTGTACCTGCATCCAATTTATCCTCTTTCTCCTTCAATGCGTATTGCTGGAATAAACAAGTTTTGTCAGAAAGGCCCCCGAGCAACAAGCTAAGACGATCTTCAGAGGACAATTTACAGGAATATGATCTCTTAAAGCTCATCCAGAGCTACCAGATATACCCCAAAGTCAGTGAACTCCACAGTATCTGTAGTTTTTCAAGAGAGTCAACACTCAATCTCAAACTTTCAGTGGAAAAAAATGAGCATGAGAGATGTTTTCACTTCAAAGTTCTGATATGGATTTAGCAGACCAAACCATAAATCACTTTTGAAGCTGAAGAGACAACAGAAAAAAAAAATCTGTGTTGAATGATTGAAAAGTCTAGGCATCGTGTGCCACTGTCATAAGCGGTATATGACCCGGAGCCAGCAAAGGGAGAATACTAAAAAGAGTGGATCCATGCCAATTTAGATGTATATATGGACAAGTTCTTGTCAGAAAGGCTATGGTAGCAAAAGGAATAGGAACCCTTCATCTCTCATTCATATGCCCAAACGAGGGGGAAAGGGATGGATGGAAGGCAAAAGCTACATCATAAAGAAATGAGCTTGTACAGGAATTCAAACAGCAATTCACATTGTAATAGTGAGTAGATAACGGGATTGTCCTAGCCCAAAATCCCAAACTTCAATGTCACAGGTTGTTAAAACGTTGCGACAGACTCAAATTAATTGGTCTTAGATGAAAACATGTCAATGGAAAACCACATAAGAGAAAACTTCAAGCAAATATATCCATTCTCTCACAGATCTGGCAATATTGATCCGCCCATTTTCCAATCCAATATGGAGCTCAAATCAAAAGGAAATTAAACATGCCCAACAGATCTATATTATAGAATAACACGACACGACACCCACCCCGTGCCTCCCAATTGACAGAAGCTAACCGAAAATTATCGGTGCCGATCAGTCAAAACCAAAGCCTACCCACTATTAGCATACTGGATCAATATCATAAGAGCGAAGCTTTCATTATGCAGGATAATTCACAGTGAGACTAAACATCACAAGAATCTCGTACAGCAAGAGCGCAAGTAGCATGATCAGACACAGGAATCCCAAATTGAGCAAACAAATCGTAGAATTACAGACGTGGAACAGCTCCAGATGGATCCAGAAGAAATGGTGATTTTCTTACCTCAGCGAGCGATGGAGTTTCGCTTTGACCGTCCGCCATGGGAGGAAGTGAAACACGGGTGAATGTGTTCTCAGAGAGTCGGCCCCTGGCTGACAGAGAGAGATCTGACTGAATGCGCCGCCGCGCAGCTAATAAGACTGGAGATGGTGAGGTTAGGTTTGGGAACGTCGATGGGATGGTGTTTTCACTGTTGGACCGTTAATTATATATCGGGTGGATCGTGGCCGTGGGATGTGGTGGCGACCCAAAGGCAAAAGATATCCGACGGCTTCAATGAAGACAAAGTTACTCCGGAGAGCGTGGAAGCTGTCGGTACGACAGCCGCTAAATTATTCTCCGTTAGGTATTAGTGATGATATCGATCGTACCCCGTCAAGCCACGTCGAAAATGTGAATTAATATTGCAATTAATGCGTAAATTAATATCAATTATTCGAATAATTATTATAATATTAATAAAAGGAGTGTTTCATAGAAAATGGCCGAAAAACTAATTAAAGTGCTGCAGTCGAACAGATATATAAGTTAACCGAGTTCACCTCTACTATCGCACTCATTTTATTTAGGTTAAAAAGGTAAAAACATAACTCGATCGAGCTATTTATCCATCCACACGATGCACCGGAGGCTCTTTCCTTGAACCAGCAACTCGAAAGCTTTGTTGATCTCGTGGAAGCTCACCTCCTGTGTTATGAAGTCGTCCAGGTTCAGCTCCTGCCAGTCCAAAACCTCGTCGTCACATAAAAACATCCACCGACCACGACGACGACAACGATAAATGTAACACTTTTGGCCCCCATACCCCGTCCGAATATTTCCGAGCAATGATGGGGATGTCGATCTTCGGTTTCAAGCCCCCGAAGAAACATCCAGTCACGGTCCGGCCCTTGAGAAAACCGATCGAGCTGAGGCTCAGCGGCGTCCCGTGCATATCGAGTCCCAAAACGACCGTCTTACCGTATCCCTGATCCCCGTATAATATACAAGAAGCATCAGTGTACGGTATGCTTGCTTACCACACGCCGACGAGGAACTTTTGGCTGTAGCCTGCAGAACGCTAATTACCTCTCGACTGCTGTCGAATGCATCAGCCATAACTGGAGCTGACCCGACACACTCGAAGCAGTAGTCCGCGCCCCCGCCCGTCATTTCTCCAATGACCTGACCGGAGACTCGAACGCTAAGCTCAGCTCTGTCTGCCCGAGTCGAGTATGTGTCGTATTTAAGAGCATACCTGGCTGACTGGTTTCTCTCCGCAGGTGGAAGGGTTAATGAAATCTGTGACCCCAAACTTCTTTCCTGTGGAATAGAATATCAGCTTAATCTCTGCTTGCTTATGTCCTGACATGATAAATAATGCCATCTTGATTACCGATATCGAATTTCTCGGGATTAAGGTCGACCCCGATGATCCTGGAAGCTCCGCGTATTCGTGCTCCCTCTGCCACCTAACGTTAGCTCGACTCTTCATTATGAGCACATTGTTTTGATTAATGCATTCCATAACAATATTCAGAAAAAAAAAAAAAAAAAAACCTTTTCATAGTAGTAGTAATAATAATATGTGGATTTTTTAATAAAAATAAAAAAATATTTTTTATCAGTAAAAATAATAAAGATATGGGCCGTAAATTTTAGGGTTTAAATGAATTAGGAAATGTACTGCAAGCCCAACTGCTCCAAGCCCAAAGATGGCCACTGCTGACCCCTCCTCCACATCTGCGACTTTCCACGTGGCTCCCAGTCCTGCAGCCACGTCACATGCACTTTAATATTAATTATTTAAAAGAGATATAGCTTAAACCAGATTAATCAGCACTCAAATGTCAATGGTAAAGACCGGAAAAAAGAGGAATAGCTCGAGAAAGAGCATTTGGTATAGTAGTATTAATCTCGACTTGGGACCTACAAGTCGTAAATTTAAATTCTCATTAATGGAATGTCTTGTTTACTACTTCTTCCTCTTATTTCTATACCCTTTTAGATGTCTATGTCTCATTTGTGATATAATTTGAAGAAAATGGTTTTCGTGCAATGGCATCAGTCTTGTTCTAAATTAAGAGATCTTTGTTCTATTGTTGTTAATGAAATTTTTCACCTCTTTATTTCTGTTTTCTTGTCATTATTTTAAATACTCTAATCTACTTTGTAATCTAAAAAATATATAATTTCTATTTTACTGAAGAATAAGCTGTCGTAAAATAGCAATGCATAATGGGAAGACTTTTTTATTTCATGATGAACCAATAAATATTCATAAATTAATAGATCTCGACTAATATATATTTATATTGAGTCGGTCCTCTTCGATATAATATCTTGCCGATCCTAAAATTTCTTCCCGACAGGTCTTGAGTCTGACTTTGTTTAAAGAAAGAATCGTCAAACTGTTAAAAACAAAAAGAAAACCAGCATTTTGACGCATTAATAAGGGGTTCATTCATTTCAAACCTGGACTGGTTCCATGTCAAATTGTCCAAACATAAACAAAAAGTCTCTTTTACCCTGTTGACCGATCGTGCTGGACTGGTTTGAAAGGGTGTTCCAGTTCAACTCACCAGTGGACACACCGCAGCTCAGCAGGCAGGCCCGGTCGACCGGGCACTAACCGTCGATCTTCACGACGTTTGCCACGTCGACGACCGTGTACTCGGAGAAGCTGGAGACCCGGAGGAAGTGGTGAATGACCTGGCCATCGTCGGAGGCCCTGAACCGGCTGGTCCCGTCCCTGGCCATGTCCGGGGTGGGGGGCACCTGGTCGAAGACCGAGCAGCGGTTGCTCTTCGAGGACTTGCAGTCGGCGCAGGCCCCGCAGTTGGGCTGGAACACCGGCAGCACCGTGTCCCCCTCCTCCACCTCGTCCACGTTCTTCCCGACGCTCTCCACCACTCTTCAGTTCCCAGCGATAAGATAAAGACATCAGCATGTAATCGGCAGCCACTTGTCACATATGAAAGGCTCCATCCCATCACTTACCCGATAGCTTCGTGTCCGAATATTCTCGGGAAAATGGCAAACGGTCCCTGAGGATTTTGTTAACAACGGACCGTGATAAGTTAGTTAAATAGAGAGGTTGAATGAACTTTGAAGGGATCAACAACAGCTTACATACAGAATCCAACTTCCAAGAAGAAAGATCGGAGTGACAGAGGGAGGTGCAGAGGATCTTGATCCGAACCTCCCAAGCTTTTGGTGGGTCCACCTCTATCTCCTCAATGGACAGGGGCTCCCCTGCCCTCCTGCAGATTGCGGCTGCTTGTTTGACAGCCGCATGACGAAAGGAAAAACAGAGCACTTGTCAGAAAATGAAAGAGGGGGAGATTGAGGAGCTTCAGTGAATCCTAACACTTAAAGATCAGCAAAGACCTCTGCATTTTATAGGTTTTCCCGCAGTTGGTGATATGCTGCTGCCGCCGCCTTCCATGGACTGACGAGGGAGGAGAAGAAACAGAACAGAGACCCAATGGACGGAATAAGGTGGACGTCCTCCTCCTTCCTCCTATCTCGTCCTGTGCGGTTCAGTTGTGTCCCTTATCATCCGAAGGCAGGGAATGCTTGTGGTTGTAAAACCGAGTCAAGAAAATGAAATTTCTGTGATGCTCTCGTCAGAAGACTGAGAAAATTTACACGGGAGTACGTGTCCCCACCGAGCGAAAAAATTTGGTACGTAATAGAAATACCACCCGCCATATGTCAGTTTAGCACATCGGTCAAATAAATAAAATTTATACAATTTATTTATTACATGGTAATTTTAAGGGGTGCCCATCCATACCTACTTCAAGGGCCCTGCAAAAATTTTGGAATTGCTCTCAGAAATGTCCATTTCAAGGGAGACTTAATAGTTGCCGACAAATCGGTTTTGGTCCTCTCAAGATCTCTACTTTTTGTGCAGTATCTAAAATGTTTGTGATGGTCCAAGGGCAACAGCCCAGTGGCAGACTTCTTGAGTAAACTCCAAGAGCGCTTGGGTTTGAAACCCCCTAGAGGTCTGCATCCTAGGTTTAATGTGGTGTCCACGGCTGTAAATATACCCTTCGGTGGATTAATCGGTTGCTACGGTGCCGGACACCATCGATATAGAAAAAAAATGTTTGTGATGGTATGGAGAATGATTTTTTTGATAGATGATGCAGAGATTGAGAATTAATACAGTAGTAGTGCTCTTAATACAAATTTAATAATTGCTAAGTTCAATTTTTATTAATAAAACTTTTTGAACAATTTTTTTCCTTTTTTTTTAACTTTTTTTTAAAGTTAACGTTACTTTTGTCCACAAAAAATGCTTGTGGTGATGGGGAGCTATTTCTTTTTCATTTTTTGGGGTACTGTGTGCGATGTGACGTAATGTGTGTCGTCATACGAAACGAGGGTGCGTCGATCGTAGGCTTATGCGTGCTACGTACCATCCATGCTCTAGTGACGGTCCTTCTTAGTTCCGTGACCGGATCATTATTCCGTTGTCGCAAAATACCAAATAAAAAAGACAAAACAAGAAGCACATTTCAGGTCAGGGAAATCGACTTAAGAAATGTTACATCTATTTTTTATTCAGAGCCACATCTCCTGTCCCTTTCCCAACTGCTGACGGATGGGGGATTCCAAATCTGGGAGGAGATTCCGGGTAGTCGAATCGGACCCGAATTGATTGATTCCGCTCGGCCCACGAATTTAAAAAGTCCACTTGGATATGGATCATGGGCCGGGAATGGGTCAAGGTCAGCGTTGGCATCAGAAAATTTACTATCATTTCGTTCTCTTTTTACTTTTAGTCGGATGGATTCTGAAAAGTATATTTCTGGTGATGCCATGTAACGCACTTCGTTGAAACAACCGTTTAAAGGAGAGAACCATTGATAGCCTCTGCACCGTTTGACCATCCCAACACCACGGCAACTGTTCTGTGCTTTCTTTTCTCTCTTCCTTCCTTCCATTTTTCCCCTTTTTTCACCTGAAAAAAAAAGTGACATAGGAGTAAATATTTATTGTGTAATATATTAAAAAATTTATTATATAAATTATAGTTCAAATATCAAAAAAATTTAAATTATAAAAATTTTACGCATATCAAAATCAGAAATAATTACTCAAGTAACTTAAGTTTGTGTTGGCCCAAGCAACACCATTTTCATGATAGATTTAAGAGAGCGCGAGTGCTTTCCTCCCCTTAAATTCAGAAAAATTCTTAGGCTTATGTATAAGTTTCATTAATTATATGTATATTTTAATTAAATTATCTAATTTTTATTGTCTAAAACCTATCGTTTCATTCTTAATTAAGTTTGTACTTATCTAAAGAATTTCCGGACCGATCCCAGATCATTTTTATTGGTCTCTCCCGCTCAAAAGGATTAAATCCAAAAGAAAGATAACTTAGTACAACTAAGTTTACTCTCACATTATAACGTAGAAGTCCTACACTTATCTCATCCGTGAGACTTTTCTCGTTTATGTCTTCCCCTTTCTACCCTTCCACCTCATCTATAACAAAAAAAAATTCAGATGCATTTATTAGGATTATTACATGGTGAAGCGACCTGCCATAAAATTTGTGACGGTTGATTATCAGTCAATTAAATAATCTCTTGCCTCTCAACGAAGCAAAGCATCTTGCGTCCAATCAATGCACAGTGAAAATTCAAATGGCACCACCTGACCCAAAATTTCTTTCATTTTTTTAATAATTTACACCTCAGGATACCTCTAAATTAGTTAAAATGTACTTCTAAATTAATCCGCGATCGGACCAGAATTCCTGAAAAAATTTTCATTGACTCTCATAACTTGAAATTCAACTCTAAAATCACACATTTAGAAGTTTAATCAGAGAACTATTAGTCTAATTTCAAATTAGCGGTGACCCAAAATTTCATGCCTTATTAGGTAATATATACAGAAAATCATATTATATTGAAACAAAGAATTCCCAAATTTTTTTGGATATAGTATGAAATGGAGAAACTTGTACTAGCAAATATAGATTTTCTAATAACAATTTTTTATTTAAAAATAAATAAAAAGGGCCAATCCCGCCGCATGAATCTGGGGATTTATCATTTAGGGCTTGTTTGGATTGAGGGGTGAGGGATTTTACGGGGAGGGTTATGGAGGTTTATAGAGGTGGAGGTTATGGAGGGTTATAGAGGGTTATTGAGGTAGAAAGTTGTAAAGATTTTTGGAGGTATACATTATGGAGAATTTCGTAATCCTCTGTAACTCCCCAATTGGGGTTGAAAATTTAGCTTGGAGGAGGTTTATGGAGGGTTGAAAATAACCCTCCATAATCATCCTATTTTAATTCCCAAATAAGGGTTGAACTTACACCTCCATAAACCTCCTGTTTGCCAAACAAGGATTAGACTTAACCCTCCATAACCCTCTTTACACCTCAATCCAAACAAAGCCTTAAACAAAAGTATTGCAATCGATTGACTTTTTCCTTGCCCAGGAACGAACTAGGAACTTCAATCGGAGTTTGAGACTAACGTGATAAGTTCGAGAAATAAGATAATTAAGAATTTTTTTGAGTTCGGGGAGGGTGAACATTCCTCGCGCCCCCTAAATCCATCCTTGCATATGACTACGTGGTCTGTGTCGACTTCTAGATAACCCATACGTCGTGCTATTAATATACATGCCTATAAAATTTCAAAACATGACCCGGGACGAACACGTCGAGTGAAAGCGATTGAGACGATATTTCAACAATTTTGGGCTGTGAGTGGTGTTTTCTTCTCATCGTGCATATCGCATATCTCATTCGTCTCGTCAAGTGAACTGTGTGGGCTACGACGACGACGATAAGAAAGGTCAAGTTGAGAGAGACATGGTACGACCGGTCAAAGCTAAGAACCAACACTCACGCACCCGCGCGTACATATCTGCTAACATATGTAACTCTTAAAACACATAAACGTAAACAACCTTTTTCTCTGACTGATCGTATCCGACAGTGCATAATCAAACACAAATAGATAAAAATAATCATAGATAAGATAATATAAAGATGTGCACTTGCATTCCATCCGCTACGGAAAAAATCTTAAATGGCCGTACTTCGTAATGATATGGTGGTGAAGAACCGATTAAATTGTTTTGATTAGTAACGATTATGGTAACTGTCCACGTGATTAATGCTAATTGACTCGTGCGTCTCAATTTAATCGTATTTTCTCACGTTACGTGGTGATATAGAGTCGTGTAAGAATTTCTCATTCAGTATTCGGTCGAAAAGGAAGAAAGAAAGAGAGGAAATCTTTTTCGTTAAGTCTGAGAGTACGTTTTACGTATAACTGTCCGATGTTCATGAGAATTAATATTTCCTTTTTCTTTTTTCACAAGTGAAATAGAGAGGAAAAAAAAATATTGGCAATGAAGTGGGGAGCGATGGAGGGGCCAGATAGACGGAGACGTATCCGTTCTTTTCAACCCGATATTCGAGACTCGAGTTCAACTAATTCGGAATCGAGTCAATCGAATTTAATAAGGATTAAATTTATCGTGATCACGAAAATATTGAGTCAAAAATTTTATTTAGGATTATCTACCTAGAAAAGTGTAAACTATTTAAGAGTTTTTCAATCTATCACGAACTATTTTTCATTCAAAAAATATGAAATATTCAAGAATTCTATAATCTATCGAGAGCTATTTTTTCCCACAAAATTACAAATTATTCAAGAATTCACTAATCTATCATGCAGTTAATTTATCTGTTAATTGCTGATGTGTATCGTTAATTTATTGATTGTGAAAACAGAGTTTGATGTAAAATCATATATTGTATCTATCCAGTCATCAAAAATTAAGAATAACTGTTAAATTCTCTATTTTATCACGAGAATGAATGTGTAAATAAATGATAGACGTACAAGTAGATGTGAAAACAGATATTATTTATTTTTATAGCTAGATGGATTCACGTGTAATACTATATCAAACTCTATTTACACAATAACTAAAATTAATAGTATAAATCATCAATTAATAGTCAAAACTAATAATGTGGTAGATTAAAAAAAATATAATATAATTCTTAATTTTTTTGGGTAAAAAATACTTCATAATAGTTTGAAAAATTTTCTGACAATTCGTGATTTTTTGGAGAAAAATAATTTATAATATATTAAAAAAACTTTAGATAGTAGTTATTTTTCTGGATAAATATCCCTTTTATTTATAAAGAAAATACAATAAAAGTCATGCCAACATAAAGGAGAACCCATTTGATTGCCTTGTTCCGTGATAGGATGAGATATGATAACAAGAAGAAAGAACCCACCACATCATCATCGTCGTCTTCGTCACCACCATCACCACCACTGACCAGTGAGAGAGAGAGAGAGAGAGGAGATGGAGAAAAGCTGCAACTCCACCGCCGATTCGAGCTCCAGCACCGTAACCACCGCGGCTAGCTCCGGCAAGGATAACAACCCTTACCACCTCAAACACCTCAGCCTCAACAAGCTCTCCCACAAGATCTCCAAGCCCACCATCTCCACCAACCTCGACCAGCACCACCTTCTGCCCGGCAATCTCCAGCAGCCTCCCGTCTACAACATCAACAAGAGCGACTTCCGAGAGGTCGTCCAGAAGCTCACGGGCTCCCCCGCCCACGAACGGCTCTCCTCTCTTCCGCCGATCCAGGCCCCCAAGCCCCCCAGCTCCCGCCTCCAGCGTATCCGGCCCCCTCCCCTCGCGCAGCTCAGTGTCCGCCCGCCTTCCCTGCTGAACGCCGCCGCCGCCGCCTCCTCCTCCCTCCCCCAAAACCAGAACCCTATCCCTAACAATCAGATTCAAATCCCCGCGCCGGCTTCATCCATCAGCAATATGAGCACGAGCAGCGGCGTAGCTGGTGGATTCAACCCGATCGGGAGGCCCATGGCGCCTCTTTCACCGCTGCCGCCTCTGCCCTCGGTGCACGCTTCGGCGGATTCTCCGGTATCGGCCTACATGAGGTACCTCCAGAGCTCAACCTCCGGGGACTCACGGACATTCCTGTTCTCCGGATTTTCTCCTCTGGCTCCCCCGGCAACGCCGCCCCCTCCTCCAGCATCGGCCCCTGCTAATAATGCCGTCTCATCACCGCTGCCGTTGCAGCAGCCTTTCGGATGCCTGAACTCTCCTCGGTCCCCTTACGCGCTACTCTCCCCGGGGCCACTGTTTTCACCGTCATGGTGTCAGCTGGGATTTCCTCAGCTTCCTCTGTCACCGACGGTGGCGGTGCTGAGCCCCAGATACGGAGGCGGCATCTGAGGTATGGGAGACGGAGATTGAGGATCTTTGCATCTTCTTCTGGACGGGTGAGTTTCTCTACGGACCATACGATGTCGTTTTAGTGCTCTTCTTGGAAGAATCATTAACGTAAAAGGGTTACGACAAGGAAAAGGGCATCGAAGAAGACAGTTTTCGAAGCCCTTGGTCTCGGGTAAAGCATTGCATCAAGCTTCATTTCTCCGGTGCAGTAGTAGCTACTTATATACTGTACATTTAGATTAAGCAAGCAAAGTTGTTGGTGAGGTTAAGTCAAGTCGTTAGCTTATCAGATTTAGAGATTGTTGTTAAGTGTCTGTTTAGATGTGTAAATGTGTTGTCAAAAAGTCTCAGCATTCTTCTTCATCTTCTTATGTTATTCTGAGTTCTCTCCTTAGTGCAAAAAGACGGAGGAGGCAGAGAATGGCCCTGTCTGTGGACATGTTAGATGCCTGCAAATTGCTGTTTTTTTTTTTTTTCCCAGTTCCCTGTTAAGGCAATGTCTGTGTAATGACAGTTTCCCAGTTTTGATTTACAAGCTTATTGGTGAATGATGGCTGGGGTGGAGGTGAGGGAGGGCTGATGTGATGATGATGAATGACGATTGGTGTCTTGGGCCATGGACTGGACCAGACCATGTTGCCTTCTTCGACAATAATGTCTGGCCCTTTTGACTGGCCCCCCATCATTCTTAGTTTGACCGGCACCCTCCATAATTTCTTAACGTTATGATTCATTCCACAACTCAGAGAAGCCAAGGGCATTACTCATCCGACTCATTATTATTTGGAATTTCCGAACACGTTGTGGTCAAAAGAAACGTGGAAGCCGCACTTCGATGTATATCACTTCTAGGAATAATACCAAATACCATGTTTAAAAAACCACTCATCTGGCCCCCGGTTTTGTCCTTCCAATTATAAGCCAGACTCGATGAGAATTCAATTTTAGAACCTCTCTATAAAGTCGATCATCGATTATTATTTATATTAGGCAACTGTTGCTTCCACTCTTATCAGAACACTATATTTGCATACTAATGCAATTGAATTGAGAGTAAGAAGAGAGACACCACGGCACAGGACCTCTAGGTTACACCATAGTATTTGTGGATGCTTTGCACCGATATATTCAATCAAAATCAAAATCAAAACACAGTTTTAGGCACGACAGGTCACGTTGCATCATCTCGCTAATGAAGTGAAGGGAAGGGAAGCTTATAATGAAGGGAAGCCTACGTTCCACTCTGTGCAAGTGGGGATAATGGACGATGTTTCCCACTAATAGGTCGTCACATCGCAAAGGTAGGTAAAGCCCTACGACTGAATTTCAGGTCCAACAACTTCAAGTGTCTCTTCATGAACCGTAATTACAGAGTACAACAAATGATTCATGGATTCCCCCGCCCTTTCTCTTGATTCCTCGGTCACCCGAAAAACCTCAGTTTCAATCACCGTTTCAAAAAAATGTAGAGCTTAAAGGCATTCGTTCCATCCCCAGCAAACGATTTCAACCCCCGACATAACATAATACCTCTAAATCATAAACCTAAGATACCATCCAGTCGATTTCTGCCTACCGACTGCAACCAACTGGAAATTATCATTTTAAATTCTACAGCAGAGAACAAAGCCTAAGAAGAACATAAAATTAAGGGCATTCATGGTCCATTGCAACAGCCAGGTAAAGGTGCAAATCAGAAATCACATCCAATTGGATAACGCAGAGCCAAAAAGACCCAGGGATTTCAAGTACAGAGACAATTGTTCATGCCTAGAACTCGGATAGATAGCAGAGCGAGAGAAATCAAAAGCAAGCACCTTCTCCGATTAAAAACATATAGAGGAGGAGATCATTGACATCATAACTCAGCAGTCGAGAAGACTTCACTGCTGTTCATCGGGCTTCGATGTTTCCTTGATTTCATCCCCATCATCCTGTAACAATAACAGAAGACCATTTAATTTAACGCGAACAAGAAGATCCCGCAGTGCGGAACCAGATCCAAGGAAAAAAAAAAAGGAAAGGGAAATGGGATTGAGCCGTGACCTGCATGTCCGACGTCCACAGGGTCAGGTTGTCTCGGAGAAGTTGCATGATCAGAGTGCTGTCCTTGTAGGACTCCTCACCCAGGGTGTCCAACTCGGCAATTGCTTCATCGAAAGCCTGGGTACACGGTAATATCTCTTTTAAGGACATGTGATCAAAGCTGTGATCATTGATCAACTAATACTCCTAACTCCTAGCTAGTAAATCTATGATGCTATCAAGCCCTAAACGTAAGTTCAGTACTTGATCAAGATATCCAACCTGTTTGGCAAGGTTGCAAGCACGATCTGGGGAGTTCAGAATCTCATAATAGAAGACAGAGAAGTTAAGGGCCAGCCCAAGACGAATTGGGTGAGTTGGGGCAAGCTCAGTGTTGGCAATGTCCTGTAAACAGATAGTTGCAAATAGTAGTATTAGCAACTCCACAAGTTGCAACTAATCAATCGAATTGACAACAGTATATACACCTCAAATAAGAGACTGTAGTTGCTCTGGGGACGAAGATTAACGTCATATGCCCTAACAATCATTATGTTACTTCATTGAATCCTAAGGAATGAACGTGTAATCACATAAGGCGTAAAAATGATTCGATCAGCAACTGTGCTTTCGCAGATAGTTGCAGAAATCATGGGGGTGAACAGAGCTACCGCTAAATAATGTGATAATGTTTCAGATCTGCGAGAAAAACAGATCCAAAAGAAGCTGCGAGACTAAAATATTGAAAGAGAAATAACGGATCCGTGGGCAGAGAGAGAGACCTGAGCAGCCTTGTAAGCGGTCAGAGTGCTCTCGGCAGCCTCCTTGCGCTCGGCGCCAGTCTTGAACTCGGCGAGGTACCTGTGGTAATCGCCCTTCATTTTGAGGTAGAAGACCTTGGAGTCGCCGGCAGAGGCGGAGGGGATGAGGCGGGAGTCGAGGAGCTTGAGAATGCTGTCGCAGATCTTGGACAGCTCGGCCTCGATCTTGGATCGGTAGTCGCGGATGAGGGAGACGTGGTCGTCGTTGCCACGGCTCTCCTCTTTCTGCTCGATGGAGGAGATGATGCGCCAGGAGGCACGGCGGGCGCCGATTACGTTCTTGTAAGCGACGGAGAGGAGGTTGCGCTCCTCGACGGAGAGCTCCTCGGAGTCGAAGGCGGCCGAGACCTTCTCCATGAACTCGACCATCTCCTCGTAGCGCTCGGCCTGCTCGGCCAGCTTGGCCATGTAGACGAACTCTTCGCGCGGCGACGGAGAAGCTGCCATTGTCTCAGTCCAGCAGGAGGAGGAGAATTGGATTCGAAATTTGGACTTCCCTTATAATTCAAGAGGAGGGGGAGAGACCTTTGTGAATGAGGGGGTTCGAGAGGCGGGCTAAAAATGGGGGTGGAGGAGAGTGGTGGAGGGAAAAGAGCGACGATTGCGTGCGACTGATTTGGAAGATGGAATGTCAGCCGTTGGATCTCCCTTTTGGAGAGAGGATTGACGGGTAGGATGGGCAGCTGTCATTCTCGAAAGAAGTCTCGTCTGTAACGGAGTGACAATGTTAATATAATATCACAGGTCCATTAAATAAAATTTTTTTTATATTTATTCTTTTTTTTTGTAATTTATTTTTTATTTTAAATTTTATTAAAAAATTTTAAAAGTACCTAAATTTTATTAATTTATAACATCAAGTTAATACTTTCGCGTAACCTATACGTTATACATCACCCTCTCCTGTCGTGCACAGGGATGGAGGCAGAGTAAAATGGGGGCAAGGGACGGGCTGAGGGGGCTACTCTGGAACGGGCAGCGGGCAGCTTTGTGGGAACCACCTCCTGTTTTCAACGAATTTATATATTTCATGCACGGACTGGAATTGAAGATTTTTTAGCGTTGAATTTAGGGCCGACAACGGCCCCAATAGCTGGCCCGATAAAAACCGTACATGGGCCGAGTCTTATTGAGCCTGACTGATATTGGGCCCTGTTGGGCCAGAAGTTCTTGACCCGATACGGTAGGATAGCAGCGGGAAATTGAGTATATGGGTCCGGCCCACAACATTAGTGTGAAACATATGAATTCAACGTTAATTAATTTGAGACATGAACCAACCATATTCGATTTTCAAAAACCTAAACCCCCTCTCGATCGCACATTAAAGATACCATATATTTATAAATATATATTTCCTTTATTACAAAAGTGGAAAGTGAAGCTTGAAATGTAAATTATATCTTTCCCCTGGAATTTCTTCATATATATATATATATATACATCATTTGTAAAAAGGAAAGATCTGTTAGTTGTTTAATGTCATATGCCGCCATTTCAATTATAAAAAAAAACTAAAAGAAAAATCTAACAAAAATAAATCATATCCCCGAAGATACTGTCGGTATATATTTGGAGGAAGAAATTGAGATAAAAGAAAAATCTAACAAAAATAAAATATATTCCGAATATACTCTTCGGCTTATATTTGGAGGAAGATATTCGGAAATTGCAATTTAAGAAAAATTATCAAAAAGAGGTAACTTACCTCTTAGGCCCCCGCGCTCTTAAAACCCATTCCCTACCAATACATATGCATATAAATATCCGGACACCGGATGGCTTAAACACCCAACCCCATTGCTCGATCGGACACACCCGCCAACGAAATCGTTGATCAGAAGGGTGAAGGAGGCGGGATTTCAAGCATCGTAGCGCGAGGTTAGGAGGACGAGATGGGAGAAAGGAAAGTGCTGAACAAGTACTACCCTCCGGACTTCAATCCATCGAAGCTCCCCAGGGTCAGGAGGGGGAAGAACCAGCAAATCAAGGTCCGCATGATGCTCCCGATGAGCATCCGTTGCAAAACTTGTGGCAATTACATCTACAAGGGCACCAAGCTCAACTCCCGGAAGGAGGACGTGCAGGGTGAGGTATTGATCATCCTACTCCTATCCTTACTTTAGTTTAACTCAATGCGGGTTCTTAGTTCAGTGTCTGCTTCTTTATATTTTCGTTTTTTCCGCCTCTTTGTCGGAGTGTTTTCTAACTATTTCTTTTTTTCTTTTTCTTGTGTGGATATCTTGAAGAAATACCTGGGAATTCAAAAATTCAGGTTCTACTTTAAGTGTACGACGTGCTCAGCGGAGATTACAATAAAAACTGACCCGAGGAATTCGGATTACGTTGTGGAGTACGGCGCAACACGAAATTTCGAACCTTGGCATGCTGAAGATGAGGTAGCAGCAATCAGTTCAGCTTTGTGACTCTCACTTGTTACCTTGATTACTACTACTTTTGAAAGAACAAAAAATAATATAAGTGATTTATTAAGTTCTTTCTTTCTACGTTTGAAGAAAGTGGATAATGCAAAGAAGAAGAGGGAAGCTGAAGAAATGGGTGATTCAATGAAATCATTGGAGAATAGAACAGCTGTTTCGAAGAGAGAGATGGATATTCGTGCTTCTCTTGATGAGATGAAGTCCTTGAAGGTATGTGTTTTTGTCAATTGTGCAGTTTTAATTAGAAACTCATAACTTGTCAAGTCTCGTATGAAGCTAACACGAGCTCTTTTTCAGTCTCGGCATGCGACTGTTAGTGGAGATGAATTGCTGATGGCCTGGCAGCGTGCATCAGAAGAGAAGGTAATTTCTCTTTTGCTCTTTGCTTTAGCATTTGTCTTAAGAGCTCTAAATCTGGAAGAACTTAATACTTGTGTGTTTTAAAGTCCTAAGAGCAACTTAGGTTCCTTGTCTGAATACCTAGTTTAGAGTATTGTCATTAATCCTTAATTTATATTTTAACAATAATGATGCTGTCACAGGAAAAGAAGTTGGAAGAAGAAGAAGAAGCTCTTATTAAATCTATAGTTTTTCACGTAAGTGCCTAATTTTATCTATTGTTTGACCAGCTCATTTTTTTCATTATTCACTTGTGTTCAAGTTGTCCAAATCATCTCATTAAAGTTGCTTTTAATCTCTT
The DNA here is from genome assembly GCA_037672795.1 of Lagerstroemia speciosa. Lineage (NCBI taxonomy): Eukaryota > Viridiplantae > Streptophyta > Magnoliopsida > Myrtales > Lythraceae > Lagerstroemia > Lagerstroemia speciosa. The sequence goes on along the minus strand of CM075298.1, from coordinate 8,367,095 downwards.
TGCAGAAATCAAAAGATTATGTTAGAAGAATCGAGGATGTAGATAGTGATTCAGATGAATCGGTCGGCGTTGCTTCCAAGGTCGGTGATGTTTCTAACATTTCAAATAATTAGATTTCATGATTAATTTAAAATATTTTATATATTTCTCTTTTGTTTGTCTTCTAAGTCGATCTTTTGTTGTTTCTGCTACAGCACGCATGATAGCGTATTATGTTATGGAAGCCTTACTGATCATTTAAATCTATCATGCAGAAGGTGAAGACTGCACAAGGATTTCATACTAATCCTACGGATTATTTGACCACAGCTAGCATCAAAGATGAGTCCATCAGCAAAGGTATGCTCTGATAATTTTATCTACTATGTTGTTTCTTTTGCACCATTTACAAATATTAGGATTATTTGAGTAAAATAATCATCTTTTGGTAACGTGTATAATATATGAAGTTTCAAGTCCAGTGGGTACTATAATTGCATCTTTTCACTCTCGTAAATAAACTACTATGTTCACATCATTGAACTTAATGGTTTCTTGTGTTCATTGTTGGCAGGGAATCGAATTGGTTCCAAGGACAGTGGTCATACCGAGCTTACTTTCGGATCTACAACTATTCAAGTATCGATCGTCAAGAAATCTGCTCCAACTCCTGCTCAGAAAGATCCTGCTGAAGTTGAAGATAGTAAAAAACAGGCAGAGAACAAGTTTTTTGGTGCAGGGCTAGAAGCTCTATGGCAAAGCTACGGAACCGGAAGCGATGATGATGATGAGTGAGGATTTTTACATTTTTGGAGCTCTCTCTAAACTATGAGTTCGCTAGTCTAAAATATTTGATTCATTTTGACATGTTTTTGGATATGCCATACGATGATTTCTTTTTTTATTTTTTATTTATTGATTGTCTCAGCAGCATTAGAGCTCGAGTGTTGCATTATCCATGGAGGACGGTTTAGCAGCTATTCTGCTTTTAGTTTTACACTCATGGATGCAGTGGATAACCGTTGCCTCCTCTAAGAAATTTTATTAGGGATGGAACAAATCCAACTACGAAGATAACAAATTCTCAAATGATATTGGACTAGCATGAATCAGTGGACAATAACACCATATTTCCATCTTTGAACTTCAATTACTGATGAAGATACATGCCCTAAGCTTCTAATAGATCATAGAGATGATACTCAAATTGTGCCATAAAACAGGTGTGGTCTTTAGACTCAATATCTATAAAAACCGATTGAAGTGCACACATCCGATTGAGAATTAAAAGGGCTCAACATTAAGTTTAGCATCTATTAGAAAGAGAAAACTTTAAGGTGCAAACCATGTAACATCAATAATCTTACATATAAATCTATATAGTATGGTGGATGGTATGTATGGAGACTAACCTAATGCAGCAACTTCAGCAGGCTGTCGACACAGATACAAGACACGTGAAGAACTCTATCCACATCATGCAAGTGCGTCTACTTCAATCCCTGCCTCATCTTTCTGCACTTCCTCTTCAGCCACCTCATTCTCTTCTTCTTCCACTGCAACGGAGAAGTTGACAAGTTAAACGCCAGAAGAGGTCAATTGAATGAAATGGGTCAGCGGTGAGAAGGAAAACAAGTTAAGGTTGCCTTCTTGAGCAGTTCTCCAAGTGTTAGAACTGACATAACAGCCACATTGTTGAATGCAATGTCTCGAATTTCAGAGAAATAGTGCCCAGGTAAGATGTAAAGTGCATCCCATGTTACACCAGCCCAATCTAAAGCTCTTGCAACTATCTACTTGACCCTTCCGCTGATAGCTAAATGCGAACAATAAGGATCACATAACGATATCTTCAGCACAACCTTCCGCATTTCAAAGAAACAACGTGAATTTCACAGCTACAGAATCATATAGGAAACCCTTGTCATATAGAAATCTCGCGGATCCATGACCCAGAAATTCCATAGATACAACAGAAAGGCTCATGGATGCTTGAAATTAAGTATCTTTCTCCCCTCCTGAACAATGATTCTATAAACATCAAAGAACCAAATTAACATCAGATCCATGTCACACCAAGACATTCCTCTCTTCCTACCCCGTCGTCATCTCACTAGATCACAGCGAGCACGCTTATAAATTTCAAAACCAGGAGCATCTGCTACATGTGCATTATAGTAAGACACAGCACTGCATGCGGCACATTCAATTCGGTACAAAAAGGATCCATTTTTATACGCTCCGAAGCAAATTCAACAAATAGCGAGATACCTAATCAGAAAAATACATCAAAATCCTAGAAGAGAGTGTTACCTCATGTTGAAACAACCTCGGCTTCCTCTCTTTCGCAGCCACTCCGCAGCAGATTGGCCGCCAACGGGTCTATCTATCAAGGTAACGACCAAGGTCCCTTGAACTCGGCCGGACTCTGATATCTATCGGAAGGGGAAGGGGTTCTGAAACGCTGAAATCGGACAAGCGTCCGTCCTGTACTTGTACGAGTGCCACTGCTGGGCCTAAGTTAAATGGGCCGTTAGAAAACAAGCCCATTTCAGGCCTAATAATTTTATAGGTATTCTTAGCACGGATAATAAGATTTTTTTTCTTTATTTAAATAAAAGAGATGTCGGATAATATCAACCGAATGTTAGTAAGATGAAAAAATAGGATATGGGCCTCTCGGGCTTAAGAGTCCAATAAATCTAACGGTCCATCCCACACTTCTATTCCGCAAGATGAAAGAGAATGAACTCAAGCCCAACCATTCATACCGACATCTATCTATGAAACGAGCAAATATTCAGCGTGTAATATACAATGAGATCATTGTATAAAATTCTATCAAATCTTGACACGTGTAAAATTATCATAATTTTTTAAAGTCAATTTTACAAGTGTCAAAACTAGCCGCTGCTCTTGCCCTCTACTAGGAGCAGCGCCAGTGGCTCGCGGAAGTCTCTCGTGAAGCAGGAAAATGAAGTGCCGGAGAGGATTTCATTTTTTCAACATGAAACCCATAAAGATGACCGGAAATTCGGCCGAGTGAATGATAGAGGTCCAGCTCCCGGTATCGATGTTTTGCAATGGCCCTCTTCTGCACCGTCCCGATGGTGATCGGCATGGATTTTCAGGTGGGCGAAGCAATTCCATCGATCCATTAGACTTCACTTCCCACGTGAGTCGTTTCGGTTTATGGCATTCACCTCACTTCCTGATTCGATCTCTCTTGCCTCTTTTCAAGGCACTACCACAGTGGAAGCACAGGAGTTGTTCAGGCTCGGTCGAGGTCGTGCTCTCGAGACATGACCATGTGACACTGAAAGAGTGCCGATGAAGAGGCCTTTTCCTAATGAAAGTGACTTCCCCGCGGTAATTCAAGAAAGTGTGGGGGAAGAACAGCAACGACAGACAAGGAGAAAGAAAAGGGCATCCCACTTGTGTTAAGAGGGGCCTCCTGCTGCTTTATAGAGACAGCCACTACTGAAGATGGGATCAGTTTTTTCCATGATTAAAGATGGCAGTACAACCCAACCGCAGACTGTAGACTAAAAATTCCAAGAACTACCTTCCATGCCATGTTTGATCTCCGACCGAACTGGCAGGCAAGCCCCTCCGTTCGGTCCAATGCCCTTTGTTATTACTCCAATTCGGGTGGGTCGAGCTCTAACTTAGCAAAAGGGCACTGCACAGCCCGAAGTAACGCCGACAGTACAGGGAACTGCACCAGATGGAGACATACGGTAGATTTCACTAACTAAAGAACCTTGTAGGTACGTATCTTTCCTAGAGGGAGGGTCAGTGATCCTCGGGCGCTCAGCAATGTTACGACGTCGTGAATTCCACTGCTCGAATCTTACAACGATGACCGTCCCGACTCATTGTTACTGCTACTGCTCTGGTGCATGAGCTGACATGAGGAGCATGTGGGCATGGCAAATGGGGAATGAGACTGAATCTGCATGATGTGGAATTCTAATGTTTCGTTTCTATGCTCGACAAGATCTAGAGAGAGAGATAGGAGAGGACAGGCACACAGGGAAAGATGGACCTTTCCAATGTACCAAATTAAAAGGCGTTTGGCCCACTAATAATGAATGCTCCACCAAGAGGGGTTGGGCCGAGTGGTAAGCAGCTCGGTGCCGCTTAAGGAGGTCTCGGGTTCGAGACCTCACGTACGCAGACACCCCTCTTGGGAGCCTCACCCGCCATTGCCAGGCGTGCGACCCGGGGCGACCAACGGATTAGTCAAGTATGGTTGGCTGAAAGATGTCATCTCACCGCTGGTGGGGCCTGCTTGGATACCGTGGCTGGCGACCAAAAAAAAAAAAAAAAAATGAATGCTCCGGTCCAAGTCCAACTGTTGCATTTGAGAAATTCGAACAGTCGGAGGTTCGAAAATATCTTGCACGTGACGTGAAAGCTCAGTCTATTTGCCCGTACAAGGGGTTGGTGGGTTGGTTCGAGTGATTTGACACTCGATCAATTTAAGTAAAATTCTCGAGTTCGAATTCTTATGAATAAAAACACTCATTCCAAAAGAGTTTTATCTCTTAATAGACTAATCCGATTCAAATTGGATTATTCAGAGATCCCATTAGACTTACGAATACCAGTGATAGAAACCGAAAGCCGAGTCTATTAGATTTATTAAGACCAAACTATTATTTCTAATAAAGAATTAAGATATCTCGGATTCAACTTTTACTAATACAATTGATCAGAATTCAATCTCCACACGCACAAACTTCCGGCATCTCTTTATTCTCTACTTTAGGAGTTACTCCATTGCAAGAGGCCAAAAGCTGTCTATTTTTCTAATCAAAACGAAGTGAGAAATTCGGGATTATTGTCTTTACCTGCGCACGTGCTGCACTTATTTTTAGGTCGGACTTATCAGAGCATATTCCAAAACAAAATTCTGCAGAAAACCCTAAAAATAATTGCCCTACTAATTACAAGATCCCGAGTCACTAATCACATGCAATCATGTGATTCTCCGAACTCAGGTTGTCCGACAATAACCAAATCCGAATACCAGGCATTTTCCATGCACATTCCTAGAACGACCACTGAGAACTTTTAAGAGCTAACTCAACTGGCTTCAGATAAGAAACAACAACATTTTGTCTACTGAATCGGTGTTAAGCATGAGATCGAACAAAGAAACGGTACGAGTAGAATCACAGTACCGGGTACGGTCATCCAGTGACATTACAGTTTCCGGATTCCATCGATCGCATTGTCCAATCCTAGAATGTAACTTTCTCATCCTACAGTTATAATGCTTGACAAACTGCAAGAGATATGATCGAAAGCGCACGAAAACACTGCCCTATTTTACATATTTTTTTCTACCCAACACTTGTCCAAGTAACATACAAGCTAGTTCACAGGAACAGCAGCTGACATTTACATTCATATAGAGCCACAACAACAGACAGCATCATCTGCATATTAATCCCTGGAAGAAGGAATATAAGAGAAGAAGGAAAGCCCACATCGAATCTCATTCCGCTCGAGATGAACAAAGAGAAGGCAAACCTGGGATTTGTCAAGGCGAACGGGGCCACCCGTAGAGCTCGGCATCAGCCTCGATCCCTTCGTAGAACCTGAGCTCGAGCTCCTCAAGCCTCCCTTCGTCATCCCACATCTCGTCGAACTCGTCATCGTCGTAGTAGTCCCCGACCTCGCCGGCCACGAACTCCCATGCCAAGTAGTCGGATGAGTCTGATAAGTCGGAGCACTCCTCCCAGCCGTAGCAGTTCCTTTCGTCATACTTGTCCACAACAACCGGGCCTAGGACCGTCATTTTCGGATATCTCTCCTTGAAGAACTGGGGCGGGAGTGCCACGTTCCAGCACCCTCTGAGGTCAAGGAACTCGAGGTCAGGGCAGCCTGAGAGGATCTCGAGGAGGCTCTTGGTGGTGATAAGCTGGTACGCGATCTCGAGGCGCTTGAGCCTCGGCATGGTGGACGCAATTGCATGGGCCTCATCCTCTGCCGAGGATTTTGCTGATGAATTTATCGGAGGCATGTTTCTGCAAAGGGCCAATAGCATCTTGCAATTTTTCCCGATTATCGCCAGGGCCCGAGCTCCAATCTCGTTGCAGTAGCTAAGGTCCAGAAACGTCACCATGGAGAGCTTCCAAGCTACCTGCTCGACCACCAAGTCGGTGATTTCGCTCCGGGGCAACCGTAGGGTTTGGAGAGAACCAGCACTGCAACATTGACACAACTATATGAGGTGTTTGGAAATAGGAGAAGTAACAGCATCAAATTTCAGGTTTATCGACATTGCATTCAGCTACGCAGTCGCAGTTGCATCCTTGATACTTCCCCTGAAGAGTACATTCGGAATAGGTTTTTAAAGGTAAAAGTCCGAAAAAACCTACATAATATATACAACTGTTAGCCACCAAGTGAGCTAGGCACGGATTTTTCCAGCAGTTACAAGAAAACATCATTTGATCTCGAGTTTTGAATGTATAGAGTCTCGGGTGTGGATGATCTTTTTTCCACCTACATTGCATTTCTGACCCGCTTGTTATAAACAAGTCACATTCCAAACTTAAACAGGGCTATAATGCTAGTTGAGATATAACCATATTACATGGGCACAGACAGGAATGTACAGATCTGGACTGCACATGATATAATTGGAAAAAACCGGAACCGATCACAGGCCATTTCACCAGAGCAGGAACACGAGTAATCGAAACCATTTTGGGAGATCAACTCCACAAAAAGTTAACATTTTGAGACAATAACAGCATTTCAAGAAGTATAATATGCTTGCGAGGTAGCTGACTAACAGAGAAACAAGATAAAGGACTATGTGCAATTTCTCGCTTACTGTTCAGCAATGAAGGAGAAGATGCCCTTATCCCTTAGACCGAGGCTAGAGACGATGAGCTCCCGAGGGGATCCGCCACTTCTAATTACCAGCATCTGGAGCATTCGATCTATGTGATCAGGATGGCATCTTCTGCTCCATTCCTCGATGTTTATCTCTTGCCAGCAGTAGGGCCCTGCCACAGCTTTCGCCCACGATTTGCAGACCACGGGAACGACTGTCAGTACCTCATTGAGGGAGAGATTCCTGAAGATCAGCCCGAGAGCATCAGGAATTAACTCATCCCAGCGCCGAAGATCTCCGCCTGCCTCTTCTTCCATCTGCTCGAGAACCTGAAAAGGGGGTTCCAAGGCTAATTAAACAGAATGTCTAGATATACTAAATTTTCTTTCCAGAGCACAGACAAGCAATCAAGCTGAAGAAACAAGCAATATCAGATACCATGGCAGGACTAGGGTTTCAACTGCAGGGAACCCAGAGTTGAGAAAGAACTTATGATGAAGATATATGCAGAAGTTAAAAGCGAATGGAAGAAATTCTTCAGGAAAATTGAGACATTAACTGTCTTCCTTTACCAAGAAATACCAAAACGAGGAAGAATTCAAAGACAAATCCAAGTTGGTACAGCGGAAATTGTGAAAAAAATTTAAAGAACAACCCAATAAATCCAGAAAACTTCAAATTAATGGAGAGCAACTGCCGGGAATCAACTCCACAGACTAAATATTGCTGAGGCGCAGAGAGTGTTTATCAGATCAAGAAACTAGAAGATTGCCCAGAAAGAAATCGGAACTGGGGGTAAATTCGATACATAAATGGAGGGAAATTCAGTCAGATTTCAACACCCCTTCATGGATCTTGAGGGTTCTGCGGCTCCAGAGAACAGAAGAGAAGGGGAGAAACAATCTCTCAACTTTCGAGTCCTAGAGCAGGAATCAAGAAAGCAGTAGCCGTTCTCGAGCTGGAAACGGCACAATGAGGAACAGGGGAACCAAGAAACACGATTCAGCCGCATTTCAGTTCCTTCCTTGATTCTTTTAAGCCTGTTTCTCCAATTTCCTTTTGTCAATAACCAAACTGAGAGTGGGGAATTGAACCCAGCTGAAGGACACGGAGAAGGATGCTTAACAGAAACAGTAAGGGTTTTCTGAATGAATTTTATTCTTCGGACATTGGCTAAAAGACTCACCGGTTTTTCCGCCACAGACGCAGAGAAAGTAGAGAGAGAGAGAGTGTGTGTGTGTGTGGGAGAGTGTGAGAGATGAGAGAGAGAGAGTGGAGACGAAGGAAGGCCACAGGAAGACAGGATATCATCTGCCCACCTACTCATAAAAGCTTCTGGGCAACCCCCAACAAAACAAGAAACAGGGAACAAGAGCAACCCCAGCTGTAATTTTTTACGAAAAGCAAAGGCCCCGTCAGAAGCAAAACAAAAAGAAAGACCCAGTCTCCCCGTGAAAGATAAAAGGAGTAAATTTTTCTTCAAGAACTGCAAAGTTCACACAGCTTCACATGACAAATCCAACCGGACAAGTTCGTAGCTTTAAAGTTCATAGCTTTACAGCTTAATCTATTCCAAGACTGCTGATTCAATACTTTTTACGCGACGTGCAGTCTCATTTCCAGGGGCAGGGGACTTGGGAGTGGGGGTGGCGATGCTGTAAAAATTTGGAGGTAATTTAAGAGGGCGGGGATGGATGATGTCTTACAGGTAGCGTGCACTTCATGTGCTCTCATTCTTTTCTTCCGAAAGTGAGGGGAGGGGTGAAAAATGAGAACTGAGGTGCAGTTCATGTTGAGGGTTTGAGAAGACTTCTGGGGATAATAAGCAGCAACCGGCAAGATTTGACATTTTTCGGAATCTCGTAATTTAAAATTTTGTGATTCGCTATTATTAATGCAAAAAATGTATTGTTAGACAAATTTTATATTGATTGATGAGTCTTCTATTCAGATAGTGAATCATTCAACCATCTAACGACTGATAATAAATAACTTAAATTAAAAAAAAAATTAAACTACCCACACTTATTTTTTCCAACTATTTAATAGCACTATGATTGAACCGTAAAATTTCTCTTAAATTCAACATAGCGGAATAAAAAATGGAAGAACGGAGAAATAAAGCAAACAAAAGTGCAAGTTTCAAAATGTCACAATTAGCTCCAATAGGACGTGAAGACACTAATGTCAGATCCGATTTTGACCACGGGGATCAAAGACACGGAGAATCCTGCTTGATATTGTATCGATCTACTCTTCTTTAATACTCATCATTCTTTTATGAGTGTTTTTCTTTTCTTTTTAGTTTAAGGATGACTATTCTGCATATTCAACTCTTGAGTAATTGGTGCGAAACTTTTTTTTTTTTGAAATAAATATTTATTATACTTAAAAACCATTACCGATCTTCAATTTAACATGCTACATCGGTAAATCTAAGCACATGACATTCCCGTCCGTTGTCATATCAATAACCTTTTGGCTTGGAAATGTCAAAGAAATATTAACCATTCGTACGATAATTGACATTTTCAAGAGAATTTGTGGACAATTATTGAGAAAATAATTATTGCACTGAATATGGACTTTCGTATTTTTGTACCATAAAAAAGGGTTATTCGCGGTAATCAATAACATTGTGCGACTTTGAACACATCCCATTAGGAAAGCGACGACTTTACCCCCCCTGCAACCGACTTTGAAAATAAAATTTTCAGATGCAGCAGTTGACAGGTGGTGGAACCGCTGCCCATCGGACTTTCTTCTTCCCCTGGACTCTGTTAAACTGAGGTTTGAAATTTTTCTTTAGTAGTTTCCGAATTACCTTTTGCTACGATTCAGTTTCGATGTAGATCCTACTCTGAGTACTGTAAGGACGGGGTGTAATTTCTGGGTATCGCTGATATAATCATCTTCCAGTTCACTAAGTGGTTACCTGAAAAGAAATTCTAAATTTGAATTTCATCGTTGAAGCCCCTCCAATTTTCTAGTAATTGGGAATTACTGAAAGGATCATCATATTCGGCAAAGGGAGGATCATGTCACTTTGCATTAGTCATAGCCAGAGATCAGGGGAAGGCCACAAACCCAGATACGGTAACGACAGAGGGTTGAAATGGTCGGAGGAAGTGAACCTCAGGATGGGCAAGGTAGCACGAGGCATAACACCCCGAAGTCTGACTCCTCTTGATAGTATAATACGGTCATAGAGAAGAGTCAGAGAGAAAAGGTTCAAAATGGTAGAAATGAAATAAGGAGTGACCCAGACCCAATACAAGCAAAGAGCAATGAAGGGTATCTCGATAAACTTCGTAAGCCATAAGTCATTCTTTCCGGAAACAATGGAGAACAAGAATGACAAATGTTGAGAGGGGACAGAAACATGGAAGAACACAGAACAGTCAGTGGCTGAAAGGAATGAATTATGTCTAATGGATCAATGGGATGATGCATCTTAACCATGGATACTGTTACTTTCCCATGAGGGCAAATGGGAGAGCAGAAGTGGGGGGGCAAAAAAAAAAAAAAGGCTCTTTGGGCACAAGTTTGGCAAAACGACATCACAAATTATATAAGAGAGAAGGAAAGCAGGACAGTAAAAAGAAAGTGAGCCGTATGAGAGCAATTAATTGAGACACTATAGTTGCACAAAGGAACAGGGGCGTCCAAAAGATACTATCTTACCAGTACTGCTACTACCAACCCTTTCCTCAAGGACCCCCCAAAGGACTTTGCAGATTGAATAGCTTTCCCAGTCATGAATCTGGCAGGAGAAAGAGAACGGAGCATAATTTATCACATTCACAAGTGCATCTAACACGAACCTTCGTCATCCGACAATCTCTCCTCACCAACCATTTTCTCATGACCATTTTATCAAGACATCTCATCTGTCACTGGAGTAGGTGGGAGGGAACATCAAGAAGAAATGCAGTCGCATGTATTACGATCATCCTTAGATATTATGGCAACAGACAGTTGAAGTATCTAATACTGAACAGCAAAGACAGTGAAGAATATTGGAGCAGCATGCGAGCTGTCAAACCCTCCAGCAGAAGACATCAAGGATGCATCACGTCATAATGAATATTCTAAGCAATTCAAGCATGATGATTACAGAAAATTTGGAGAGAATTTCCATATATGTGCTATTACCTGGATTAATATTCAAAATTACCCAAACAACAGGCTTAACATTCAGCAAGTGTATTACATATCTATCGGAGAGCCGTGACTGACTGGACACAGCATTTCCTCATACAAGGAACTGGTAGAACAAACCTTCAAGTATATCTTGATAAATATATACTACCAAGAGCTACATTTCCTGGATCGTAGAGGGCTGAATAGGAAGGCTGATACCAAAATTGAGCTGAGAAAACTGCCTTTCATGCAACATTTTACTCCCTGATAGCAAATAACCAACAACAAATAAAGTATTAGTTCATGAATCAAATAAATGTTGCATAAATACAGTCACATTTTCTTAATACCAAAATAACCATAAACCTATCACAACATCATCAATATAGACCATCCTACAACAGCATAGGTAACATCCTTATTCATACAAGCATCTGTCCAGGTATCCACACAGTCAACCACAACGTTAAAAAGACATGAGCTTTAACACTTCACATCTATAAGGTTACTTTTCGTTCTAAGGAATGGAATGGAGTGAATTTTAAAGGATAAAATGTAATAACACAGAAAAAATTAGTAATCTTTGAATTTATCTTTAAAATATGAAGGAATATAATTGTGAAAAAGGACGGAATGAGCATTCTATAACTTCTTTGAAGGAAGACTCATTTTACCAATATCAGGAAAATGTATCCTAATGGAATGCACATACAAATTATCAAAAGTGTCATCAAATAAAAAATTTAAAATGAAAAATTAAATTACTCATTCAATTACATTCTTTTGATTTAAGTGTATCAAACGTAATATAAGTGTTTACAATTAGCAATTGAAACTCGAGGAGAGCAGTTCATAAGTCAAAATCTAGACACTGCATGCAAGCACTTATAACGCAGGCACAAGCATCTCAGGATTGTAATGCCTTCCAGTGTCATCTACCGCAAACAACTCCAAAAGTGAGTCAACCTTATAAGTGGCTACAAATTACTCAAGCCAAATAGAAGCACCCTACCTTCATTAAGCTTTTCCAGTTTGATAATTGTTATCTATAAGCACGTTCAGTGGACTTGACAGATGACCAAAAATGAAAGTTAAAATAAGGAATGTCCAAAATCAACTCCTGAATAATTCAAGAGCAGTATTATTGTTCACACTCATTATGACTAATAAAAATTGAAAAAGCATAGATTTTATCAATCTATCTAAAGCATTATAAACCTATGTGACAATAACTGACTGGTTAGGCACGGAGCCGCTTGAGTCTTCATATTTCATTTGGCAGAATCAAGATAATCGAGAATAGCATTGTAATTCAAATGCAATACCAACGTGTAGGATTTATGTAGTTGCTCCCTAGATTTAACTAGCTCTGCTATAATCAGTTTTCAGTCGCAAATTAATAGAATCACTAAATGGCAACATAACCAGGTATACACCAGGTGCAACCAAAAACTAACAGAAGAGAACTTCTTAATCCACGAATACAATGTTAAAAAAAAAAGCTCAGTAGCCCCAATATGATACTTATTCATAATATAAAGTGAAAGGATCACAGTACCATTTAATGATCCATCCAAACAGGAAATGCTGCATAATGGGGACTTTTTCCAACACCTCAGCCTTGTACATCTTCAGCAACCCACTGTTGACCTTCTTCCAATTTGGCACCCCACTGATATCATCCAACATAGGTGAATGCTCCGCAAACAGACCCTTCTTCACCTTCTTAATAAATGCAATGCAAGAAAGGTACATATACTCATTGGAGAAGTTCTCCAATATGTCCTCGTTATGAATTGACTTCGGTTTCATGTACTTGTGATCGATCAACTGAGCTGACCCGAAGATGAACGGCAAGAAATGGTAATCATCAAGGCCCCACACCCCATGAGACCCAGCAGGCTCCAAACAGTAGACAAGCTGCAGCTTTCTCATCAATTCTAGGTACTTAACGAAAATTCGAGCTACCACAGCCTGGTAATCCTCTTCCTTAATGATCCCCATCCTAGCTAAGCAATATAGCCATGCAGCGAAGTTGGTCTCATGACCCGTACCAAAATCGATACGTTTCGCATTCCCAAAGCTATCAGTGAAATAAGGGACAATCTCAATAGTCGAAGATTTGAGATCGTTGGGTAAGAATGTTAGCATCAAGGATTCACTCTGTTCTTGCAAACGTTCTTGCCAGGTACGATACGCTACATTACCATAGCGGGCTGTTTGAGGAGCTGGAGGAATCTCATCCACCCAACGAATCAGGGTTTCAAGGATCGAGACGATTGAGTTAACCGCGGCAGACTGGTGACAGGTGTCGGAGATCTTATGGCCTCGGATCGACTCACAGAGAGCAGCCACAAAGCCGAGGAAATTTTTAGCGGACTCGGAAGAGTGGAATCTCTTGATATCTTCAGGGGAATGGATTCGTTTTGTAGGAACTTGGAAATCGAAGGGAGGGGATACTAGGTTCACTTTCTGGGGCTGAGGGACGGGGGCGAGCATTATGGCCTGCTGCTGGGAGTGGAGGGATTCTGCTGAAAGATTAATGGCTGGTGCACGAATGGGCCGGTAGGTTGGCGGCGGGGAGATGCCAGGGAAGCCCTGCGGTGCCGAGGGGTAGGCGGTGGGGCCGCCGCATTTGACGCAGGTACCGTGAGAATGAGCGCCGGCGGATGTGGCGGTGCAGGCATCGGTGGGGGTTGGGTTGTGAGGGGACTTCGGAGAGTGGTCGAAGCCTTCGGACTCCATGGCTTGGAGCTCTGAGATTGAAGACGGAGGAGAAGGGAAGGCCGTAAAGATGCAGATGTGAGCGTGGAGGGGTGGAGGTGGTACAGATGGACGGTTGTGATCGATACACAGTTTGATTTGACGCAAAGCCATTATCTTAACCGTTGGATGGTTCATCAGAGAGATCCAGAAAGCACTCTCGGGCATGGGGACGGCCTTTTAAAAGGCCCAATAGTCTACCAAAGCCCAAAATGGCCCAGTTTAGAGATATTTCAGGGTCCAGAATTTGAATGTCGGACGTGGAGCCATAGCTCAGATTGTTTGGGTGCCAGGCAGAGTCCACCGGACAACTTATCAGAATTGAACTCTGAATTTCTTAGTTTGAAAGGTAGTTTATCGTACCAATGCTCTTTCTCATCAATGTCTGTAATTTGTTTATGAATGTTCTTTGGTGGATGTCGCTTGAATCATCAACTTTCGTCAATAAGATTCCTCGACATCGACAGGATCCGTATGGCTTCTTGTCTCTTTTGATCTGTTTATTGAAAATTCAACGATGAACAAGATAAGCTTTCAAACCACCAAGAAGAAAACAGTATGACACAGCAAATAATAAACCACCGAAGTACGCCAACTATACATCGTATATGTTTGTGCATAGTATGCTTCCTCCGTGTCATACGAGGGTCTTGCACGACCTCGTTCTTGGATCCCACATCGCCGGCAACAGAAACTTCCTCCCGTTCACCCCCCCGGCGTTGTAGCTCGCTCCGGTCGATTTGTCCATCAAGACCGTCCCCGGGTAGCCCGGGAATGCACCCTTCCCGAAGATCCCAGTGCACGCACTCACAGCCTCGACCGATGCATCCGTGTCGCCCTGGTAGTACCCACCATCGAACGGGTTCATGACTGCCCCGGCCAGGACAGTGGCAATGTTGATGACCATCCCGTCCGCCCCAGCGTCCCCGCTCGGTGGGACCAGTGGCGGGTTCTGAGGGCCGTAGATTGGCCTGTGGAAGGGCCAAGCACACTGGCCGGGGCACTGCCTGACGGAGTTCCCCACCCAGGCGTACGCCACCTTACCGCCACGGCCACCAGACGACACCGACCCGTGCGTCCCGCACCGCGACATGCAGAAACCCTCAACGCTCACGTCAGAGGAAGTCAACACGAAGTTGACCGTGTTGCCAGAGGCCTTCGCTGCGTGCCCGGCCTTCAAGGCCAGGGCCTCGAGGTGTTCGTTCTTCAACGACTTGCCAAGGGAGTATCCCCAGTCGAGGGTCTGCTTCCTGAGGGTGATCGTCCTTGAACCGCCACGGTACCGCCCGGCGATGCTCCACCACAAGGAGGCGGTGGGTGGCGAGCCTGCCAGCTTGGAGGGGCTGAGGGAGTGGAAGAAGTCGGAGATAACTGAATGCTGGTGTTCGGAAACCTGCCGTACCAGAGGATGTTGACGGTGATATTGCCAGACAGGAGGGCACCGTGGTGGTCGGTGAGGACGATGGGCTTCTGGGGGACAAGCCACAGGATCCGGGGGACGGAGAAGCAAGGAGCTGGGGAATGGATGAGGGCTAGGGCTAGGAGGAAAGCGAAAACTGAAGGAAGCTTGGAGGTCATGGTTGGAAATATGCTGCGGAATTGATCAAACCAGTGGTGAGAGCTTGAAGACGAATGGCTTGAGGATTTGTTGAGCTATAGCAATGGTGAGGAGTGAGTTGGGGAAGAGGAGGGAGACGATGGTGAAGTATTTATATGGGTGGAATGGAAGCTTGCCAAAAAAAGTTAGTGACCGCCATGTTTGAAGCTAAGGGAAAGAATCTGAGGATAACGCGTATGGCAGGCCTCTTACTACCTTCTAAAACCTATTTTGAGTTGACGGATTTGGGGGGTCAAATGGGGTGAACGTAGAGTGAGGGAGGCGGCACCCGGGAAAACAACAACCTAGATTGCTGCTGCTGCTGTTGTTGTTAATTGTACAAAATATTACCCGCAACTCATCTTATTTATGTATTTGATTGATTGTTCGCTGGTTTCTGATTAAATTTGATTATCGTTTGCACGAGGATCGGTGAATAATGAGCATTTAACGGAGCATGTCTTAGAGTATTTGTCAAGGTTGCAACCCAATTCTAATCTTAAAGCTCGAGATGAGGAAGAGATGGTTTGTTATTTGAGGACAAGTCAAGTGGTGGGTTTTCGCGAGCGCTGGAATCTCTGTGGCTGCTACAGCTGATTTTGATATGTTCTTCACTGGTATATATGAATGGACTACTTCTCAATGAAAGAGAGAGAGAGAGAGAGTTGTGCGCAAGCTTAGACCGGTTAAAAAAAAGGAAAATAAATAAATATAATGAGTTTCATCGATGAGATTTAAAATAAGAATTCATCTAAATATTTAAATTTAAATCAAATCGTTCTAATAATGACTGAAACTCTATGAATAACGTGTTTTCTTTACTTATAAGATTTTAAATCGAGATATTGTTTGAAAAAAAATTTCAAATTATATCTCCATTACTCCATGTTGGGTTTATGTGCAGAATCGTTGATCAGATCGCTGCAGCCAAAGCATGCATGAAGGCGATGCTAACTTATGAAGGCTATTCGAATATGACCAATTGGTAAGTTGCTCAACACCGAAGGAATGGAAACGAAATATTGCATGCGAATCGTTTTCAATGACACTTTGCCTGTATCTGTTGACTACATCCGAAGGCGAATGATTCGCCGTATTGTTCTCGAACATCGATCTGGAAAAGAACGATGCACATATATATGGAGGTCTGGAGGTTAAAGAAGTACCCTTTCTTCTCTAAATCCAGCCTTCTTTCCACGAGCACAGCCCTTAATAATTGTGTGTGGTTTATGGCTGCTCTTAACGGGAATATTATACAGTAAGATGCTACACTTTTCCATTATTTGACATTCAATTTTATGCATTTAATTTAATTAAACTTGTCATAAAATATTAATTTCGTTATATCAGAAAAAGTAATTGAAGAATATATGTTTTTTGTATTACAAAAAAGTCGGTGGATTTAGGAATGATATGAAAAATAAAGAAATAAAGAGATACAGAGAGTTATATCGATGAAAATCGAATCCGCGAGCAAAGTACATGACAAGGAAGATGTTAAGGATGAAGATGGAGTCACCAAATGAATGACAGTTGATGAATAATACATAACTAGAAAGAATTGGAATCATCATTTTATCATAGAAAAATAAAAAAAAAATAAAAAAAGGAGGGGTCAATGGAGATGAAAAATGTGGCGATCGATCAGTTCATGTTTCGGGTCCCCTCTTCCTCTCGATGCAAGGAAGGACGTTCGTAAGTACATGTGCCCCTCCCTTGGGAAAAAAAAGAAGAAAAAACGTACACCACGTCGGGGTCATTCGAGGAATATTGAGAAAGACAAGGGACCTTTCAGCAATTTGGCTCCGAGCTTCTGCACTGGGGATGGCGACATTAGGCCATGCTCGGTCCTTCGGAAGCGGCAGTTCCGGCCTCTGTCTCCGACGGGGTTGCTGGCTGTGGAGTGCTATGCGAGTCTGTCATCATCGGACGTTACATGCACCACAAGAACTCGTTAGGCATATACTGTGAGTACCCAGACATCGACGACCCATGATTCAAGAATACATGTATGTACGTATTTATGCATGTATCTGTGTATCCCGTAAGTCAAAGAGTTCTCTTGGTTTGGCATACGGAGCAACGAAGGACAGCAACTAAAACAAGCCGTGCGGCCTTTGTCGAAGCTGTCATATGACAGACAGCTTATAAGCAATTGACTGCACTGATCAACAGACAGACCGACCCCCAACCACCACCATTTTCTTACTCTCCTATGACCATAACATTATTTACATGCAAGAAAATGAGTATGGTGCAGTGGCAGATCTTGAATTCGATATCCGTCAGCGAAATTCCATGTGTCCGCTTATCATTCTCATTCTCACGTCCCTCCAAGATGCGGAAATTTCTTTCTGTGATGGGAAAATTTTATATACGAGTGGAGATATCTCCATCCATATTATTTAAATTTTATTTTTAATAATATGTTTTTTTTCCCCAATTATCTATTGCCACTCTGTCATGCGATGTCCAGTTATATAATTTCCACCCATTATTTATGGGTCATATCAATATCCCACGGCACTAGACAGCTCATTCCCACGTGGCTCCTGTTGGTTGTCTACTTGGCCCCCAATACTTAAAAACATAGGTTCGCTTTTTTTTTTTTTTAAGAAAGTTCGTAACTATAATAATATCAAGATATTTTAAAGTCAATTCTCATTTATAAAATTTTATACATTCTTTTATTTTTTTTCTCTTTTTTTTTAAACTCTTGGGTATCATTTATTACCAAAAATAAATATTTACGTGTCCATGTAAATGGATGAAGTGTTCGAGAAATAATTAGTCTAGAAGGGTTATTTTATAAAATAGTGTCGTCGCATGATAATATTTATGTAATAATACTAGTAAATAAAATTTAACTATTTTTAGAGGTATTTTTGTGGGCTATTATTCCTTCTATGGCTAATGACATTTCTTGATTTTACTAAGAAGGAAATACAAGAAAATTGAGAAAATGATAATTAAAAACAACAGCTCTTTTATATTTTTTTTTCTAAAGATTATTTACCTGTGGGAGAGGAAAAGGGACGCCTCAGGAGCGGGGGTTGAGGAGAGAGGGGCGTAGGATAAGGGGAGAATGCGCCATCCATTGCAGCCGGCGGAGGATAGTAGAGGTAAGGGCCACCGTGCATACGCTGCGCCGGGTGCACCGGATATGCTCCCCTGGGGCTGTGCGCTTGCAATGAATACGCTCCGTAGTAGAGCGGGGACGATGATGACGATGATGGCGATGGACCGTACATTTGCTGGTAGTAGTGTGGCTGTTGTAGTGGGTTGTAAAGTCCCTGCAGCTCCCATGAATGACGATGATGATGATAATTGGGAGAAGTGGAAAATCAAAATTCCATATTTGTGAATAAATTTACGTATTCAGATTTTACAGTCGTACCATTCTCGGTATAATATCAAGAGGTTCTATATTCGATCATCGTTAAATGGATCCATGTGCCCTTTGATTCTTCTCGTTTTCTTATTCAATTACAGTGTTTAAAATCCAGATGGCCGCTCGGATTCAAACCCGGGTCATGTTGGCAACCGTTTGGAGCCACTCCACAGCCTTCTATTCCCTATTTTTCTTATTCCTTTCGGTCCAACGCGTCTCTTTTCTAATTGAAAAGTCGGGTACAAAATCATATTTGGAGCAGAGAGAGAGAGAGAGAGACTTACTTGAGGAGGATACCCATAGTCGGGAGTGTAGGGCGGGTACCTGAAACAAAAAGGAGATCTGGGTCAACAATTAAGATCGACTGTAACATTAAACTGAAGGGTTAGCAGTCGTGACAGTTTGGTGGACAATATCGTACTACACACAGATATCTATCTACACCTCCACGGCGACATCGCATTTGGAGCACACAGCCAGTGATTTGATCTTTATTAATAAACACAATCGTTTTAGTTGATCGTACCGTGCACTCCCGTTCCCGAACTCGACCAATGACCATGAGTAGATGCATCGGCCCAGCAATGCACATATGATTGACCATACACACGCATGTATGCACGCACATATGAATACATAAATAATATATTTCTGCAGATTTTTCCCCTCCGGGTGGATCGATCTCTTCAGCAAGTCATTCTCTAGGGGTGCAGGTTACAGGGAGGGAGGAGGATCGAGGACCACACGGGAGAAAACAGTGGAGATCACATGGTACAGCAGCAGCAGATACATATAGAGAGCACTCATCAAGTGCCCATTTACTGCTGGCAACTAAACCCTCTCTAGAAAGCAGTTTTGGTGCGGCGGCATCACTCTCGACCTTAGAACCATATAAATTCTCAGTTCGTTTCTTACCCACTGGGAATCGGTCATCAGACTTCGACTCCACTTACAATTGCCGGAACATTTCGATCCAACAATCCGACCCACCCCAAAACCCGACTCGGTTGATGACGTATGCTTATAGCAAATGTCACAGTGTCCTCTTCGAACCCTTATTTCGTGTGGCGGGTTGCATGAACTTGATATCTATACATACACATGCACAATATGTATGTATATATGCCTGTGGAACTAATGAGAGTAGAGAACAAGGATAGGGAGGGAGAGAGGGGGGAAAGGGATGGGGTCCCCAGGTGGCAGAGCCAGTGTCCTGAAAGCACATGCAAGGAGAAGGCCTGGTGTGTGTCGGTATACTACATGTCAGTATTGATATAATATTATCATAAACTAATTAAATTAATTTATTTTTAGAGTTGTATTTCCCTCTTTATGGTTTGTTTTTTTCTTTTAAATTTTATTAAAAATATTTTAAAAATAACTGAATTCTATTGACCCGTTATACTATATCAACATTACTACGTTATTTACCGTCTCTCCATGCAAGGGGCTTTATAAGAAGGAAGGGGAGAGGGTCAGAGAGTAATTGAAAGAGAGCCAGCCATTGTAAACATAGCAGCAGCCCATTACTCAGTCAACCATATGACTTTATTATTCCGAGGCTGGCACTCTCTTTTCTATATATATACACATTTTTTCTTGATTTTTATTTACAATTAATTAGTGTTTTAATTGTGTTTCTGTATAAATATATGTATAGTTTGAGAGATTCATGAATGTGGTAATTAACGCGCAGTTCTGATGGGCAGTGAAGAGAAGGAAAATATAGTTACATATAAATGTTGATCGAAGTGCATTGATACTGACCCGTAATGTGGGGGATACATGATAGCCGGAGGTGGCGGCGTGGTCAGTGATGCCGGCGGCCCTCCACCGTACAGCGATGCTGCTGGCGGAGCTCCGGCTCCTCCTCCTTGATACGGACTACTCCCACCTTGACTCCGCCCTACAAATAAAAGAAAATTTTGGCATACATTAGCAAACTACACGCTAATATTGAAATTCATGACTCCAACGAGTTGGTTTAACTGTTCAAGGGGAAAGCAGATCGGGCAAGACTCGGTTTGATTTTTTCCCATGATCGTTCAGAAATTATGACCTTTGAAGTCACATGTACAGATCGTATATAACTGGTCCGGTCCGCCATACGAGTTTACATAGTACTTACATGAAATCTACAGCTAGTTAGTCGTCTGTTACCTCGTGGAGGCGAAGGCCGTGATCGGCCTTGCGAGGCGATGTTGCAGTTTGCTCTCCTCCCGTCGATAACCGGGTTAGGCTCAAGACAGGCCCTCCTGGCGGACTCCGGATCGCGGAAAGTCACCTTTTTTTGTTTCCAACATATGATTAGGAAAGCCGATGAATAAAATGCACGGTAAGCTATGGTAAATAGAGGAAGAGAGCAAAGCAAGGGACAATCGAACTGCAGTAAGATCAAGAGAGGCTGAAAACCTACAAAGCCATAGCCCTTGGACTTTCCGGTCGCCTTATCGGTGATGATGACGGCCTCGAGGATCTCCCCAAACTGCTCGAAATACTTGCGCATCTCGACAGCGGGCGTCTCCCAGGCGAGCCCCCCGACGAACACTTTGGTGAGCGTCGTGTCCCCGAACGGAGACCGGTAATTATGTGGCTGGTAAGTTGCCATCTCCTCGTGTGATTTTACAATTTACCTCATCTATCTAGAGAGAAGAAGAAGACGAAGAAGAAGAGCGGGCCTCCTATGAACTCTATCGATTAATTCGACGGCGGCCGAAGAAGAAAGGAGACGCTTCTCGTACGTTCCGGCAACCTATCAGGAAGGGTTTTGACCACAAGCTGTTCGCCCTCTTCTGTCTCGCCGATCTCTCGGCCTTGAGTTTGACGATCTCGTCTGGAACGGCCGCCGCTGCCTAGCTCCACAGATGAGATGCCCTTGCTTCCGTCTTCCTCTTCCTCAGTCCCGGAGCAGACGCTTTAGGTATCGCTTTTTCTGTACATAGAGAGAGAATGGAGGGTGGAGAGAGATTGATGGGCTTGTGCTGTTTGTGTTATGGAAGGTTTCTGTTGAGAGCACGAGGGAGAGAGTGGACGAAGTTGGTCTGATAAGAGAGAGAGAGAGTTCCCGACAGCTGCAAGCGCTTATTTGCTGTCTACGAGGAGAGAGGGAGGAGGATGGAAGGGGTGAAGGCCGGGTCACTGGGCGGCTCTGTAAATATGATATGATCCTGTCAATGCATCGAAAATCAGGCCGTGGCCGGGTTAGATAAAACCAAGGGCTTAAATCATTTAATTATAATTGAGATAAAATCTGAGTGTATTCAAAAGTATATCTTCTAAATAATTTAAATTCAAGTTGAAAGTAAAACCAAAAGTAAAAAAAATATTGTTAGAGATATTATTCTAATTATTTAAAATAAATAAAATATTTGAAATAAAATCAGATTAATTAATTACATTTATAAATTATTAAGATTTTTTTAAATCTGATCAGATATTACCCCGATATTTCTAAGATTCTATATTTCTTAGTTTAGTTTTCTAAGTATATAATTAGGCAATTAATTATATGTAATTCTTAAGCATCCCGGTTGCCATGTTTATCCTCCTTGACATCTTCTATACCATTCTCTCGTTTTTTTTCTTTAAATTTCTTTTTGATATTAGAGATGTTGACGTGGACAAGTGTGGTTATCAATTGAAATCATCATTTTCCAAAACTGTAAATCGATAATTTACATTCTCCTTCCTTAAAAGGAAAACAAATTAGAGAAAAACACCCTTCTTTTATTCGTCTATTGTCGCGAAACCTAGTGGTATACAGGACACACTTTATGCGTCCTTAGAAAAGGGAAATGCATAATGATTTGGATTATTCACTCAAATAAAGTTACACCTTTTGGTTTTGATTTATGGCAAATCATGTTTATCCTTCTTAGTACACTGTCCACCTGCAGTTTTGTTTTCACATTTCTCCGAGCTCTTAGTATGGATTTGATGCATTCATAGAACTCGTAAACAAGTCCCGTCACGAGATTTAACCTGACCCCTTTATTCGACCGGAGGTTGAAGGAGTTGTTGGGAAGAGAATGGAGTGGAATGAACGGGGTTGTATATATCCTCATTTGGCTATGCTGACCGAACCTGATGTGTATAATACCGGTACTGTCACGTGGTATGTACGATGCGCGCCGTTCTGATCCTGACACGTGCACAGTGAACTCTCGAAAAATTATGAAGATTCGAGGGAATCTTACGCATTGAATATTTACTCACTATGTGACTAGCTAGGGTAAGGCCTGACACCCAGTGGTTGCATGATTCAGCTCTCCCAGGTTTCTTCAAGGAGCAAACACTGTGGAAGATCATTAATTTCAGCTAAAGTAGAATGAGTAAAATTTACAATGTTATGCTCTCCAATTTTCCTCTTTTTTGTATGCAATTAAGGTTTTATCACCATGGCTTTATTTCCTTGACATAAATGAAGGTGTCAGGAAGAAGTGCATGAAATTCCTCCCCCACATATGAGACCGGCTAGGCAGACAAGAGTCACGGAGATCCGACGACACCATTAAGTCATCGTGCCGAGCACGCACCGTGAGACTACGCGCGGATCGGCCGATCGAATACCCGACAAGACCACGAGGGAGTTGATCGTAAAAATCCGATGAGTGGTAGCGAATGCCGAATGACAGCTGCAGCATAGCTAAGCCAAAGCCAAACGCACAACCTGGGAATTGTTCTACTTCCAGTCTGTCTTTGTTTGTTAATTAAAGGGCTCCCATCAATCAATCTTCCTTAACTTTGCCAAATTAAAACAATGTCTTAATTTATCCACCTAACTATACACACACACACATATATATATATGCATATATATTTATGTCTTATATTATATATGGAAAAAAGCTCCTCGGTTTGGTATCAATTTCACATTTCCAAATTACTCATTAACAGATAAAATATGATTTTCAGTGACCATAAGATTAAAAAAAATAGAACCGCAATGGTAAATTTACTAATATAAAACGAACCACATTCTCTCTTGTTTTATGTATGTATTCTTTTTGCTTCAAATTTAACATTTTTATTACATACAAAATAACTCAATTTTTGCATCATTTTATTACCTAATTTTCTCTTATTCGCTGAAAAGTCACGCACTTGCGACACTACATTAGCTGCAATGCAATTAAGATTCGTCACATCATTTATTACACATCAATTTTATCAGATAACAAAATCCATGCGTAGTACGGGTCCAACTCTCATATATATGTATGTATATGTGTGTATATATGCACACACATCTATGTGTTGGTGTCAAGTGGGGCCTGCCTCGCTCTGGACCATTGTCATCGTATGGCTGTACCCTTGGCCCCATCTCCCAAAACTGTTGTGTTTATTGATTCGCACCACTTCATATCATCTACATATAATTTATATGAATAATCAATCTTGATTTTCTCCTCATCATTGCTAATTTCTTCCCACGAAGTTTGATTGTATCATTGACCTGAGGAAGTATGTACATGGGGTCCAACGCAAACGCAGCAAAATTCGACCGTTAGAATTGTATCGAACTTTTAAAGGACCGATCCGCGCACAATTTGAAAATCTAAATTGACGACGTTAGCGATAGATTATGGGTAATATCATTGTATCGGATCTCATTATCAAGTAAAATTTTCCTTTACATCTCATCCATGGTTGTAGATGTGAGGGCAGCTCAGTTCAGTTGACCATTCTTCTTTACTTTGACTTTACCCATTTCTGCAGATGTTGGCTCTTGGAATTTGGTCAAAAGAACAGCTCATTAGGCCTGCACGAAGTCTGTCGTCGTTGTTGTTTCTTCTTTCTTTTTTTTTTTTTTAAACTCCACAACATTATTTTAATACCTCTTTGCTTTTTCCTTTTTTACTAGACATAAATATATATATATATATATGATATTTTTTTTGGTCGCCAGCCACGGTATCCAAGCAGGCCCCACCAGCGGTGAGATGGCATCTTTCAGCCAACCATACTTGACTAATCCGTTGGTCGCCCCGGGTCGCACGCCTGGCAATGGCGGGTGAGGCTCCCAAGAGGGGTGTCTGCGTACGTGAGGTCTCGAACCCGAGACCTCCTTAAGCGGCACCGAGCTGCTTACCACTCGGCCCAACCCCTCTTGGTTATATATATATGATATTTATAGGATGAAAAGAAGAATAAAATATGGTGAATTATACTGATGAGAATCGAATTTAGGATCAAAGAGCTTCTGGATCGATTGAGTACGACCCCTCGAGCCTTTGTTGTTAAATTTTTTTTTTTTTTTTGAATTTGCGAGCACAGGGAAGAACCCTAACATAGTTAATGTTCATTAAATCGAACATTCCCACATGACCGCACGTTGCTCCTAACCTCCTAATCATGAGCTGTTTAACATTGCAAATTACATATATATATATATATATATATATATATAAATTAGAAGATTATTGTCCCCGAAACCTTTCCCGCCACAGAAAACCTCCAAAACGAGGTCGAGATCTAACTGTAAAGACAGTTCTAATCATAAGACTCCAGATCCAGCTCGAGGCATACGAATCGGTTCGGTATGCGACGTTACCTTTTTCCGGTGATCGGTTTAAATATCATTTGTTGTAGCATCGATTAAGACGGTTCGGTATTTTAGTTACTTGAGGTTTTAGGTTCGAATTTTTATGGGAAAAGGAACTCGACTGTTTAACATACTGAAACCGAATTGTTCATGACCTGCTATACTTTTTAGATATCAGACGGTGCGGACAGCAAAAAAAAAAATGCACTAAAATTTCATGGAGATTTCCCTGGCCATATACATATTAGTGTCCACAAAACCGTTCCTTCATTGATCAACGCTGATTGGTCTCTGAGGATAGATCCGCTGGTAAATTAATAATATGCAGTAAGCCAAGTTTAGGGTTGGATTCCTCATGGAGGTCGGCATATAGAGTTTAATAGTAGGTTTGAACCGTATAATATACCTTCCGGTAGATTAGGTGGCTGCCACGTATCCTTATTGGAGTTTGTTGGGTGGCAGTCCTTCATTTCTCAGTATGGATAAATCAAGGGTTTATTAATACGAATTGGATGAAATAATTTTGATCGATGCCTCTTCTCTTTAAATGAGGTTATGGATTTAAATATTACGAGTGAAAAAATTTATATCGGGAGAATGTTACCCTTTTTTATCCAATCCGACTCGAATATGAATTTATGTTAAGATTTATTGAAATTCTAGATATAAGAGGATGATGTATGGAGGAAAAAAAAATCAAGAGTTTAATTAGATGGTAATGGCTGACGATTATGTCCTGTCCACTACCCTACGAATGTGTGGTGTTATGACTTTTTGGAAGACTCCTCTCCAGCCCGGCCGACTGCTCTTTCTTTAATTCCAGTTATAAAAGAAGTACGGGAGCTAAGATATCCAAGTGAAAAGAGGAATTAAGCGGACACGAGAATTTAAGAATTGAATCGAAGACCCAATTAGTCTCGGATGAAATGCTTGCCATTGCATCGAGTTTCCTGTCTCCGACTGACATCTTTATGTTCAGTATTCCAGTCCGAGCTTTTAGCCATGCACTTAGTGATGTACATTACAATGTCTTTAGATGGACCGATATCCGCATTAACGTGAAACAAACAGTTTTCAAGTTTAGTTTTGACTAGTTAAACTGCTCGTGCTCTTTTTATTTTCTTCTTCCATGTATCCCTTGTACATCTACAGCTATAACTACAAGTCTCTTTTGTAACGGAAAAAAAAGGGGTATGTGGACTCATTGTGATGCAAAAAAGCAAGCTTTGGGAGAAAACTTTCTCAGACCTAACTTCACAGCAAGTAGATGGATGTTGATCTGTTGATTTATTTAAGCTTGTGGCTCTTTTTGCCCTTTTGATTATTATAGTATAAATGCTCTTATACGTCTAAATACAGGAAAGTAAATTAATTAATTTAAGCTGTGCGCATGCTTGTCACTCATTGAAAAGTTTGCTGATTAAAGCCCTCGATTGAGTGTGCCCACAACTCCCCTGACCCTACAACTCAGTATATTCGGATAGAAAAGAGCGGTTCATAGTCGAGCTAAGCTCACCGTGTACTGTCAAGAGAAAGAGTCGGTACTGTTCTTCCCTGCACAGTTGCATTCCAAGGTGCCTTCTTGTGACGAAGCTAACCAGGTATACTTATCAGATGTCCTCGATAGATCCTACCAATTAACCCATCGAGTCTTCAAGTCGTCTTTCGTGTAACTAGTTGGCTTCAGGTTCTTCGAGCTGGCTACTGGCACTAGAATATTCTGGAGGGTGTGGCCGGGCACTCTAAAAACCTATGAGAAAGGCGAGTCTGTGGTTGTGACCTGAATTGACTCTCCAATATTTAGGTAAGAGGAAGGACTGAGAGATGTAAGGGGAGTATGACTGATAGATAGTCTGAGCAAGGGAATGAGAAGAGGATAGAGATAATGGTCAACCTAACTTGAACTCAAATTAGTCACGAGTTATTGATTTTTTGAAAACAGGCCGTGTCCAACTGAAAAATAAAAATTATGTTTTCAGTGGGCCGGGCCAGGCCTTTTGCTCAGTCTTTTTTATATTTATTTCTTCCTGGCCGGGCCCATTGGGGAGCCGTCACCACCAACCAGGGGCTGTGTAAGTTTCCCCATTTCTTGATATTGGTAGGGCTTGGGAAGTACCCTCTTCGGTCGCTCTTTCAGGAAATGGTCAATTCCATTCTCTGTCTTTTCCATATTTCTAATGAGTCTTTGTATGAATCCTTCTGAAATTATTTGGTGTTGGATGATGTCTTTTTCATGTTTCTAATGATCCTTTGTATGAATTCCGCTGAAATTATTAAGTGTTGGATAATGGCTCTTCCATATTTCTAATGATCCTTTGTATGAATTCCGCTGAAATTATTAAGTGTTGGATAATGGCTCTTCCATATTTCTAATGATCCTTTGTATGAACTCCGCTGAAATTATTTAGTGTTGGATGATGTCAGACTGGGACAGCGATGGATCGGTCGAACTTTAACCATGGAACCGAATATAGATCTCATGGGAGACTCATCCTCCGGGGCTCACCAGATCAGAATCAGGGACTCGTCAAATCAAAATCCCAGAATCGGCTTGTCAACAAAACTTACACCATCAATCTCCTGCTTGAAAACAGAAACCAGACATGCAACACAAATTTTTAAGGCTGTCAATGCTCACATTGTTGAATCTGAAAAGAACAAGCAAACATCAATGGGATCGACTGATTTGAAGCCCTTCGCTTTCAATCGGCCAAAGGAGCTCCTTTCATGGTAACCTGTAGTTGGAATGAGACAGGCCACTGGCCCTGCTCTTCCCCTTCTTCTGTCTACCACCGGTCTCACCTCTCCGGTGCAAGCTTGAGGTGACGGAGCTGGAGCCGACGCCGGACTTGCCATGGCCTGCCCACTTTCCTGATAGCTTCCTCCGGGCTGAGGCCCGCCCGCCTCCGGTCCCCAGAGCTGCCTTGGCGAGGCCGTCCATGACAACCTCTCGTGCCCCCTGCTGCTTCAGGGGCTGCTTGTTGAGGTACACGAGCCTCGAAAGGAGGCTGCAGACAGCCTTCCGGAGCTGCTCGTCGCTGATGTTGCTCTGGATCGGGTTCCCGAGGATGTTGAGGGCCAGGAGGGAGTTGTAGTTGGCCACGAGCTGGCCAAGGGACTTTGTAGTAGTGATCTTGTTGAAGCTGAGGTCGAGGACTGTGAGCTTTAGCAGCCTGTGGAGGCCCTCAATTTCGCTGATCTTGTTGCCGGCAAGGTAGAGCTCCTTGATCAGACTGCAGCCCGAGAGACCTGGCATGGCGAGATTCAAAGGATCGAGATGAATGAAAAATGATGCAAATCCTCATTTTCTTTTTCTTGCTTAACACAGAACACTGAGCAGAACTGGCTCTTTCCATGAAGAAGATATTCCTTTCTAATAGTTTTCCATTAGCTAGGAATGAGGTGAAAGGCTGGGAACACTGAAACATGGAAGTTCTAGGACAGAATACATGCAGAGTGCTTGCAGAACTGAAGCTATTCTCGAGAAAGCCACTTCAAATAACAAGTTCATAGAAGGCAAGGAGCAGCAAAATTACCATGTCCGATTCGGGCAATACGGTTATAGCTGAGGTCGAGAATGCGCAACCTCGTGAGTTCTCTCAGCCCTTCGATGGCACTGATCTTGTTCCTCGACAAGTTGAGAACGTGAAGGCCTTTAGGTAGTGAACCCGGTGTGATGCGAACTGCACATGAGTGAAAGTGGAGTTGCAAAAAGAATCAGCACTCCAGGTATTCATCATGTTTAGAGAGAAACCCAAGCTTTTCATCGTGGATTTTTCCTTACCAATGGAATTGCCAGATAAATTGACCGACTTAAGGCCAGAAAACAGTGACAGGGTGGGTATAACTTTCAAGCCGACTCCTGAGATATGAGCAACGGTGGAAGAGGAGTTGAGAGATTGAATGAGACCATTAGCATGGAGAATCTCCTCCCCGAGGTTCGACTGGGGATTCCGGACAGAGCACCGAGCAGTCTCGGGAGAAGGCGGAAAGACGATGTTGTTGTCCCCATCACAGCTCTCACCATTGTAATCATCATTATCTGGAATCGTGGGCTCAATGCTAAGATCCTTCACCCATTCATCCACTCTCGCGTAGGGGGAGGATGAAGATTCACCTGCAAAAGCGACCCACTGGTTCTGAGGCCACAAACCCGAGGAAGCTCCCGTAACTGGGCTAGGGGAATCCCCTGCAAATGACTGGGGCGATTCTGCCATGTTGAACTTGAATTCTCGGCTTGGTTCAAGTGTGTCCGAGCAGTATCCCCCTCCTCGTTGGTTCAGGATGGCCAAATTGGACAGTGAAGCTGAGACTGGCCTTGGCTTAAAAGACTCAATCATGGAGTTCCGGTGGCTCCACAGGAAGAGCTTCCACCATAGTCTTCGGCTCCTCGAGGGCAGTACTTGGCTCGAGGAGTGCTTCTTCAGCATCACCTTATCAGCACTGAAGTGGGTATTGACAGAAACAGGGCTGCCCCCGTGATAATTTACACTCTCCTTGATGCTGTGGGCTAATACTTGAAGCTCCTCAAACGACTGGGACTTCGATGGAGGAGACAACTGGTCAGTCGCCCTCTTGAGAACCTCGCCGATTTCGAGATTCGAGCACGAACGCTGCAGCATAGGTGAGGCCCAGAACTCGGTTTTCCTGACCCCTGGATCACTAACATGACCACTCTGGACCATCAAATCTATGGCTTCTTGCTTGAAGTCGGCATTCACATAGCCTATGTCTCTCGCATCGACCTCCTCGGGGCCTGAGGTAGCTTCTCTTTCTCGAGCTTGGAGATCAAAGTCCGAGAAATCCCTCTTCATGGAGTAGTTGTCCTCGTGTTCATCTTCTCCCTCATAAGCTACCTCCGTTGGTTCAGCCCGGGAGATGGGGCTTCCTTGGGCAGTGACTTTCACATTGAAATTGGAACATTTCTCAAAGCCCAGAGGGATCGATACATTAAATGATGCGTCCTTCAACTCGCCAGTCTCGACTTGTTTGTCGGGATGCTCCAGCCTTACCACAAGAGTATTAGGAACTCCTGTAGCTGTCTTTGCTGGTTCCTCATGAGCCTGCAACCGATTCGAAAACATAAGCATACACCCAATATAAAGATAGACTCATGATAATCAACATCCCTCAGACCAAGTAATAACTACAGTTTCTTAACCAGAATTCAAGTAAGAGTCACCTTTTTCTTCCTTCCACCCAGAAAGGAAAAGCAGCTGAATTTTGCCATGCTGTGCAAACTCGAACTGACCGAACTGGATCGGACTCGGAAATCAGGCAAGGCAACAATCAATTCTCGTCTTCACTCTAGCCTTTCACGGAAGTTCAGTGAAAGGAGATCACTTTCTCACATCTCCGATCTCTCGATTCGAAGTTATCCAGGGTTCTTGAAAGCAAAGAGATCACATCAGGATTGGATCTGATGGAAGGAGGAGGTATTAGCCGTAGTCGATCGGAAGGGACCGGAGCACCAACAAAGCACGGCTGGAAGGCGATGGGTGGACCGAGAACGGAGAGCCGCCACTGATTACGGGTCCACGTGAAACCGCTACGAGGTGTGCCAGAACTGTAGTAAGAGCAGCTTCTCTCCGGAAGCTTCACCTCCACTACAGAACCTGTCTTTCCCTAGCTTTTTCCTGCTTCCGCACAATAAAGAAAGCAAAACCCATTATTCTTTTCCCACCGAAAACAAGACGCAAAACCCAAAGAAAGAAAAGTCCCTTCTGCTCTGTTTCAGTTCTGCTGCTGCATGCTTTCTTGGAAAAAAAAGAATCGATTGCTGATGAAATTAAGAACTGTTACAGGTACATTCATGTAAGCTAAAAATTTTGATAAACCCGAGGAATCAAACAGTTGAGTAATGAAGATTCAAAGGGGGTGAAACTCATTTCTGATGCTGTGCCTTAGATGAAGTTAGAAAAAGACGATGAAACGATGCTGGTCTTCAATATAGTTGTTCTCCGACAATGTTTTTCATGCGTAAAAGTGGAAAGCACGAGACTTTCCATCAGGGAACGCAACAAAAAGGAAACTTTACAAGCCTTTTCCAAATGCCAGAATAAGAGAACCGAATAATCTCGTGAAGATTCCACACAGAAAACAGCGAGTCTCGCGAGCAGTCAACAGAAGTTACAGAACATGGTGAAGATTCCTCGAACAAACTAAGCATTCATGTGTACATGTGCAGACATACTCGATGAGATTGAAGACGAGTATCCTTTTCCAGAAATCTCTGCTCGCTGCCCTCCCCTCCAGGCTCCAGCTAGCAAGCAAATGATTATAAGCAGAGCTTCAAGCTGTAGAGAGGCAGACGCGCATGACAGAGAGAGAGAGAGATTAGATCGTAGTGTACGTCGCTTGGAAGGGGGAGGAGCGAAGGAATATTTAAAGTGGAGAAACGATACGCGCATGCTACACGGCTCAAGCTCAACCTTACATTGATTTGAATTACATAATTATTTATTATTATTTCTTTATTTGCCCCGATAATGACTATAATTACGGGTCTAATATCAACTCAAAATTCTTTAGAGCTCTAAAAATCTAATGAATTCATATATAAAATCTATTGGTTTTACCTCCCGAAATCTATCATTTAAATTTTTCTTCGACTCTGACCCTTGATTGGATTTTCTGATCCGTCCACACATTCTCTATTTTTTATACCGATTGTGTCCAGTGCCTTAATAACAGACCAATCTACTGGAAAGTATATTATACGGCACAGAGCTACCATTCATCCCCATATACCAGCTCTCAGGAGAGTCTAACCCACCCTGGACCTGACGTGCTACATATTATCAGCTTACTAGCGGATCTACCACCTTGAAAGATTCGTTCCTGTATCCACTGGACATTGCATTATTTCACGAATTAGCTGAAAAACTTTAATAGCATATTTCACTATGCCCTATGAAGTGTTGAAGTGTTCTTTATCTATTTGGGAAAGCCAACTAACAATCTTATTGGGTGAAAACCGACTAGCATATTCTGCTTCTTTAGATCCTATTTACATTTAAAATCTTTTCAAATAAAAAAGATATCTCTGCAAACCTATCGAAAAAGAAAAGAGAAAAATGGATACCGAGAGTTGTACAAATTTGACTTCATTAGCAATTAAATTCTATATTTTTTCTATTAATGAAATTGTTAATAACGTATTATTTATATCAGTAAAATAGTAATTGTCGCTGCTGTTACTCCGCTGATGTCTCACGTGATGCTCGCGATTATTTATGTTTTTTTACCGAAGACTTCTTAATTTTCAGTCGGATACGATTGTCGCCTTGACAACCTCGGATTAATTATAATTTATTTAAATGAAAGTAAATGCGGTCCAATTATGACCTCGCGTGGTAATACTATTGGATAAAACATCGTCCGCCGAATGTCAGAGAGTTCGCTCAAACTCAATAATTACACATTTAATTTTCTTTATAATAATAATGGTAACAATGATTGACCCTCCCTCGGCAGTCAGCGGTTGGCTCCCCCCTGTTTTCTGAGGTTTTTCAAGCTTTTTTTTTTTTTTAATGGAAGAATTTACCTCGGTTACCAACTCCCCTTGAAATTCACCCCATTTCCGCTTGCAATTATTAATTTTAGCTTGAGGGTGAAGCGAAGATACACCCTTGATTTTTACTTGGATATATTTTTTAAGATAATGGGTTGATTTTTTTAAAAAAATTAATGTGTAATTTAAATGATTCCGATAATGATCCGGCGTGTTAAATTTGACTCATAGTTCGTTATAAACAATGCACTTATATAATATGTATTTATAAGGAGAAAGTCTCGGGCGAAATAGCTGCGCTATTTGACACGGCTGATGCGGTGCATC
Organism: Lagerstroemia speciosa; assembly: GCA_037672795.1. NCBI lineage: Eukaryota > Viridiplantae > Streptophyta > Magnoliopsida > Myrtales > Lythraceae > Lagerstroemia > Lagerstroemia speciosa. The sequence continues at coordinate 8,333,982 of CM075298.1, read as the reverse complement.
TATGGAAAGTAAAGTACCGGTACTTTGTGATATTATGAAAATATGTTCGATTAGAAGTACCAGCGACTTGTTTTTATGATAAGATACACGACACGTTGTCCTTTGTAGATATGTCATATCAGCCATGTATAAACTTTACCCGAGACTGCTCGCGACACCTGATGTAGTATAACAAGGGTGCGTGTTGAAGAACACTATCTCATATGCGACAATTGATTGAAATTTTGTGAATTAAAGCAACCCGTGAGATACCTCGTTTTAAATTAAGATTTTGCGTTGAAATTGTATCCAAATTTCTTATATTATGGGGCGCAATTGCAAAAGAGTAATTAATTAACAATTAACTTTGTTATTTTTCTCTTTTATTTTATTGAAAAAATGTTAGTTTTAATTCCATTTCCCTGTCATAAAATCACCTTCCTACTTAATTTACTTTATATTATGGATTTCGCGGTTTATTTTTCACTCAATATCCATTTTTTGCACTTTTTATTCCCTCTACCCTACCACTTCAGCACTAGTTAGCATAGCGGAGAAATTTGTCCTGCTCTGAGGCCGTGAGATCTTCATAATATCTTTGTAGTTGGTCGCTCTCTGTCGTGTAAAGTATGGGTCATTTTCTAGTAACGATAATTTTGGCGAGATGCTCCCGAAATTCAATTCAATGCGATGCTCCCCGAAGGTAACAACGCATATCATGACCCCATTGACGGGCTCCGTCTGGGTCCATTTGGACGTAGTTAGGTTTCTTTAAAACGGCCGACAGGAGAGAGCGCCACGGGAAAAACGTTGTACGTTAACGTGCGGATGTCCAGCTCGGCGTGTGGTGATTGTCGTACTCTCTGTGCAGCCCCGTCCCTCCACCAGCTAGTAGTACGCTGGCCACCCACTGCACCGACGAGACGGTCCCCGTCCGGCCGGGCGTTCTCTTGGTTCCGCTGCCGGTGAGTGCATATTATTTCAATGAGAAAACAAAAATTAAATTATAATAAATAATTTTAAATGTATTTAAATTTATGGACTGTAATTCCCTCTAAACTTAATTAGTCCCTGTCATCGTATATGTGTGTGTATATATATATGTATTGTATATATGCATACTAACCAACCCTATAAGAAAGATCATTTTCTAATTATTAAAGTTTCTGGTTGACACGTGTTTACTACTGAAGATATCTGGCCTTGGAGGGCATGGATCCTGTGAGGGGAAAACTTTCGAGGTATTCATACATCGTCAATTGATACGAGAATATATCAATTAATTTATGATAAATAAGTAAATTAATATTAATTAATCATTCGAATCGTTACATCATCATTATATATCATCGTTTATGATATTTTTTTTTGGTTAGGAGGGACATTGATGAACACATACGTTTCGTCAATCTCAGCAATAAATGGATTGCGATACTTTCGTCGTCTCGGGGCCATGAAGGAGAACATCGTAACGCCATCGATTATTATTATTAGGTTTCAAGACCTACAAATCGGAATTAACCAATTGTGCAGCGAAAAAACTTATTAAATTAAGATGCCACGTTGTCATTGTCGATCCATCACGAACACGATCTCTCACGAGCTGCTTAAGGAATTTTATAAATTTAACAGCCTTTTAGTTATATAAAAAAAAAAGATTCACAGACTTAAAAGAAACAAGGGAAAAAATAAAGGGAAATAAGAGTGTACACTGCTTAAGATTGATTGTGAAGGTTTTAAATTTTATTTTATTTTTATCGGTACATGGTAATCTTACTTAGTATTATGTCGGAGTACCAAGCATCCTTGTTTATTGGTTAATTACATAAATAATTGGAAGTCCCGACTGTGGACGGCAATGCATGTCGTACGCATGGCGGTGCAATGTCAGAAGAGCAGCAAGTTGACACGTCCACCTCACTTCCCGTTTCGCACCGCGAGGCTACCCCCGGCGTGTTTCTCATCCTCTACTAGCAAATATCCTGTGTACAGCACGATACGGGGAAGTTGCTTTATGAAACTCTTTCGAATTTTAATGTGTATAAAGTTTTTAAGATTATCAATAGATAGTTTTACATATATTAAAATTTAAATAAATATTTATACATTAAAAATGATATATATTACACGATAAATATTTCCTTTTTCTTTACTCCTCCTATTTGTTCCTTTTTTTTTTTGTCCACCCGGTGTCCGGTACCCAAACACTAGCCGATTAATCCGGATTCGGGGTGCTGTCCGGCGGTTTCCCGGGAACCCCTCCCAAGAAGGTCTGCTGCATTCACAGAGGCTCGAACCCGGTACCTCTGCTTAAGCCACACAGGCCCCTTCCACTTGCGTTAACCTTCGTTGGTCCTATTTGTTCCCCTCGAAATATATAATGTGATGCTTGTTTAAATATAACTGTGGATTTGGTTGGAGTATTGTTGATCAGGAGCCAAGTTATCATTTTACAAGTTTAATGTTGTCAGAGATGTCTTGGATTTCTTGTGGTATAATTTGATGTAAAATTTGAACTCGATTAAACTCGAATTGTTGATACTTACACAAATCAGTGTCAGGCTCGAACTTGGACCGTGTGTTTTCTGGGATTTAAGAGTAGAAAAGCTCTTCATTGTATTATGAGGGGTCGGATTCCACTTCTACTCCGCCGTTGTTCGCTACTTATAGTGAAGGCCACCGCTTCTCTTTTGTCCACGGAAATATGGACGACACCTCGCTCTCCCGAACCACAGGTGTCCGCTTCTCTTCTCTCTACTCTCGTACACTTTCGTTTAATCGGTCAATTCCGAACAAACATTAAAGCATTTTATATTGTTGGTAAAGTACGTGAAATATGATATTACAATATTAAAATAAATATGATTTTTAATAATGCTTTTTTGATGGACAAATAAATTCGAGTTCAGGAAGGCAATTTGCAGAATTCGCAATTTAAATGGATAATCATCTTATAATTTCCCTTTGATATAGCAAAATTTTCATGTTAGTTCTTTCTTGCTTTAAACTTTTTTCTTCAAAATTACAGGAGTAGGAAAAATAATTCCATTATTATGAAATATGAAACTACGCTCATATATAGTCTGTGTGATTTTTACGACGAATTAATTTATTAGTCTTTGAACAGCTGACCTCATGAATCACACATTCTCCGCGTCTGTTCGAGCACGACAAACTAAGTACCCGTGATGAACGATCTGCACTGATCGAGAGAATTTTAGACTAACTTCGTTTTTGGGGCACCGCGTCAAGTTCTAACATATTTGTTTATTTTTCCTGCACTGTGTGGCTGGCAGATTTTAATTTTATTTCTTAATGAAATTTAAAAAAATAAAAAATAGTACGGCTGCGGCTGCGTAAGCGTTACATGTTATACCAGGTTGTATTAGTTGACCGCAGCAGCGGATGACTTTGCTTGAATAAAACAAAAACTTAAACATGTGGTTGGAAATTTCCGAGACTAATTTGTCTGATTAATTAGCAATTTGTTTTTTAATGAATTATTAATTGGCAATTTATACTAAAAAAAGGATTGTATAACATGTTGAAGTTTCAGCAGCGTTCTACCGAATCCCATTTTTTCAATTGTCCACCAGACCTCGTTCAGAAGGTTCCTGGATGTTTCCTTTTTTCCAAGTATAATTCTTTTTTCATTCTTTTTTAAAAAAAAATTTAGGTTCCCTATTAAATTAAGGTGAAGTCGGCATGGAATCTTATGTAAAAGAGGATAAAAATCCCAAAATATAAGATAATTTAATATTATTATCGCTTATAAATTTAAAACTTACAAATTTAAATTTTTAAGTAGAATTATGAATTATTAAAATTTTATAACGTTATCCAGTCAGTTACCTGTCCACAACAACTGGCACTTGGGCAAGGCAGGGTAATGACCATGAAACTAGTTTTTCTTTTTCGACTCATGCTTAGTGACCCGAGCTTTGCACTTAGAACCGATGGTAAATTTTCATCAGACGATATTGAACCCGTATTCAATTCAAAAACTTAGTTAATTCTCAACATATAGTACGAGAAAAATGACTGGAAATTGGGACACACCACGGAAAAAATGACTCAAAATTTACGACAGTGAAAAGTTTACATTCCCCAATGCAGCGATTGGATTGGAAACTGAATTATTTGGAGCTCATACACTTTTGAAAATAAAACAAAAAACAAAAAACAAAAAATAACACCAATGGGCAAGAAGAGAATCTTTAGCTTATTACCAAGAGGGGTTGGGCCGAGTGGTAAGCAGCTCGGTGCCGCTTAAGGAGGTCTCAGGTTCGAGACCTCACGTACGCAGACACCCCTCTTGGGAGCCTCACCCGCCATTGCCAGGCGTGCGACCCGGGGCGACCAACGGATTAGTCAAGTATGGTTGGCTGAAAGATGCCATCTCACCGCTGGTGGGGCCTGCTTGGATACCGTGACTGGCGACAAAAAAAAAAAAAAAGAGAATCTTTAGCTTATTTGATATGTGTGATACGGATGAGAGAAGTGACAGGGACAGGCACGTGCGAGCAGGCAGACATTTATAGAAAGAACGCGACATGCATGCCCTGGAATACATAATTCCATGGTCTTCGATGGCAGCTCGGTCGCATTCCCCAGCATAACTCCAATCGATCTGTTTCACACTTTGCTAGCGTAGCTGCCTTACTGGTTTCAGGCGAGGGTGTGCTTCGCAATAGATAGAAAGAGATATTTTCAAACACCGACAACCTCTCATCACATCACCGATGTCGAGTGATTGTAAACTCAGTATAAAAATTTACCGATTTCACTATATAGAAGGGAAATCTTGATTGACGCCGTATCAGGAAAAAGTACTTTTCGAAGACTGTTGGAGATTGAGACTCGCTGGGAACGTTCTGCCATCGAGACACCGACGTGGAGTATCGGTCGCAATCGTAACCTGATAATATCTCGTAATCTTACCAAAAAATTAGAACCCCACCTCAGGCATGTATTGCCCCGCGGATCTCAAAAGCCCTTAATTTCCATGCCCTTTCACGAGATGTGTGGCCACGACATGGCTGGGCCCGACGTCGAGGAAAGGTTAACCGGCTACGCGACACCCAAAGAAACGGATTAATATTCTCTTTCTCCCCAGCAATCACCCACATACAAAAATTTTCCACGGTCCAACTCATAGTTCCGCTGTGCGATTCGACGCATGCGTGGGCTCGGGAAATTGCTCTGGCACCACACATGTCACAGCGTAGTGCTGCGTAGCGCTATGACGTGATTGCGAATCTATTGATGTGTTCCACTGATTTTACCGATGTCCACCCGATCGGCTCGAGCGAGCTATGGTCAACAGGGACCGGTCAACCTTTCGTCTTCGTGCCTTCCCGGGGACGTCCATGTTTCCATTCTTTTTTCCCGCATCAGCAATGTGTGGCTTTCAGATGATCAGATCTATTATCAAATTATAGTCACGTTTTCCATGGAAGAGGGGCAAGTGCCTGACAGTTCCAAATTCCCAATTCCTTCCTTCCTTCCTCGATAGAACGGTCAAGAGGTTTGACCTAAAATTTATTGAGCACCCATTTGGAGAATATTCGAACCACCTCCAACCGAACTTTTAGAATAAGTGCACGGTACGTGAAAATACGTATATTATGACATAAATTAATAATTTTTATCAATCTTTAGGGTTATTTTTTTATTTTTATAAATTTATTAAAAAAATATTAAGAATAGATTAATTTTTTATAATTTGTGTTACCATATAAGTAGTGTAACGTTGTAACATTGTTACACAAAAGATTTCCTCATGCTTTTGAGACAATATGAAATGTAAATTAATATTGATATGGAATTTTCAACGAATCTACCCCTTCCAGCTTGCTAGGTTGATTGACATGATTTAGCTTTCCTTTTCTTTGAGGAAGTCTTAGGTTCAATTATCATAAATTAAGAAAATTTATGATTGAGGAAATTTTGCCTTTTACTATGATAGATCTGTTTTGGATCTGAATTAGTTATGGTATATTATTTTTTTAAAAAAAATTATTTGACTGTGTATACACCCAAAGCACACGTAGTTGTCTTCTATTTTAACCAAGACAGTCACTACGAAGAGAGAGAGTTTGGTAAAGAGGTATTATTTTCGATCTGAAATTAAAGTAAGAGGTCCCATATTCAGTTCTTATTATTGGGACTCCTTATGTCTTTTATTTTCTCTTATTTCTACCTTTTCTAGGTTTATATACGTGACATGTAGATGGAAGAAACAGCCGCCGCTACCTACCGGAACAACAATCATTATGGGCCTTATTGTTAGGATGCTTTCCTCCTGGGCTTGGGCGTTAGCCCGTCCGTCCGTCCGTCCGTCCCGTCGTCGCCACTGCTGGCCCGTTGGTTTTAAGATGTAAGTGCGCCGGGCGTAGGATACTGTTCTTGTCGAGGAATACCCCGGGCACCCGCAGTTTCATTTGGTAATTTTTTTACTTTCCGGATATTAATTTTTAAATATTTTTTACAATTTTTAGAAATATTTTTACTATTATTCCCTTGTTAATACTTTAATTTTAAGAAAGAGGACTAGCACATTGATATTATCTTTCATTTAAAATTTTTAAAAAATCAATTTATTTTCCTTAACAGATCCTCTCATTTATCTTGCTACTTTTTTTTCGTGAATTTAATAAAGTTCAACTTTTAAATTTTTTGCCAATTAATAATATTTAATTTTTAAATGTAATGTAACGTATGTTTACATCGTATTAAATAAGGATCGATCGATCTTATCATAAACTTTTAAATGTAATGTAACTCATCTTTACTCCGTATTAAATAACGATCGATCTTACCATATATCACTTATGGAGCTCGGTTTAACTAACAATTCTTCCATATGGAGGCCAGTGACCATCCCTCATCGCCGAAATAATGTTAAGCTACTTCTAACAGCCAATCAAATCCCTAATTCCTCAATTGCAATCAAACTTTTCCCAGCAGAAAATCCAACTTTTCCTCTCTCCTACCTTTTCCTCTGCAATCGGTTTCAACACACTCTCTCCGTGCTTCCCAAATGTGAAAATGGCCTCCGTCACCGCCGCGGCCACCGACGACAACCGCCAGTTCCACTGCGAGAGTCTGCCCATAATCGATCTCCGCCTCCTCACTCAGTCCGAGCTCTATTCCCTCTCCCTCCTCTCCGTTGCCTCCCCTTCCCCTTCCTCGCAGGATGACGTGGTTGTCCCGATCCCAAAAATCGACCGCTCCGTCTTCAATGAGTCTGCCGGAAGCCGTAAACAGACCTACTTTCGGCTACGCCTGGCCCCTCGCACCACCTCCAACCCTCCCCATCCTCCTGCCCCCATTTCCCGCCAAAAGACCCCAGAGCTCTTCGACGAAGAGAACTCCCGCATCATCTCCCTCCTAAAAGACCTCTTCGCTCCTCATGCTGAACCCGAGCCGCCGATCCCAAGCAGCCGGGAGGATGAAGGAAGCTTGATCGCAGTTCCTGTCCGGTACGATGAGTGTGTCCCTGAGTCATCCTATTCCGTTCTTCAGAGCATCCCAGTCGGTGTTGTGGACCTAGGGCTTAGTAATGACAAGTGGGGGCGACCAAAAAAGCTCCAGACATCTCCCCTGAGCTTCGAGAATTTGAGCGAAGAGAAGGAAATCCTGGGGTTTGAGGACAACGAGGATGAAAACTCGAATGAGAAGGGCAGTCTAGTGGTGGCTGGAGACTTGGACTGTTTAGAAGAAGAATTGAGGAGGAGGACCGAGGGGATGAGGACGGAGGAGGACCTTTCTGGATTCTTGAGGTGTTTGAGTGGAGAGTGGGGGAGCAGGAAGAAGAAGAGGAAGATTGTTGATGCGAGGAATTTTGGGGATGTGCTGCCTATTGGGTGGAAGCTGTTGCTTAGCATCAAGAGTGACGGTGATCGGATTTGGCTCGGATGTAGCCGTTATATAAGGTGCTATGTCGGGGTTGGGAACTACTTGGGATTATTTTTCTCTTATGTGCCTTTACGTTTAATGGTTCCTCCTAGATGGATTCTTTTGCTCAACATATAATAGCACTAATATTCTTATGGCCCCAGCAGCCGGAGGACCGACCGAGACCACAAAATGTGAACAGATTGTTGTCTGAACATAGAGAAATATTTTGATCAGTTTCAATGAGGATTTCTCGATCCTTAATAGACGTTTAAGTGATCAGGCTTATAAAGTAGATGGCATATTATGCTTCGTTTTGGATTGCTGCAATTCTTTGCCTCTTTTCTACTTTAAAGGAAAGCTAAGGATTTCCATTTCATTTTCTTTCCAGAGCTTTTGGCTTCATAATAATGATTTGCTTGTAGTTTAACGGAATATTGCTTGTTACCCAGCAATTGTTTATATGGTTGGAAACCATTTGATGTAGTCTGTACTTCATAGACAGTCCTTGCTTTTGGTGTTAATTTGTGAGGTAGAATATCCTGGAATTCTGGGAGCAACTTGATTGTTAAATCCCAGCGGGGATGTTTTGTCATATTCCGTGTTGTTTAGCTTATATTTAATGAATCATCTTCTAACATGGAGCCTCTATTTTCCATCTATAGCCCTGACGGCCAGCAGTTTGTGTCCTCCAAGGATGTGTCTTCCCACCTGTTCTCGTCCTTTGGAGTTCAGGATGCAACTCATGAGACCTCTGGTCCTACCGATGAAAGTAGCCGGTTAGCCTGCAGAATGACCTCTGAAAATGTCAGTAATTACTGTCTTCAATGTCTTGGTTAGGTAAATATGTGTTTTACATTTTTCTTTTTTTGGGTTTTCAGTCTGCTGGTCCTACTCTCCAGATGGACCGGAATCAGAATGAGGTCATCTGCCTTTCAGCAGTCCCCATTTCTTCCATTCCTGCCGACCATCAGAATGAAGCACCAGTATCCATGACTGCAAGCCCAGGTAACTTTGTAACAAAGGAGAGTTATAGGTGCCATAAGTGCACGATGACTTTTGAGGAGAAAGACAATTTATTGCTCCATCTTTTATCATCTCACAAGAAGTCAAGAACCACGAGATATGACGCGGCTAATAGTGATTCTGTTATCATGAAAGATGGAAAGTATGAGTGCCAGTTGTGCCACAAATTGTTCGAGGAGAAGAATCGTTTCAGTAGTCATTTCGGAAACCACATTAAGGACTATGTTAAGAGGGTTGAATCTTCTGGAGAAACTAATCGTGTGCATAGGAGAGCGCAAAAAGTGCAAGAGATGATTTCTGCTGAAAGAGTTTCTGCTGCTGTATTGAACAACAATGAAGCAGCGGAAAAAAGTACCCTGGGTTTTCCTCCTGCTAAAATTGAGTCAGATGCCATTTCTAAAACTCAACCCAGCTCGGATGCTTACCATGCAAATATTCCTACTACTGAACCTGTTGTAGTGTCTGAGAAAAATGAGGAAACTGTCGCTGATTACACGGAGAAGCAAGAAATAAATGCTGACTTGTCAAATGATAATGATGAAGTGGTTGATGAGGCTGGTAAAATCAATGCTGATCTTGATCTTAGCAAAGATATGACAGCAGTCTCGTCCATCGCTCACAACAATGGCACTTCTGAAATGCTTGAGAAAATTAATGTCTCTGAAAATGAAAATAAAGCGAGCATGGATTCTGTTAGCTCAATGGAGGATTGCAGACAGGGGACGGTTCCTGTGATTGGTGTGTTTGCTCCACAGGAGAATAATAATTCCATCAATAATGAGACTTTAGTGAACAGCCTTTTTGGCAGTCCAATAGAGGACATGGATGTGGACGATGGAGATGAGGTTGGGGATAATGTGCTAATTCCTGAAATTGAAGATCGATGCTTCGGACTGGAGGAAGGAGCTCTGAATAATCGCATGCAGCAAATTAGTTCGGAAGGATGTTCACTGATTCAGTTTGGACGCGAGGGAAACTGCAATTATTCTGATGATTTAACTGGACCTCAAACTTCTGTGCTGGAGAATGAATGCGGTTCTGAAAGTCATAAATCTTCTTCAGGTCAAGTATTATCGCTTAATGATAACCAGAACAAAGTCATTGGTGACACACTGCCAGAGCGTGGATCTTATAACTCTTGGAATGGCGAAAAAGCTAATGATTTTGTTCGGAATGTTGCTGAAAGGCCTGTGCGGGAAGCTGATACTAGTCTTCCTGTGATGCCCACAGTTGATCAGCAAACTTGTAGTTTTGATGTAAAAGGGTTCTCTGGCTCTGAAGTACAGAACCCATGGCAGCAGAAGGACTTTGAGAGCAATCTTTTATCTGTCCATCAGAAACCCTTGTCTCCCGATGCTAATATGGGGAAATGCTCCTATGGCACAATGAGGAATTTTCAATCTTTTGCTGAAAGTCAATCAGATTCAGCAGTTCTGAATCATGTTGAGAAGGCGAGAAGCTCTGGAGGCACTTTGGCTGTAGGCCCTCCGGATCAGCAAACCTTTGTTTTAAATACCCATGAAGCACGGGGTCCCACATTCAGCGAGCCTAAAGAGTATAGAGGGTTTTCAGGTCTTTATGCGGGAGAACGGAACTGTGTTGAGAAGAACAGTGGAAGTCTGACTGTTTCTAATGCAGTGGATGATCACAAAAAAGAGCAATTAATGAGCTCTAATTGGAATAATAAGAGTTCATTTGGCTTTGATAGTCGATATGCTCTGCAACGTGGGGGTCCCGTCACGGGCTTCGAAGCTTGGGCCAATCCTCCCTCTAGAAGCGGTGAGGCAGTAGCTTCTGAACATCGTGGAGCCACTTTCTTTGGCAGTGTTGTGGAAGAGTCAAAACAGAACAAAGAGTCTGTATTTGGTCTACCTTTTCCGGGTGTTGATCATCAGCAGGCAAGTACCACCGGTTACAATCTGGATATGTTTTATGGAGGTGCAATGCCTGATAATTGCCGAGCAGGAAATGTGGGAACTTTCAGGATCAATGAAAGGATGATTGGTTTATATAATCAACAACAGCCCAAGCCTTGTGAGGAAGCCATGACTCCCTCAATGTCAAGAGAGGAGCAGAATGCAAACATTCTGAATCATAGTAGTCTGAATTATGTTCCTACATCAGCGGCACAGCCATCGGTCTGTTTTCCTGCATTCAACATGGTCTCAGATAAGGTAATTTATTTCATTCTTGTTTCTCATGCTTTTATGAGGAAAAAAGAAAGATTAAAAGATGTGTTAAACTAAGGATTAATGAAATGTCATGTGAAAAGCAATCAGCATATTTTCTTCATATTTCCATCTGATCGTTCAGCTGGTGATTGTTTCGAACTTTGGTATTTGGACATCCCCTCCGTTCCTTGTCAATGATAACCTCATTACGAGTGGTTCTGCAGGCTCTCTTTCTGTTTGTTTTCATAAATACATCGATTTTTGCCCTTTTTCTCTCTCCTTCTTCTGTACATCTGCTGAAAAGATGGAATTAAGAAGTCCTGACGTTCTATTTCTGCAATTTCTGGGCAGGTTCACAATGAATTCTATGCAAGTAATCAGAAGCTTGGCAATGCGCCGGCAGGCATAGGAGGGATGAGAACCAGTGGCGGCAGCGGGTTTATGGAGTACAACTTTCTGTCTGCGCCATCTAGTGGTCAAGGCTCTCACGTCTCATCATTCAATCAGCAGATGGGTCAAGGCTCTGAATCTAACTGGGTCGAGAAAGAGGCCTTGGGTCTGTTCCCCATGATGGGCAGAAACGGTAGTAGCAGTAGTGGGAATAGGCACCATCAGGTCACTGCCCTGTGCGTTTGGTGTGGTAACCAGTTCAGTCATGATGGGGACTTTGATGTGGGGGATGGCTCGGTGGGCTATATGTGCTTCAACTGCAAGGCAAAGTTCGCGGGGCAAATCAATTTCTTTTAGGATCTAATATTCTGATCGAGGTCACGAAACATGAAAGGGCAGGTGTAGGCTACTAACTTCAGTTTGGTAAGATGAACCCTTACCCGGAAGCAATTTACTGCTCAGGGTAGAAATTAGAGGGCGTGTGTCTGTTTAGGTGTCCAGCATCCATTGTGTTCCTTGCTGTAAGTTTTTCTTCCTTTATGTTGTAAGTCCAAAGCTTCAGGATTGGATCTCGTCGTAGTTTGATGAGCACTTGCTGAAACCCAGTGCCCGTGCTCATCAGGTATTCGGTCTTATTAAATATAAAGAGAGGCTTTATGTAGTCCAAGGAGGTTGTCATCTTTTGATGAAGCTACAGAGTAAATCTGAGGATAAATCATTAGAATGGTTATGCTTCAGGTTTCCAAGTCCCATTGTCTCTGGCAGGGTCATCATGTAGTCCTTTCAACTCATCAAGAGGAATAGAATGCAGCCTCGAACTTGAAATGTTAGTGTTGCTTAGATCCGTCTCTGCTGAGTGTTAATTCGACAACTGGGTCCTTGACCATCAGCAGCAACGGGTGTGGTACAATCATAAGCTGTGTTTTTATGGAGACAGAATCTCCTGGATCATCAACGCACAGTTCCAGCAATCGACTTCTGTTCTTACAAAAAATCAATTTTCAAATTGAAGGAGATGGTGGTGATTTTTTAAGAACAAAGCCAACAAGAAATTGACCTTTGTCGGATCTCAGCATCTTGCAGCCGAAAGGAGAGGCGTCCCAACAACAAAAGTCTCATTTTGCACACTTGGCAGTAAACGCAGAGATCGTACAGGATGTCAAGGATGATGCATTAACTGTTTCGACAAACTTCATACAAGCAAGCTAGTCCAACGGAATCACAGTAAAGCACGTACAGGGTCATCTACAAACCGATGCGACAAATTATTATTCAGAACTTAGAGAAATATTTATATAAATATCGGGAACAAAATAAACCACAAGGAACAGAGCTTCAGCAGAAACATTTACAGCAAAAGCTACTCCACCCCCTTCCCTACACCTACGGCAGTCCTATCATTGTTCCATGGCCATGAACAGACCTCTCCTCACTTCAATACAGCAATCTCACCGAGTATAAATACCTTTATGCAGAAGTATATATATCATCCTTTCTTTTTTATCCTCTGAATCTGACGACAATGCAAGATATATCGTCCTTACTGTCTCTCTTTATGGCCTCGGCTGTTAAGTGCTTGGCAGCAGCTAGCGGGTCTTTTATCTTTTTCGCAATCTCAACTGCCTCTTGATTCTCCATCACCTGGTGAAACAGCACGCGGAAGAATATATATCTCTCAAAAATAAGTTTGGTTCCAGCAGGTGGATCTCCACTTTTCTGTTTCCTTGTGGAAAATGGTCCTAAATTACTTCTTTCTTCAAATTTTCTGGGAAAAGAGTTTGTTTTCATAAATCTATATATATGCTTTGAACGGCAATATGACATCTTGTATCCAGTTACTCTATCATTTGCCATGAAAGGAAAATGGAAAACTCGGGCAGCTTACTAGCCATGATGGTAAGAGATCAAGATGTTGGCTTTTACAGGTAGGTCATTACCTTCCAGATGCCATCACTAGCAAGGATTAAGAGATCAGTGGTGGCATCAATTTCAACAGTTTGAATGTCGGGATCGGAGCGTACATGCGATTTTAGACCCTTATTTCCAAAAGCACGAGAAACTGCAAGCTGTCCATTAACTCTTGGAACATCACCTGGCAAGAGCATATTGCCAACATCAATTCCTTGTCCAAAAAATCTTCAATGAGCTCCGACATTTTTAACTCCTAGTTTGAGGGTTGAACCTACAGACTAAGAGAGATAGAGTGGCAGCGGAACTTCTCAAGAAGCCCCATTTAGCTCATTGTTACAACAATAATAGGATATAAATTTGAAGCAAATACTGGAAACTCTTAGAAGAAGCCAGCATCAAAATTTAAAGTCAAATATAACCATGAGATTGTTTAGAGTAAGAACCTGGGATGTTCGATACAAAGCCACCTCTGTCCTCAATGCTGTCTCGCTCTGTGCTGGGTTCATGGTCTGTGCTCATTTGTAAGGCCTGACCCCCCTTTGAAAGAACTGCCCTAGAATCTCCCACATTAGCAACCCAGAGGCTTTGTCTGTTCACCACAATGGCAGTCACGGCAGTGGATCCCCCATGTCCCAGGTCAGAGCTGTTAGAGAGGATTGTCTTGTCTGTCATCTCGTATGCTTTGGAAATAGACCCAGGAGGGTTGACCCAGAATTCTTCCTGTCCCAATCAAATGAGCAGATTATATGGATATAAAATTCCAAGAAAATAGACATAAGGAAATAATGCAAAATTTCAGAGGATGCAGAGCAGGGATTTCAGATCACTCCAGGGGGGGGGGGGGGGGGTGGGGGGGCGGTGGGGGGCAGAGAATTGCAAGCTTTTACCATATCTTATTATGATCCTAGAGGCACAATGAGAATTTTATTAAAAATTTGAGAGATCCGTAAATAGATAGATATCTTCAGCAACTGCTTTTCACAAGCGAAATAAAGCAAAATTCTGGAAATACTTTTTACTTCTGTTTACAAAGAAATGGAGGAATCATGTTAGTTTCTCTATTCATTGGATTGAAAATTGTTCAGTCTCAGATCCAGTTTTTACAATTTACAGGCAGTCGTCCCTCTCAGCTTCCCAGTGTGAGTTCCATCCTCAAAATATTGGGATCATGCATAACAAATTTCGGCCAAGTTTCCTACCTCCTTCAAAATATTGGAAAAGAGATGCTTCTGGAGGTAAGCAGCCACCTTGTCCCCCAAATGGCCATCATAAATGGCGAAGAGACCAAGTTCATGACCTCGCTTCTGCACAAACTTTGCTACATGATAGTCCTCCATGGGATGATTAGCTTTCCCTTTCACTAGGCTGAACCCATACTTGATGCTTCCCTCATGGCTTTTTCCCTTTCCCGAGGCAGAAGATGATTTTCCTCCAACCGGCTAAAAAAGAGAAATGTGAGATTTGTTAGTGACCTCCAGGTCTATATATGACTCGAGAACCAAACCGGTTAATGCAAGAAACTAGCTTAAGCTCAACTCATCACAAAAGGACAAAAGGGCTCCTGCGTCCTCGGCCTCCTCCTAAAGGAGGCAGAGTGCCGTATCACAGCAAGGGAAAGACCAGGCACCTGATTATATAAGCCAAACAACCTAAAAGTATAGAATAGTTAAAAACCGTACCTTCACGAACCAGAAAAATGCTGATAGAACAAATTATACAAATCTAAGAGCACACCGTATACTGAGAGGTATATACTTGCAATCTGTTATGCACAGTATACAGAAAGCAGAAGCAACCTCAAATCACAAACAGCCATCCCCAGAAAGACACAACATAATCTGGAGTTCATGAATTCTCAGGGGCACACATTAAATTTAATCTCTACTGGATAATTCCAACAGAATGTCTGGCGCACGGTGGATTGACTACCCCTCGACCCCATTCAGGTTCAGTCTCAAGTTTAAGGCTTGACTCAGGGTCTCAGATCAAGTGTACAACACCATAAATATCTGAATTTGAACCTCAAGAACCTCAAACCACCGCAGACCATGGTTATATGTGTATATCATACAGGCAATTAAACAGTATCTTGTGTTAGAATTCAGCTTCAAAGTTTTTTAACAGGAAAGACAGGAAAAAGAACCGTGTAGTTCTCAAACCAAGACGCCAGCACCTCAAAGCCGTGTCTCATACCTGAGTATTGGAAGCGCTGAAACAGCATAACTTATCCATGGGAGAGTCCCCCCGATAACTCCAACTCGTGGAACAAAGCTACCAACTTTCACAGAATTTCCACCTCCAATTGAAGCTCTGCATCAAACCCACGTTCCAAAAATCGAAAGAAACTGCACAACCAAATAACAAACTCGCTGACCACGGACTATAAGATCAAACCCTAAAGGAACAAGATTCGAACTTCAAAAGGTCCGGTCTTACACATACCGCGTCCAATCAGAAGAAGCTTATAATTCCAGCTCTTCTTTGCCGGTTTGAACAAGCAATCAGAATTAAGGGGTGAAGACGAGCGGAAGAGGATGAGAGAGCGTACAATCGAAGACCCTCTCTAAAACGGAAGCTATAAATACACAGTACCCAGTATGAACCAAAGAAATATACAGTCCCACAAGAAGTAATGATCGGCAGGGTGGGTGCTCGGAGAAAATTCAGGATTTTTATTCGTGATCCTATGAACTGTTCAAGTCTTCGCTGTGACGGAAAGAAACGCAAATACGCTACACAGACCCACATACACACAACATTTGTTAAAGCAGCAGGCTAAAAAAATAAAAGCATTCAATACAGTAACATTATCTACACGTATAAGAGACTAACTTTAATTTCATCAATTTATTTCCTTCTTTCTTGTATTTTTCCTGACTCTACAGTCGCCATTCTTTTTTCATCCAAAAGGAAAAAAAGAATGCAAGAAAAGCAAGCTTCTTGCTTGCCGTTGACTTGGGGGATGTTCCTTAAATAGGAGCGAGTAAATGTTTGGTACATGATGCGATCACTTGTATAAATTACCGTTCAAATTTTGACACGTATAAAATTAAATGTTAAAAATTATGAAATCTTTGCAAGTGTAAAGGTTTCAGAGAAATTAATACAACGATCTTATCGTGCGTGACGTGTCTCATACTTACTCAAAAGGATCTTGTTTATCTTTTCGCGTAGTACAATGGTTCATCCACTTATGTTCCGGTAAGACTTGAAGGGTTCTAAGCTTAGCAAATTCCTTGTAATTGGTCAAAGTTATCTTACGAATAGTAAGAGTCATGAAACATCGCATCGCTTTCACTTGTCGTCGGTTGGAAATGTTGTGATAATCACGATGTTCAAAATACTATTCATGCCTGTTCGCTTGCCTATAATTTTTTAAAAAATCGATTTTAATTGTGCTGGTGCTTGTCACTTTTGTGAATTTGAGGCCAGCAAAATTATACGAAAAAAGTAATTTTGGGCGTGGAATTGAGAATATCCGAAGATTAAAGTGATAAATCTTTTTCAATATGTATCATAACTATTTAATAGTTTAATAGACTCTGAATAATATAATTCGATGCAAGTGAGCTCCTATGTTAAATTCTTTTGCCTTTTCAATGCGAAGATGTCATTTGGAAAAAAATTAAGGAATTCGAGGACTAAAAGTATAGTTTTTACGAATATGAGGACGTGCCTGTCCCCCATCGCCGACAAGAGCACGGAACAGGAAAGTTTTGCCCACTTCTGCTCCGCTGGGATCAGGGCGGCATTGTTCCCCTCCGATTGAATCGTCTGACTTGATCCGATCGATTGCATTAGGTTTTTTCTGTGGGGGAGTGAGAATCCAGAAGAGGGTAAGCATAAGCAAGGATGCCTCAGAGGCACTCGAAGAACAACAGCGAGCTCGCCTTCTTCACGTACGATGAGAAGCGGAAGCTCGGGTAAGGCACGCAGAAGGAGAGGCTCGGGAAGGACTCGGTTAAGCCCTTCGACGCCTGCTGCCTCTGCCTCAAGCCCTCCATCGATCCCATGAGCTGCCAGAAGGGCCACGTCTTCTGTAAAGAGTGCACCCTCGACTGCCTCTTGGCTCAGAAGAAGGATATCCAGAGGTTTGATTGCTTTTTCCTTCAGAATTTTTGGGTTCCCCCCTTTGTTTCCAATCTTCATTCATTACATTGAATTCTGATTGCTCAGCTGGCTCCTTGGCGGAATCATTGCTTATAAAGTTTCGGAATTCTTGCATCAGCCGTGGCGATGGAGAGTTTTGGTTCTTCTAAGAATGAAGTATAAGCGTCCCTGCTTGTTTTATGAGAAAAGGACTGGCTGTTTGGTTTCATGGAAGTTTATTTCTCTGGGATTTCTATTCCGTCTACTGGATCACTGGACACGTAGAAAGTTCTTTTGTTTTTGTGAGTTTCATGATCAAGAGAAACAGCTCTGACTGTTCTCGCGTTGCAGAAAGGTAGCCGCTCATGCTGCTCAGCCAAAGCAAGAGAAGGAAGAGGAAGGAGAGAGGCTAATGATGCAGAAATCTCGAGAGCTTGATGAGTTCGATCAGCAAAACCATGCTGCCGTTCCTCAGTCAAGTGACAGGAGCCATGGCCGAGACAAGAATGGGTTTCAGGGGGCAAACAGTGTGAAGGCTACTTCATACTAAGCGGAAGCCCTCCGAACAAGCATTTTGCCTTCCCTCTGCTACTCCTGAAGCACCTGTGAAGGTTGCTGCCCCCATCAACCCGTACAGTCTGCCCGGAAGGCAAGGAGAAGCTGAGGCTCAAGTCCCTCTTCCCAATTCATTTCTCTGAGGACAGAAGTGAGACAAAGAGCTCGAGCTCTTTAGATCGGACCTATAAGCTGCAAGGTTACCCTATCCAACACACTGTCCCTATCAACCATTAGCTCCTGCGGGCATGTGTACTGTAAGAAATGCACTGAGAAGTTTATCCTTGTTGATAACATCTGTCTGGTCTGCAACAGGCCATGTAAAGAAGGGAACTTGGTGAACCTGAGAAACGGAGTGACAGGATTTGCTGGTCATGGAGATCACCTCGAAGCGATGGACATTAAGCATTTGGGGAGTGGGACAGGTTTAGGCCTAGTAAGACCTTCAATGAAGACTTGATGACTTGTGCTTTGAGGCCTGTGATGAAGATTTGATGACTTGTGTCGCGCTTTTGCTCTGAGATGTATGATATCAAGCTGTTTCTGTACAACACTAGAACCACAGATTGGTAACTTTACATTCTTCTTATATGAAACCATTTTTAGCTATAAAGTCTGTTTTTCGATGGGGTTGTTTCCCTAACAGTGTGGTGTCCCTTCACTTCTTCATCTGAACACAAATGATTATTCAAAGATGAGCTGAAATCTGTGAACCTATGAGTCTTTCTGGTCCTGATCTACACCTAGTCACAGTGCTCTAAAAGATTGATTTCGATTATTTGATGCTTCAATGGTAGGTTATCTTGTAGAGAGACGTTAGAATTTATTCCTTGAATGTTGTGTAACTTTCATGCTTAGATTCAGACACTTAGCTCACTTGCAGGCATTAATCTATTCAGCAAGCTTGGAAGCAAATATATGCAGCTGGACTCGCTTAATATGTCACACAATCCAATCATTATTACATTGATATGAGCCCCTGGACCACTCCTGCAACCACAGCTGTTGGATCTCCCAGCAGAGCCGACATAACAAGCCGGGCAGCACCACCTGCCATCTGACAGTATTTCCGGACACCGGAGCCGTTCCTCTGTGGTGCACCGCTAAGGCTAGGAATCCTCGTCTGCAGCTCCTGAACCTTGTTCTTGTCTACATTGAAGTAGGAGGCTAACCAGCTTTCCACAAGTAGCTTCTTGACGCATGATACGTGGAGATTGTAACCCTTGGACTGACCTGATCGGTACGCCCAGCCTGGTCCCTTTGCCCCGCAGTGGTGACATGGACCAGAGAGGCCAGCAGACAGGTAGAGCGTGTTGTTCTGCCCATCATTCAGCACCTGCGGAAGGTTCACGCAGCAAGGGTGGAGATCGAAGTCGCAGCAGTCACAGTGGTACACAAAGCCTGAGATGTCGCTGTGACAGGCGTCACATATCCTGAGGTTGTTGTCAGGAGGCCGGTAGTAGAAATTGAAAGCACACTTCTTGTAGAATGGATGGGTTATGGCTGGCTGAGCTGCACCACATACCTTGTGGAGCTCATACTTGCACTGTTGGCACCTGTACTTGAGCCCGATCCCAGCCTCTTTGCACCCGTGACAGTCAAATGGGATCTCCGTGTACTCGAGCCTCAGCTTGTGGTGCAGATGTGCCGGGTGAGTGATCTCCCTGTCAACCTTCATAGTGCTCCTGTTTGTTAACATGAACCGGATTGTGCGGGAAAGCGAGATGGTTCTGTGCAATATATAGAGATGTACGGGGTGTTTGAACAGATAAAAATTGAACGAATAGATGGGCAGGAGAAGAGGATCGATTGATTCAACTTTGAATAGGCAAAAGCAAGGCTGCTTTTGGAAAGCTCTTGAGAGAGGAATCCGGGAGAACATCTGATTCCGGTGCAAGAAAAGATGGTTTCGTGTTGCCAACTTTTCTCGAGTTTGGTTTATGACATTATCTGAACAGTATCGAAGAGATTGTTAAACCCAGAATCTGGAACTGTATAGACTTGGTTAGCCCCGTGCATATCCGAGCTCTTGGAGCATCCAATGTGATATATCCTAAATTTGTGCTGGTCCTTTGTGCTATATTTTCCATACACTGATTGACCAGAGGCTAACTCCGGATTTTTGATGAGTTCAGCTAATACTACTAGTCTAAGGAAGGCGTACCAACTCCCAAGAACTCGGGCTTTTAATGCGACAGCTTAAAACTACCATAATCTGGACAAGCTCTACAGTTTGCAGATGTCCATGGCGGAAGACAGTCGTCTCGTCTTCGGTCGGGCCCTTCTAGTTCTTGCATGAGTATGGCAGAAGGTACCTAACTTGAGTTGAAATGCCCTACTCAAGTGTAGTTGCTCAAGGTGGATATTTTAAGGATGTGTGCGTGGTAACTGTAAATCATATTAACACGTGAGAGCAAATGTTGAAAATTGGATCACACGCCAGACAATTAATAAAAATGATTTCGGTATATGAGAAGTATCAGATAAAACACTATAAATTTAAGGCTTTTATGTGTTTTATGTGTCCAATCCTCGGTAGGCCCTGTAAAAATTTTAGAGTGGCGTAAAAGGGGGCCAAGGAAATGACAACCACACCCACTCAGTGTTTCGTCTACTTCGGACATGATAGGGAGGGATCTGATTCTTTAGAAACCCAAGACAAATCGGTCACTGACATAAAGTTATGGACATGGTTTCTTCTATTATTTGTGGAATCTGATTTGCTTAAAAGGTAAGGCAGCATTTTATGGTTATTCCCAGATATCCCTTCGGACACCTCACGACCTCTCCCGAATTTTCCGATGACGTTCTCCGGCGGCAAACTCGCCGATGATGCCCGGATCACTGAAAAGAAAAGAAAAGAAAAATTACAGAGAACCAACATCTCCAGAGAGGAGCATACCAAGCTCTATATACCACGATTATGATTTCTTTCTGCACAATTATTTCCAGGCATCTTTTCTTCCCTTCACTTGGATGCATACACACGTGCCCGAGTAAATGTCAAAAGGTGATAGGTATCATACGGAAGGCCTAACTACGGGATTTGAAATCTTTGGCAGATCGGGTCCTTCGTCCAGAGGCTGCCATCCCAGCCGACCATCGACCTGCGGTTGGGAGCACAGCATGATCGGGCCCTTCCTCTGCCCTGCCCCTGCGGCACTGGGATACTTTCGCTAGAGGAAGTAATCCTTGGATTATTTATACACCCTGCTGCCGCCGTAATTCACCTCCGTGGCCTCGCGTCAACTGAGTTAGTTCCATGCCAGCACCGTTATCTATCAAGTTAATTATGCGGCAGATGGTGGTAATGAAAATTATAATATAAGTATTTTTACAAATAATTTTTGTAATTCGCAATGTAATTTATTTATCTATAAAAAGGTTGATGAAGGTATTATCTCAATTATATAATGTCTCTGCCCTGGACTGGATTCAGTGTCGAACCAATAATTAATTGAAGACGGACGCGTCAGAAGATTGCATACATCACCAGCCGGTTAGAAATGCTTCTCAATTATCATGGTAGATTTCCTGAATAATATTTAAAATTGTGACATGCCTTTTTTTTTAAAAAATAATAAGCAAGGCTTGCGAGCTGGACACGAGCTCTGAGCAGGTAAATGGACCTCTCATCCTCGTAGAGAGAGAAATGGAAGAACTCACGTCCGCCGCCTCCGTCGCGGCCGCTGTTCTCACCGTGGCCCTGCTGGCCTGCGTGTGGAAGGCGGCGGCGTCCGTGCTGCTGAGGCCGAGGAGGCTAGAGCAGAGCCTGAGACGGCAAGGCCTCAAAGGAACCGCCTACCGCCCGGTGATTGGTGACCTGTGGGAGATGAACAGGATGAAGAAGGAGGCACAGTCGGAGCCGATGGCAGAATTCTCGAACGACATTGTTGCCAGGCTCCTCCCGTTCCACTGGCAGTCGGTCGAGGAATTCGGTATGCGCACATTATCAATGCAATCCCTACTAGTATTCCAAATGCCATTCACTGTATCATCGTTGCCAGGGAAAGTGTTTATGGATACGAGAAATTTCACAGGCAAATGCTGTTTCATTTGGATGGGGCCGACCCCGGTGGTCATCGTTACGGATGGTGGACTAGCGAAGGAAGTGTTATCGAGGGTCTGCGAGTTCGAGAAGCCGGTGTTGAAGGCCACCAGAAATGTGCTGGTGTCGGGGTTGTTGACCCTGGAGGGCGAGAAATGGGCTAAGCACCGGAAGATCATGAATCCGGCGTTCCATCTAGGCAAGCTGAAGGTAAAAGCATAGTACAGACATATACATATGTACATATCCATGTGTATGTATATCTATTTGTACCCAAATTTATTATCTTTTTCCGGTAAATTGCATCCAAATTTATGAATCTATATATAGTTACTATATCTATCTATCTATATTTATTATATTATTATATGTAAGCGCTTGAAAAACTTGGTATCATTTTGGTTTTTCATATTTGTCCTTAATTAATTTACATATTAAAATTTATGATGTATATTTATTTTATAAAATACTCGAGATTAAGCATGAAATAGTAATTTCAGTCATTTTCATCTCACTCTATATCTACAATTTCAATAACAAAAATCTTCATTAATCGTTCATATTCTCATTTTTTACTTTATATCTATAATTTTAATAACAAAAATATGTTACATTTTTTGATCGAATAACTTAAAAAACAATAAAATTTATATATTATACTAATGATAATTGAGAATATTTTATTTACTACTATAAAGTTAACAAGTTTCAAATTAACTTAATTGAATTATGTTATAAATAAATAATCTAATCTTACATATTCATCTCAGTATTTCACATTTATTAATCTTTATTTTTTTTATACATAACACAGGTCTGTATCTAGTTCTTTAAGGAAGATCTCCCTTTTTTATTCACTTTTACTTATTTTACATCAAAATTAAAATCTCGCTGACCGTTACCGTCCGTAAGAACATAATTATAGATTCATCATATATAACTACACATTTCTCACTTTTTTTTTTCTTTCACTTGAAACTCCGCTCTTCTCTTTCTCTCTCTAGTCACATCCTTTTTTCAATTTGTAAAGTAATTATAATATGCGAGCCTGGTCAACTTCTAAGTTCTAACTTCAACTAAACTGCTCCACCATGACAGCCAGTTCTAGCAGCATCTTCTGCAAGTTGCGGCGAGATGGTTAAAAAATGGGAGTCGATGCTCTCGCCGGAGGGTTTGTGCGAGCTCGATGTCTTGCCCGACATAGACAACCTGACCGGGGACGTAATATCTCGAGCAGCATTCAGAAGCAGCTTCGAAGAGGGTAAAATGATCTTCCTGCTTCAGAGGAAGCAAGCCGACAACACCTTCAAGATCCTCCACCTTGCTTTCATACCCGGATACAGGTTTTAAAAAAAATCAGTTGACTAATTAACAAGTTTATAATTATATATATATATATATATTCTAATACATACATAAAATGCAGCTTATTGCCAACCAAGATAAACAGGAGGATGAGACAAATCGATCGCAAAGTCCGGAGTTTGTTGAAAGGCATTGTCGACAGGAGAGTGAAGGCAAGGGAGCGTCGGGGAGCAGCAGGCCATGGGGATTTGCTCGGTCTTCTTCTCGAATCGAATGACTGGGAGATCGAAGAGGTCGGGCTCGGGCATGAGAAAGGGATGAGCATGGACGAGGTGATCGATGAGTGCAAGTTACTGTTCTTGGCCGGGCAGGAGACGACCGCCGGCTTGCTCCTGTGGGCTCTGATACTGCTGAGCAAGCACCCGGACTGGCAAGCCAAGGCTCGGGAAGAGATTCTGCAGGTCTTCGGGGACAGAAAGCTCGACTTCGATGGCTTATTCCGCCTCAAAACTGTAAGTCGATCCGTTCTACTTGGCCAAGAGCAATTAACGGACGATCTAGCTTGATCCATGGAATCCCAGGATCGCCCAAAATCCGATGGTCGGCCCAGCCAGCCTCGGCAGAAGTAGACTTCCAATAGTTTTGGTAAAGTAGTTCCGGGCCAACTTTAATCTATTACTACTTTAACTAAACACACCAGCTTGGTATTGCTTTTTAACTTTCCATATTTATAATTTATACATAACATTAAAATTTTAATAACCCTTATATTAAAAAAAAAAGGATAAAATAGTAAATCTAATAAGTATAATTATTCACTCTTTTTTTCTTTCCTATCACTTACTCTCATTTGTTTTCTCTCCTCACTTTTTCCGCTTTCCACTTAATCTTTTTCTTTCTATTGAAGTTCCGCCTATTCTTTTTTTATATGCATTAATTAAATGTATTCACCCTCTTCATTTATAGATGAATTTATGCTTAATTATTTTTATTGATATAATATGTACCATTTGTAGGACGAAATTTGCATCTAGTAATCCCTTAAATCTCCATTACAAAAATAATTTTGATATATATAAAAAAAATTGAGTATCGCCACTCAATTTTCTAGATGGTATGACTCCAACCTATCATAGGATGGTTGTTTTTTACTTAGTATTAGGATACATTATTGTGTGGATTCACACCTTATAAAGTCTAAATATGAAGTTCATGGTCAGTAAATCTAAAATTAGAAAAAAAATATCGGGTTCATATAAAGTTATTAGTTCGACGGTGGAAGAGAAAACTTGTCTTGTATTTAGTTGTCCTATCACCCAAGTACAAAAGAAAAATATCTGATTTAAAATCATTTATTAATAGCAGATTTTTAAGGATATGTGATAACTATAATGTTGTATATATGAATAATTTGATATTACTGTCTATAAATTTAGTTTTTTTAAGTGGTATGAGTCTTGCTTGTTATAGGTTCGATGGTTATTTTACGATTCGTGGATGCAGGTGAATGTGATCCTGTACGAGGTCTGAGGCTGTACCCTCCCGGAACCCTCCTCTACCGGACAGTTAACAAGGTAACCAGCTTGGGACCGTACCACCTTCCTGCAGGAGCTCACATCCAACTGCCGATCCTCCTAATCCACCACGACCAACGACTGTGGGGCGAAGACGCTGTGGTTTTCAGACCGGGCAGGTTCTCCAGAGGAGTCTCGAATGCGAGCACCTGCAAGTCCCCGCTCCCTTTCTTGCCCTTCAGCTCGGGCCCTCGGGTCTGCATCGGCCAGAACTTCTCTCTGGTCGAGGCCAAGGCCGTACTGGCAACGATCCTCAGGCGATTCTCCATGGAGCTGTCTCCAACCTACAGGCACGCTCCAGCGGTCACGATTTCTATCCGTCCCCAGTTCGGCGCACCGCTGATTATCCGGAAATTATCGAGTTAAACCATATCGTTACGTATATATGTTATATATGATCAGCAGGGCAAGGAACCTGGGAGATCGATGGGGTTGAATTACTCTATAAAATCTGTCGTGTCTTTGTAATATCCCATGACTTGGTGTCGCTTGAATGGAATATTACTCCGTTGATTGTTCAATCTAGAAACTACCCGTTCTCGCATCTGGATCAACAGACAATCTTGAGCAGCACAGCTCTTGTTTTGATCCTTAAAATGCACGCAAAAAGATTCAAGTCATTTGCAGAGAGACCTGATAGGCAAATAGCATCTGAGAAGCAGCTGTATAATATGCTCGCATACCTGTGACAGCTCAAGCAAAAGGACAGATCATGGTGGTCTCCCTTCTTGCCCGGCAGATTCCTCGTCACGGTTCTTTGCGCGTAAATTTCTGGTCATTGTTTGTTTGGTTTCTATTCTAAGGTGCTCTTATCTTTATCAATTTTGCAGGCTACGGGAACTGCATTTATGAATGAACCGTGGCGCAAAAGATTGTCATTTCTCTCTCGGGAGGAAAAAACTGTGCCTGCACGTTCAGATCTCTTCACAGCATGGCATGGGGCAATATTTGTAATTTTCAGCAAGTTCTGAAGAGAACATTCATCAGAAGCCCGCGCATATCAGATGCTGTCTACTTTGGTTTTGAGACGGTTTCGCTTCCCTGTTTTCATATGCAAAACATGTTTTTTCCTCCCTTTGTTTCTTCTTTCTTTGTTTTTCCTCTTGAAAACACGAGAATGGTAACAATCGTGGGAAAACGGAAACAGATTTCCGCTACCACACAACACACGATGAACGATTGGGAGCACAACATGATCGTAGGTTTTCCTCAGCCCTGTCCTTGTGGCCCTGGGATACTTTCACTAGAGGAAGCAATCCTTGGTTCATTCATAGACCCTGATGCCATTATTCATTTCCATACTGATGTTAATGTTATTCCAGCGACCATTATCTGTCAAGTTGTCTACGCAATAAATGGTGGTAACGGAAGTAAAATTCATGCTTTTACATATAATTTTTACAGTTCGTGATATAATTTATTCGTCCGTAAAAAAATTTGCCTTTTTAAGCTATTATCTCGATTGTACAATATCTCTGCATTGGGTTGGCTCAAGCGTTGTACTCATGATTAACTAAAGACCGACGTGTCAATAGACTGCGCCAGGCACCAGCCGGTTAGAAATGCTTCTTGACGTGATCGTGGATGATTTTCTGAATAAATTAATAATATTTAAAATTGTGACATATGTTTTTAAGAAACTGAAGCAACCCTTGCGAGCTGGACACGAGCTCGGAGCAGATAAATTGACCTCTCCGGCCGTAGAAGAAGCACAGCCTCGTAGAGAGAAATAAATATGGAAGAACTCCCTTCCGCCGCCTCCGTCACGGCCGCCGTTCTCACTGTAGCCCTGCTGGCCTGCATGTGGAAGGCGGCGGTGGCCGTGCTGCTGAGGCCGAGGAGTCTAGAGCAGAGCCTGAGACGGCAGGGCCTCAAAGGAACAGCCTACCGCCCGGTGATCGGTGACCTGTGGGAGATGAACAGGATGAAGAAGGAGGCCCAGTCGGAGCCAATGGCAGAATTCTCGAACGACATCGTTCCCCGCCTCCTCCCGTTCCACCAGCAGTCGGTTGAGGAATTCGGTATGCACACGATGTGAATGCAATCCCTACTAGTATTCCAAATGCCATTCACTGTATTATCGTTGCCGGGGAAAGTGTTTACGGATACGAGAAATTTCACAGGCAAGTGCCATTTCATGTGGATGGGGCTGGCCCCCGTACTCACTGTGACGGACAGTGGACTAGCTAAGGAAGTGTTATCGAGGGTCTTCGAGTTCGAGAAACCGCTGTTGAAGGCCACCGGAACTGTGCTGCTGTCGGGGTTGGTGACCCTCGAGGGCGAGAAATGGGCCAAGCACCGGAAGATCATGAATCCGGCGTTCCATCTCGACAAGCTGAAGGTAAAAACATAGTACAGACATATACATGTGAACATATCCAGTTGTGTACATATTTGTATCCAAATTTATTTTTTTCGGTGAATTGTATCCAAATTTATGAATCTACGTATAGATATCTTCTCAAGTAACCAATTATGTAATGAAGTCATCTCGCTCTTGGCCACATTTTCAAAATCCTAGTTGACCCATTTTCTAAATCATTCATGAAATTGTTATGATTTTGTTGAAACCTCTCTAATTTTAAATAAAATCTTCTATTCGAATTTGTAAATATCTAAAAATTCATGATTAGCTAATTCAAATCGAATCTAAATTAGCTTAGTTACCAAGTGGTGTACCTGGGATATTTTAATGGACATAATTATCCAATAAAAATAACCTTTTTCCTCATTTATTTTAAATTTAACTTGCTTCTTTTCGAGTCTATCCAATAAATTTCAAGTGTACCTATATATGTATCTGCCCATGTCATATTATATAACGAAGTCAACTCCCCCTCGGGCACATTGTTACGAGAAAGTTTTGTATATATATGTATATCACGATTTAGTATTTACATATTGTTATAAGTTAATAAGATTAAATTATTCTTAATATTTTTAATAATTTTTTTTTAAAAATAATTAAATCTTATTAACTGATCATATCGCATAAATATTTTTACGTGGTGTACCAATTACACCGGAGGATCTCTCCATTTTTAGGTATTCTAATCACCCATTTGCAAGTTATTAGGGAAACTGTCATGAGATTCAATGCATCTTTTTATTTCTTAAAATTCCAGTCTTTATGAAGAGAGAGTATTCATTATCACAATAGTTTTATCAAAAGTGAATTTGTTGAATTGTCGAATTCGAGTATTGTAAATAAAGAAAATTTATATTGAGAGATATTTATCACAAAATATGCACGCTCGACTTGAGCTGAATTAATAAGAGTTCATTGAATTTCTGAATATTAATTACAAATATCGAAAAAGCTTTATCCTTCGATGGACTAATTTATCTGAACTCTCAATTAGTTAGAGATAAACATATTTCTAAAATTCGAACTGGTATAAACGCTGAATTCTAAACAAAAACCAGCGGTGAGACGGCATCTTTCAGCCAACCATATTTGGCTAATCCGTTGGTCGCCCCGGGTCGCACGCCTGGCAATGGCGGGTGAGGCTCCCAATGGGGGTGTCTGCGTACGTGAGGTCTCGAATTTGAGACCTCCTTAAACGGCACCGAACTGTTTACCACTCGGCTCAACCCCATTGGTCCTTTCCTTATAAGTTTTTGTTTATGTTCAGCTGATATAGAATCGTCATACTCGCATCAATCTCTTACAACTGTTCTGACACAAACCTCGGTACAGCCAACATCAGAAACCGCGTAAACCTTAAAAATATTCTTTGCATCCAGCATCTGCGGAGAACCCTTTTTTTTTTTTTTCTCAATTCCTAAAGTAACATAATATATAAGCCTGGTCAACGTCTAACTTCAATTAAATTGCTCGACCATGACAGCCTGTTCTAGCAGCATCTTCTGCAAGTTGCGGCGAGATGATTAAAAAATGGGAGTCGATGCTCTCGCCGGAGGGTTCGTGCGAGGTCGATATCTTGCCCGACATTGACAACCTTACCGGGGACATAATATCTCGAGCGGCCTTTGGAAGCAGCTATGAGGAGGGTAAAATGATCTTCCTGCTTCAGAGGAAACAAGTTGACAACGCCTTCAAGATCCTCCACCTTGCTTTCATACCCGGATACAGCTTATTGCCAACCAACATAAACAGGAGAATGAGACAGATTGATCGCGAAGTCCGGAGTTTGCTGAAAGGAATCATTGACAGTAGAGTGAAGGCGAGGGAGAGTCGTGGTGCAGCAGGCTACGAGGATTTACTCTGTCTTCTTCTTGAATCGAATGACCTGGAGATCGCAGAGATCGGGCATGAGAAAGGGATGAGCATGGACGAGGTGATCGATGAGTGCAAGTTACTGTACTTGGCCGGGCAGGAGACGACCGCCGGCTTGCTCCTCTGGGCTCTGATACTACTGAGCAAGCACCTGGACTGGCAAGCCAAGGCTCGGGAGGAGATTCTGCAGGTGTTCGGGGACGGAGAGCTCAACTTCGATGGCTTACTCCGCCTTAAAACTGTAAGTCGATTCCGTTCTACTTGGCTAAGCATACTTACGGGACGATCTAGTTTGATCGATGGAATCTTGGGATCGCCCAAAATCCGATGGTTGAGCGTATCCGGCCTTGGCCGAACTAGACTTCCTCCGGTTTTGGTCCAGTAGTTCCAGCCCAAACTTAATTTAACAATCCTATCGGGAATTAAATCTCGATCATAAAAAGAATCCTAATATATAAGAAAAATTAAATATCATCACTCATAAGTTCAGTTTTTGAATGAATATGCTCCAACCTCTCATGGGATGGTGGTTTTTTCTATGTAGTATCAGGACAAATTATTATGTGGACTCAAACCTTATAAGGTTTGAGTTTGGAGTTTGTGGTCAGCAAACCCGAAATAGAGAAGAAAAGATGTCTAGCTCGTATAAAGTTATTAGTCTAGGGTAAAATAGAAAGCTCGTCCTGTGATCAGTTGTCTTTTTGCCTGAGTACGGAATAAGAATGTCCGGTTCAAGATGAGTGTATATTTGTAAGGGCGATAAATAGAATCCTTTACATATGAATAAATTGATATTATTGTCTATAAATTTAGTTTTTTAAGTGATATTAGCGTGACCTGTTATCGGGTTTTGGCTGGTTATTTTATGAATCATGGGATGCAGGTGAATATGATCCTGTACGAGGTTCTGCGGCTGTACCCTCCCGGAACCCTCCTTTACCGAGCAGTTAACAAGGAAACCAGCTTGGGACCGTACCAACTTCCTGCAGGAGCTCACATCCAACTGCCGATCCTCCTAATCCACCACGACCGACAACTGTGGGGTGAAGACGCTGACGTTTTCAGACCGGACAGGTTCTCCAGAGGAGTCTCAAATGCGAGCACCGGCAAGTCCCCGCTCCCGTTCTTCCCCTTCAGCTCAGGCCCTCGGGTCTGTATCGGCCAGAACTTCGCTCTGGTCGAGGCCAAGGCTGTAGTGGCGATGATCCTGAGGAGATTCTCCATAGAGCTCTCTCCGTCCTACAGGCACGCTCCATCGGCCACAATTTCTATCCGTCCCCAGTTCGGTGCACCGCTGATTCTCCAGAAATTATCAAGTTAAACCGTATCGTTATGTACATGTATGATCAGCAGGGCAAGGAACATGGGAGATCGATGGGATTAAAATTACTCCATAAGATCTGTCGTGTCTTTGTAATAACCCATGACTTGGTGTCGCTTGAATGGAATATTACTCCGTTGATTGTTCAATCTAGAAACCACCCCGTTCTCGCATCTGGATTAACAGACAATCTTGAGCAGCACAATTCTTGTTTTTCCTCCTAAAATGCAGGTAAGAAGATTCGAGTCATCGAACAATTTGCTGAGAATGCTGAAAGGCAAGTAGCATCTGAGATGCAGTGGTATCTGCTCGTATACCAGTAACAGTTCAAGCAAAAGAATAGATCACGTTGGTCTCCTTTCTTGCCCGGCAGATTCCTCGTCACGGTTCTTTGCCCGTAAATTTCTGGTAATTGTTTTTTGGGCTTCTATTCTAAGGTGCTCTTGTTGTTATTTCTCTCTCGGGAGGAGAAAAATGTACCTGCAAGTTCAGATCTCTTCACAGCATTGCATGGGACAGTACTTATAATTTTCAGCAAGTTCTGAAGAGAACAATCATCAGAAGCCTGTGCGTACAGGATGCTGTCTACTTTGGTTCGACGTCTCCTTATTTTCATGTGCAAAACATGTTTTTCCCCTCCCCTTGTTTCTTCTTTCTCTCTTTTTCTTCTTGAAAACACAAGAATGGTTAAAATTGAGGGAAAATGGAAACAGATTTCTGCTACCACACAGCCCACAGGCAACAAGGTTGTGATCTCAGTTTCCTCGAGCTTTATTGTATGGTCACGCAGTTTCATAACTCAGACAAGTGAAACCCAAAAATTTGCAGGGACGGAGAACAATATTTCCTATGCTCTGAGATGAGAAGCTTATGAAAGTCATGTCTGATAGCGAGAGATTGAAATTTTCCATGAAGTGGGTAGTAGCTGTTATGGCCTGAATATTTATTGGACAAGGTGAGTACTGATTTTAGCTGCACACAGTTAATGGCTTCCTGACTTGTCAATTCACATTGTTCAACCATAAGTAGGACAGACAGATAACCCACAGGACAGTAGACATGGAATTACTAAAAAAATCGCTTTGTTCACTCAGGTGACAGCAGTTTGATGCTTAGAGCAGTCTCCCTCTAGTTGTTACCTTGCGGTGAGATCACCTGTGCGTCGAATCTTTGTGAGAATTGTTGATCTCGGTCTTTGATTCTTGCAGTTACCAGCTGAAGCCACAGGCAAGTTGGACGCCTGATGGTTACTGCTACAATACAACTATTGCAGGTCTGTGGTGAGGAGGAGATATCAAATCTACTAAGATTTTGTAGAATATCTCAAGAAACCATATATGTGTCTATATAACCGCAAATGGAAAGGAAAAAACATGTAATTGAATCACCAGACATGTCTTTTCAATATTGATTTCTCGGCCTAATGCAGAAGCACTAATATATATAACATCATATTAATTGGCCCAAATAGTTTGATCGAAGAGATTAATTTTACAATAGAGATAATTATATCTTTCATCTAAATAACTTGTTTCAAATTTAAATCAATAATTAGAAATGAATAAATTTTAAACAGCGATAGGGGATGATGGAATTAGGAAATTGGAAAAAATTTAGATGTCCCTTCGACGTAATAATATAGTGAAAAATGCTAATTAAATTATTTTAAGGAATGAGGATCGCACACGTTTCAAATCCCAGAGGACCCCCCCGAGGTAGCTCTACTGTAGCGGTAAAGTATTGTACATGGCCGCGATTGGACCACCAAAGACTCCATGTGGAATGGAAAGCAAAGATTTTTGACCTCTAGATAAGGCCGCCTTCGCTCCCTCCCTTCCTCTCCTCTAGTTTCCGCTGCTCCTGTGTTCTCTTCTTCACCCTCTCGTCTCTCCCCGTCTTCCTACCAAAAGTGAACCAAACATAACTTGACCTCACTTCCATTTGATAAAACTCTTATGTGGGCTCTCTCCCTCCACTCAATTTCTCCACCAGTTGAAAATTAGAGTCGGAAGGAGAACAAAAAACTCCGGGCATTCCTCTTGGACTCTTACAGCGGATTCTTTCAGCCACCCCTCAAGACCCATCTCAGCTTCCATCTGCTCTGCTTAGCAGAAGTTTCGTCTCTTCCAATGGTTTTTATCTTCCTGAAGTTCGGGACTTGAGTGAATCAGCAGATATCCCTTCTGGGCTTTGGCTCGTTGACCGACATTTCAAGAATTTTTAAATCCCGGGTCTTGCTGAGGATGATGTCAATGACATGTGGGAATCTTGATTTCGGGCGGAAGGCGCTGGATTTGGTTTCTTGTGGATGCTCCTCGAATGGTTACTCGGAGAGGTTCTCCCTGAGAAGGTACAGGAGTTCGAAGGCCGGTAGTTGCAGGGGTTTTGTGGGAAGGAAGTTGCATTGCTTCCATCGCGACTCAGCTCCCTGTCGGGTTCTCCCAACAAAAACTTCCGAGACTCTGTTCAATGGTAATGCTTTAGTGGCAATAGCAAGTTGTTAGACTCTGCTCTTACCGATCTTGTTAACAATGATCAGTTGGAATGTCGGGTTTGGCATGCTCAGTACATGTTTGATGATAGAGCTGCACTGGTTATATGTGCTTCAGTTGGTGTTTGGTTTGGCATAGAAGGATTCTACTTGCAGACTTTAACCGGAGCTTTAACTTCGTATATTAAAGTCTAGACAACTTCAGAGTGCAGTCTCTATCTACTGGTATGAGGAAACTTAATTTTTCTTTCTTATATTTTTATGCAGATTCGGGGATCACTCAAGGTCCTCCGCCAGTTTTGGATGTGAAGGAAGAATCAAGAAGGCCCATATCTCTATCAAAGCTGTTTGAAGTTGTAGCTGATGATCTTCAAGCTTTGAATCAGAATCTTCGATCCGTAAGTACCAAAATTTCCACTTGATTTTTTTCACAAAATGTAGGAACTGGACCTCTGTCATTGCTCTCCTATGTCATGTTGTTTCTCTGTCTTTAAGCTCTGAGGAATCAACCGGTAAAGAATGAAATCACATTTCTCTGCTGATAAATAATTTCCTTGTCATTATCATGGAAAGTATCACTGCTGCAGTTGCTGTGGCTGTTTACACATTCTTGTGGTGTGTGATCATGTGAAACCATAAAGGAGGGAAAAGCCTGGGAAAAGAAAGAAAAAGATTCTGATTTCAAATCCGGAATTATTGGCTTAGACCATTTTTCAGTTTGAGAATATCTGCTAAACTTGCAAGCTGATTGAAGATATTCCACTTTTAGGTGTTTTAGTGGTAGAGATTCTCGACTGTCATATCAAAACCTAATAATGCTTCATAAGAAACAATACTGAACTCTGCTAATTGCGAAAAAATGACCCTTTTCAAACCTGAAATTTGACTTAGCATTCTGATATACTCTGAGATTGAATTTCTGATGAGTTTGCCCCAGTAGATTGTTGGTGCAGACAATCCGGTTCTGATGTCCGCAGCAGAGCAAATTTTTGGAGCTGGTGGGAAAAGGATGAGACCAGCCTTGGTCTTCCTTGCATCAAGAGCTACTGCTGAGATGATGGGCTTGAAGTAAGAAAATTTATTTCCCAGAGAACTATTTGATATTCCGAATTCTCATTACATTCTCATTTTTGACACGTGTAATTATTCAGAGAACTTACAACAGAGCATAGACGTTTAGCAGAAATCATTGAGATGATCCATACTGCAAGCCTCATTCATGATGATGTCTTAGATGACAGTGATATGCGAAGAGGTAGTCTTTTACTGTAGGTTTATATTTCTCTGCACACTCCTTTTACATATGCACCTCAGTCAGTCTCTCTGGTCTTTTCCAATTTACCTCTGATTGTGTTAGAAAACTGACTGAAGATGGATCTCTGCTTTCAGGAAAGGAAACGGTTCACCAGCTCTTTGGCACAAGAGTGGCAGTACTTGCAGGAGACTTTATGTTCGCACAGTCTTCTTGGTACCTCGCAAACCTCGAGAATCTTGAAGTCATCAAGCTTATCAGTCAGGTAAAACTTACCAAATCTAAGGTTCCGTGCATTTCATTACAAAAAAGCCTTTTTTACGTGCGAAAAACATTCTCAGTGGTAGAAAATAATGATCCGGGGCAAACTGTGTGTGTTTGAGACAACTTACAATTGTGTAAGTTGAGCGTTTGGCCTCTGGATTTTGACATGAAGCCCGTTACCGGTGGGAAACAGGTCATTAAGGACTTTGCGAGCGGAGAAATAAAGCAGGCATCAAGCCTGTTTGACTGTGACATCGAACTTGAGGAATACTTAATCAAGAGTTACTACAAGACAGCTTCGTTAATTGCAGCCAGCACCAAAGGAGCAGCAATCTTCAGCGGAGCGGATGGCAAAATCAGTGAGCAGATGTACCAATACGGCAAAAATTTGGGCCTTTCCTTCCAAGTTGTGGATGACATATTGGACTTCACCCAGTCAGCGGAGCAGCTCGGGAAGCCTGCAGGGAGTGACCTTGCAAAGGGTAATCTGACAGCGCCTGTGATTTTTGCCTTACAGAAGGAGCCAAAGCTCCGGGAGATTATCGAGTCCGAGTTCTGCGACACTGGTTCCCTTGATGAAGCGATTCACCTGGTAAAGAGTTGCAGGGGGATTGAAAGGGCGCAGGAGTTAGCAAAAGACAAGGCCGATCTCGCTATTCAGAATCTACAGTTCCTTCCAAAGAGCTCCTTCAAAGTAGCTCTAGAGGATATGGTGATGTATAATCTGGAAAGGATTGATTAACCTGCAAGATGGTGCTCTCTCTGGCTACGTGCTCGCGGAACCAGGCTTGAGATAGAAGGACACCAGTAAACACGAGCCTCTGGTCGCAGATTGTCACATGCTTCAGATTTGATCTGTCGAGAAAAATAAATGGTTCGATGATAAAACCGGGCTGCTAGTGGATGGCTGTATATTTTTTGGTATGGAGCTATAACTTGTGCTCCGAATAATGCATTATTTGGCTATTACAGTTTTCTTCAAACAGAGAACTAACATTCAGAAGATTACAGTGTTATATTGATCAGATCAATCACATAGTCTCATTCTTTCAATCTTCTCTGGTTGCTTCTGTATGACATTCTTCTTCTTGGGTTCCTTCGACTTAGTTGCAATGGACAGACATGAAAACTAAGAGCTGATAACAACCCGGTTATCTTTATATCTTGTCTAACCAAGTAACGAGAAGTCAGGGAATTAATTTCATGATAAATTTTACTAGTTTAACTGAACTGTGCAACAATTAACTGTTACAGTATCGATATGAAGACGTCACGGAATGTTGAGCACAATGATTCCAAGGGCTAACTGCCATGGATCAGCTAGATGCAGGGGCAAATGGAATGAGTTTTGAGTATAAATACCGTTTTTTACAAAAAGCTGTGTTAAATGAAGTGTTTTGTTGAATATCAAAATAAAAGTACATCCTAAAGATAAATTTTCAGTTTTGTAAAGAGAACTTCATTCAAGATGAATTTTCAGTATACTAAAATTGCATTTTGAAGACGAGTTTTCTTCACAAAACTAAAAACCCATCTTCAAAATATGTTTTTATTCCGATATTAAACAAAATATTTCATCTACAACTCTTTTTTGCAAATTAGTTTTCTTTCAAGCAGTATTTGAACCCAGAACTCCAAATGGAATTCTTGACATCACTCCTTCATGATGGGTGTGGTCGAGATTTCCGGAAAAGTGCAGGGGTAGATTTTCAATTACACACTTTTTGGGGCTTCTGAGCTTTCATATCTTCCCTTCAGTCCTCCCCCTTCCTTCCGTCTCTCGCCTTTCCAGCCCAAGGCTCGTCGCCATTGAAGAACAATAATCAGAGACACGGAGGGAAGGGATGAGCCTGGTCACTGTTCGATGGAAGAGCATAGCAAAAGAAGCAGCGGAGCGAGCCGCCATCGTCGGGAGGTTCCTCTGCTTGCTTCACGTCGCCGACACCTACCTATGTTCCTCTACCCTTGTCCGTCATCCCATACTGATGTTCCAATCCATCCTTTTTTAGTTTCAGTTTGAGGGAGATAGAGAATCTGGCGATATTTCTGATCGGGCTTTTCACCCGACGCGTGCAGGTGTACGGGCCCAGCATGTTCCCGACTCTTAACCTGGCCGGAGATGTCCTGATCGCGGAGCGCGTCTCGCACCGCCTGGGGAAGGTGGGGCCTGGCGATGTTGTCCTGGTGAAGTCGCCGGTCGACCCTCGGAAGACCATCACCAAGCGCATTGTTGGGGTCGAAGGTGATCGGGTCACATTCCCTGTGGATCCATCCAGATGCGATCGATATCGAACAGTTGTGGTAATTTCTCGATCTCTTGCCTGGAAATTCTCGAGCTTGAACATGGGACTCGAGTGCTCTGTGAATCCTCATTGAGCTTCATGGCTATGTGGTTGGTTGAGTGGATTGAATTCAGTCCATTCTGTGTATCAGAATCTCTTGAGGTGCAGCTTTCAGAAATCGATCAAAATGAAGATGTCTTGATGAAGCTATGATGATACTCACTGTTAATTCTTTTTCTGCAGTGTGCATTTTGGAGCAGTTGTTGCATCTGTGAACATCTTTGCTTTCTTTTTGCCCTGACGTATCTGATCTATTCACTTTTATAAACTCTTTCAGGTGCCAAAAGGGCATGTCTGGATTCAAGGGGACAATGTGTATGCATCTAGCGATTCACGCCATTTCGGGCCTGTTCCTCGTGGTCTCATTCAAGGCAGAGTTTTGTGCAGGGTAAGCAAGGACTCATTTCCCAATTCTTATTTGCCAGTTGATACGTTGATGTTGGTACGCATTCATATAATTGAAATGATCATTTTGTTGCATAGGTATGGCCACCTGAGGGTTTTGGATCAGTAAGCCACTGAGCAGACCCCGAGTGTCAAGTGGTTCAAGTCTTTCATAAGAACGGACAAGCTGAGGATAGTGGAAGAGATGTTTGATCCTAATAAGATGGACAACTTCGATACTGAAACATGTCAACCTTAGAGTTGATTCTCTTCCAGAGCAGTGGGATTCCATTGCCTTGATGATTTGAGGATGCTCAGTTTGCAGGCATTTGATGTGTTGATATTCTTTCAACTGGATGCGCAGTAGCTCGAGGCAAAGTGAATCTTGATTTTTTACCCCTGCTGTTTGATTCTTGTAAAGAATTGCTGGTTTTATTAGTGGTTCTTTGGTTGTAATATATTCTCTCGATGAAGTTCTCTTGAAATATTGAAGTTCTCATGATTTCTCCTTCCTGGATGATGTCTTTTCGTCTTACTTGTAAACTGTCTTTTCCCAAGATCTGTCTTACCGTGCTGTTTCTACGACACTTGCATCTCCCAAGTCTCTCTTCTTCCTAGCAAGCCCCTTATCTTCATTTCCAAGGAGTCGCCCTCTTCAGTAGGCTGATCTCTGAAGCTAATGCAGCCTCCAAGAAATCAGGCTACCAGCAATGGGCTTTTGCCACGACAGTGATTGCAACTGTGGAAACGATAGCATGCCTGTCAATGTATAGGACATCTTTCGTTATTTCTGATGATAAACATCCTAATCAACGAGTAAAACGAACCGAGAACTTTTTTGACTTACGGCAGCAGTGCTGGTAGGCAATGTGCTCAGAACTTCTCAGCTCCAAGGTCCACTCAGCTGCAGAATAGAACGAGCATCCCAACTACCACAAGATGGCACGAAGGACGAACCCAACGGTAAAGCTTTAAAACAGTAGTGCAGACATCAATAGCTAACACTCCCGAACTACAGTAGATCAAGGCCCGATATCATTTTGGATGGTCTGAAAGGCTAGTAGAGTTCTGAAGATCAGTCCATCTGTTTCCTAGAGGCTATAATATGGTTAAAGAACTGTCAGACTAGATTTAGTCATTTTAGTATTTGAGTTTGGAGTTTCTCTTTATAGTACTTGTGGGAAAAAATAGTGATGGAACAACCTCGGATCCTGTCTGTAAATATTCAGAAAAGTTTCTGCAGGCAAAATAAAATGTCGATTCATGTTTTGCAGCAGTACTGCGTTAATTGTGAACCCTTCCGGTTCAAAGGTATCAGAAAAATGAGCAAAACTGAGGAGCAAGATTTAGATCAAGGAACTGCACTGATGGACCAACATTAACATTACATGTGGATGCTAACAATAAGGCAGTCTACGAGGAGCCGACTTGATCCTCGATCAACATCTCTATCCCAAAATGTTCTGTCTGACAAGTGCTTTCTGATAACACAGCCCGGACTACCTGCCTCCACATTCCCATCTTCGGGACGAAACCTTGCCTCACCATCTGCCTAAGAATCCAATCCAAGTCTTCCACTGAATTCTGTTTGCACAGGCCAGAAACCATTGATTTGTAAGAGACAAAGCTCGGGTTCATGCCCTTCGAGATCATCCGATCCATAAAGCCCTTTGCCTCTGCGAACCTCTCCTCATCAATCAACCCATATAGAACCTCCTGATACGACCCCTCATTCGGGTCGCAGCCCTTGAGCATCATTGTCCTCTCCAGTATCTCCATCCCTTCATCAACCCTCCCTTGTTTCCTCAGCCCCGAAATTAAGATGTTAAACGTGACGGTGTCGGGTGAGATCTCCTCCTCCTCCATCCTCTCCAGTAGCCTGAAGGCGTCATCTATTTTCCCCCTCTTACAGAGGGCGTGCATCAGTGTCGAGAAAGTCTTCTCGTTCGGCTTGCATTTCTGCTTGGGAAATTCGTCGAGCAGGTTGAGCGCAGCATCTACGTTCCCACTATTGCACAATCCTTTCACGAGAATACTCAGGCAACAGGCATCGATCTCAACTCCCAGCTCCGGGGCCTTGGCATAAACCTCGTGGACGAAATCGAACAACTTCCACGACACGAGCAAGTTCAGCACAAAATTGAAGCTTTTCACGCTGGGCCAGACGCCGTACTTCGCGGGCATGTCATAAAGGGTCTCCATGGCCCTCTTCACGCGACCGGCGACGTTGCCGTAAATCTTGATCACGTTGTAGAAGAACTCATCCGACAACCTGCAACGCTTCTCGACTCGGATCCGCTCCATGATGCCATCGATCGCATCGAACATCTTCGCCTGGGCGAGGATGGTGATCGACAGGGTGTAGAGGGCTTCATTGGGCTTGAAGTCCTTCCTGGTCGAGTAGCGGTCTAGAGCTACGACTACTGAGTTGGGGTCTCTGAGATTCTTAATAATACTCAGGACTTCGTTTGTGGCCAACCAGTCTTTGCTGTTGAGCTTCTTGAGCTGATCAGAATCCACCGACGAAGAAGAAGGGATTGAGGAAAATGGTCTTCGTATCGATCGAAGTATCTGTCGTGAAGATGAAGTTGAGCGGGAAAGCATCGCTCCTCCAATCAAGGCGTCGACTTTTTCCTGTAGACTGGAGTCTCTCACCCACAGACACATACACATGTATACTAATTCAAAATTGATTTAAATTAGTAAAAAAGATCGTAAATTTTCTTCAATTATAATTTTCAATATCGTATTGCAGGGATTTAAGGATCAATTGGTTCTTATCTTCCAACCGAATTCAAGACATTTAAACAAGCTCACTCCCGGCAACAGGAAAAACATACACAAGTTTTGAAACCTCGGACCATAGATTCCACAAGTCATGGCTTACAGCTCTCCTCTCGACGTCGGCTGTCGCATCCTCACCATCATTTATTGAATCAGCACTGACTTTGGTTCTCAAGTCAATGCCATCTGTGCTGCTTTGATCTATCTCTGCCTTGAGAGATCGAATAAAATCGTCTAACCGGTCGCACTCTTGGTCGTCGCCTTGTGAATCTTCAAGCCAGGACATGAATATATCATTGGTGGTGCCCAGTGCTTCTCATCGAGCCCTTCGAAGTCTTCATGTAATTTGATGTAGTCGGTGACTGCCCGAGTTCGCAGTGCAAGTGAAGAAGCCATTGCAGATGCAAAGTAGAAGGGCAGAGCTATGCAAGCGAAGCAGAATAAGAAACTGCGGTTGACAGATGTGCCATTAATACAGGACAAAGGAGCAAGCACCGTCCCCTCGTTCTTGTGGCAATTTGCTGATGAAGCAACGGAACAAGGGGCGAGAGTTCAAAGTCCACTCATGACTTGTCGTGTCGGGAATCCAGATGTTCACGTATGGGGATATTTCTCAGTAAGATAGTGGATGATTCTTGTACGCGGGTTTGGCCTTGCAACTAACTGTTCCTCATCCAGTGGCAAATGGCAATCTAGAAACAGTTTCATCAGTCATCTGATAGACACAAAAATTAGTAAATCAGTGTATCGACGTAAGCAAATGCCCTTACAAATTTGGACCTCAGAAAGTGTGTAAATGCTTTTCCCCTGCTAAGACAAAAAAGATTCATAAATTCGAAATGAGATAAGAAGAGCTGCTAATAGAATGATATCGAAAATCTCACTGATTAGAATTAAACTGAAAATCTATTAATTTTATATTGAGAGTGATGTTATTACATCAAATTCCATATCTCATCCTAATCATGATGCCCATAAGTGGAGCCTGGATATATCCTAATCATGGGCATATGCAAAAACGTTTTAAGATTAGATGCGATATGCTTATATATGCATTTATATACATATATATATATATATAATGTTTAAGTGGTTTGTAATTAAGGAAACTCTTATTGGGTATTGCTGCCCAAACCTTTGACCGCCCAACCGCGAGTTTTCTGGGTGACAGCAGAGCCAGCTGGGTATGGCTCAGATCTCATAGACATTCTCCCTACAACTCCTGCTAAGAATATGATGTTTACTGGTAACAATCCCATTGGAAAGAAATAAGATTTTGTTAAAACCTCTTGAGCGGGCCTTCAAAATCGTACAAATCACGTCTAAAGCGGCTTCAAATACCTCTTGAAATGAGTCTTTCAATCTCGTGCATCCTAAATCCATCCTAAGAATGGCAGGCTCTTCTGCTGGGACCAACATCATCGATCCTTTAATGTTGTTTGGTCGCCTGATCATATCGACCAGTTTATCGAATGACCCCCTGCATTAGGGCTATGCAAGAGATTGGCAGTGAATGCAATCGTGATTTGCTGAGAACCAGGACCCGAAAAGAAAGAACCTCTGACGAGCAGGCCTGTAAACTGGCTAGCGTATAAAGATCTGAACGTGCTTTGAACAGCATTGGCAGCAAGAACAAACAACTTTCTGGAAAATTAAATATTTCTTGTTGGTAAAACGGAACACATCTAACAGTATAGCTCGTAGTTTCAGGATTCACAAGACAATGGGAAATGTAACGCCCCTTAAGCATACCATAACCGGACAGTATCCTTTTCCGCGTTTTCTTCACATTTCAGATCCGCCTGGAGAGCAGCCCTCACCCACCATCACCACCTTCGCCGCCTTCACCACCTCCCTCAGGCCCTGCTTCGCCAAAGCCTCCACCTTCAGTGGCAACCATGGCAGCAGCTGCCAAAACGACCATGCCCCCATCTGTCGTGGCCACAGTCCCATCCCCCCCGCTACTTGCTTCACCATGTTCCGATGGGACGCCAAAGTACATCGAATGGGATGTTGGACCACTCTTGCAATTCCTCGGAGCTGTTGCAGGCTGCAATCGGTCAGGTTTCGTCTTTCTGCTGCATAAACAGAGCACTGTCCTTAGACACACCATTTTCCAAAAGCTGTGATGACCAACTCAATAGAATGAGTATGCCCATTTTCCTCTCTCTCCCCTAATTATCTTATTCCGTCACACGTTTATTGCATGGGCAACTTTGCAGTATTTTAATGCAGGTGCCCTACGCTGAAAGTCTGGACTTCAGATTGATTAATAAAATGGGGGATGGAGCTTCCATTGCGCGGTAGTTGCGGGAAAGCTCTATCCTCAAAATCATGTACAATGATTCATCCCTTCGATTTGGAAGAAACCACCATGTGGAATATGTCCAAAAACAAATCTGATTACGTTGTCACAAAGCGCCTAGGTTGCATCTGCTACTAACGCAACAAATTTAAAGCACAAAGTCAGAAAATAAAACCCGCTTGCATTATTTCTTATCTGATGGATATCTGTTAAAGTATTTATCTTAAAAGAGTTCTTCAGGCAGATCGTAAGTAATAAATATAATATAAATATCACATAGAGTATGTAAAAATTCAGGGTTCTTGAGAAATTTGCAGACAAATATCAAGATTCCTGAAGCACATGGCACAAACCTTGTGATTATAATGGTCAAGTTGGGCGACAGCATGAATAACCAGAGCAATTCTGAAATATCCAGCAGGAACCCGGCCTATGTCCTGCTTCTTCATGGACGAGAATAGTTGCCAAGCATCCTGAATCCCCTGTTTAGATGATGCATACATGTTACTCAGCAAGCTTCTTCACGATGATGACCCGTTTGTGTAGCCAAATTCCATGAAAACTTGTTCTGCTTGTCTGTACCCTTGATCAACAGTTTTGCAATTTATTTGTTTGCTCCACATTGCGCAGACATCTAAAAAGTGCATATTCTATGCCTAATCTGGAATCGGAATCAGAGAAGTCTTTTACAGTATAAAATATAGTGATTTTCCTTCTATGAGCATCCGAAGATTTGCACAAGCAAGAAGAATATAGGTGAGATGGATTGACTTGAAAGATCAAGAGTCATCAGCGCGTTGAACCACATACTTAACTCTATGAGCTGGGAACCAAGTTATTGATCATCCTACTGAAGCAAATATAATTCTTGTCTCTAGCATCAAGGAAGCATTAACAAGCACCGGAAATCATTCTCACAGCTTCATGAATATCTATACAGGACTGCCCAGAAAAGAATCCAATGTGAGGTCATATTTAATCATTGAGCAATGCACAAGAGAACCAAAAGTCCCACTCTCCAGATCAGAGCCCAGTTGTCAGAGCCTACCGTGACAAAATGACAGTTGTCGGGCTTACTGCCTTCGAAGAGAAAATTGGTATGACAGATCAAGACTTTTCTTGCATCAGTAATCTGACAAAATCCAGACAGCAAGGTGCAGCATTTCTCCTGTCATTCCGTCGATCATGTAATGCGCAGTTATAAAATCAACCGCACAGGGTACAGAAACTCGTGATCTCACCCACTATGAAAACTTCCCCATCAAAACGGTTTTACACAGCTCGAGTGAACGGACTTTCCTTGGACTAAGTCCCCGCCAATGAGCTATAACAGCAGGACGAGTTCTTTAAGAGAGAATCAGTAGCTGTTTTGATTGGCGCAGCCGCAGATGGTTATAGATGTCAGCTCTCTTGCGTTACGATTGGACCCAACCCGGGTACAGCAGCTCATCAGCGAATGAAAGGCTTTGACTATTGAAACTGAAGGGCCGGTGAAAATCGAATGTAAATTTTTTGATCTCCCAGATTAAGAGCAATTTGACTGCATCAAACTCCATTTTCGAACAAACCTCATTTTACAATTACAACTACTCTGTTAACCAGCTAAAGAGCAAGAGGCAAAAAATCCCCCGTCTGGTTCCAACAATGGTAATTAGACAAGAATAATACCGGTCTGAATCAGCCATTAAAAGCTAAATACCCCATTCAACAATGTACTCAATCAAAAAAGGGAAATAAGGGGCATTCCATCTAGACCTGCCTAAATCTAACCTACCGAACCTGCTAAATAAATTTCTAAGAACCCGATTTACAGCGACTAGAAGTTTGGTCATTACCAGGCCCTCTCCGGCTGTGGATGTGTTGGGCAGTCAGGTAAGAATCGAGCACATAACCCTTTTCTTCAGAGACAAACCTCGTCTGGGCACTGGTGTTCGAGAACAACCTGCAAGGGACCGTATTCCTTGGCAAGTGATCTTGGCCGTACAAGTTGCTGAATATCGAGGAGAAGAGATC
This sequence comes from Lagerstroemia speciosa, assembly GCA_037672795.1. Lineage (NCBI taxonomy): Eukaryota > Viridiplantae > Streptophyta > Magnoliopsida > Myrtales > Lythraceae > Lagerstroemia > Lagerstroemia speciosa. The sequence goes on along the minus strand of CM075298.1, from coordinate 8,289,639 downwards.
AGCATTCCCATTATCAGAGTAATCCGCTGTACTGAAAGAGTCTCTTGTGCTGTCAGTGGTGAAGGAAGCATCGTCGGAGCTCGTAAAGAGGGACCAGTCGCTCGTGGTGGCATCCGAGAACTCACTGTAGTTCTCAACCACAGGCCAGATGTTCCCACGCTCAGTCACCCGGAGGACACTACCAGAGGGGGGCTTGGCCGAGCACGAGAAGGGCTCTGATGAGCCCACAGCATGGATGCTCGACTTCCTCTGTCTGGGCCTTGAAGACTTTTGGTTTCTTATGGCACAATTCCTCGAAGAGATAGGATCAGGCTCTTCAGATTTCCCGAGATAAGCCTTGTGCGGACGAGGACTGGACCTGAAAGCAGTATGTGGAATTCATCAGATGAAATAAGCATATAAACAAATAATCAATTTTTCTTGATCCATTAACAAAACATAACTTCATGGCTTCAGACAAGCACCAGGCATCAGAAGTGAAAGCTGAGATACTTCTGTCAACTTCTTACTATTGATGCTATTTGATACACATTCCCATTTACATATATATCATTTTTTTCAGTAAGATCACAAACACCTAAATTGCTATCATGCAAAAATAGTGATAGAACAACAACTTATTGGAAAATAAAATAATTACCTCATGTAGAATAAGATATATGCTCCTTCTGACATCACCTGGTTCATTGGAACAGGCTGCACCTGTTCATAAGAAGCCTTATTATCATTCCAAACGAATGTGAAATCAATTGTGTTCCTTCTTAGAACAAGAGAAAGGCGGGGCCTTTACAAGGAGATACTTGGTTACCTCAGTGTCATCAATCCTGTACCAACTGCCTCGCAAGTTTCTCACATAACAAACATAATGGCCTGAGAAAGATGCATTCAGTGTATCGAGATGGACAACTACAGCATAAAGCATGTAGAGTGGAGGCACATCTTCGGTCCTCGTCATGTAAGGGATCATGTCAAGCATTTCAGGAAACGTTATGCACTTGTTTATTTTACCATATCTTCCTCCCTGGTAGTTCAAGAGAATGCATAAACCAGGAAGTCAAGATAAAATTTAAGGCCTCGGTAAGAAATTAAAATTAAGCATTGTTGAGAATTCACTACTTCGCATTACAAGGTGGACTTATTACTTTAAAAAAGCAGCACAAAGTTGATACCTGAAATCTCTTCAGGACAATTGTGAGGATGTTCGGAGCCTCATGTATACTCAACTGCTTTCTAGCTCGGACATAAGCAGCACACCTTAATTGGAAAATTTAAGCAGTTAAAGAAATCAGAAACTAGACGATTAACAGATAATCAACAACTGCTGAACAAGTTATGCTGGTCACCTTCCACATCTATACATGTTTTCTCCATCCAAATCCTCAGGAGTTGTAAACTGCGTTAAAGCATCCTCCAGCGATTCCACCCAACAATTTATCTCCAAAGTGAGATCCATAATGTTCTCATACCGTTCTGATTCATGATAGCATCTCAAACACGTCACCTTTGATTGGAGGCACCCGCCAAAGGTGTGTTGTATGAAGGTTGTCTCTTGCAGTCTCAGGTCAACCTTCCTCTCACCGCCCAGCTCCTCCAAGCATATGGATTGCATTGATGCTATGAGAAACCTAGAAAAGCATGGGGAGTTGGGACTGAATGAAGTAGATATATATTACTCTTCTCTGCATATTCTGAGCCATGTGGCAGGAAAAGGTTTCAGACAGTCCAAACACACAGCATTGTTGAGCAAGAACCGATCAGATTATTCAACCTAGGTAATGCTGTGAAACCCGTAAACCACATCCTATGCAAGCAATAAACTTCTGCCACATCCTATTGCATACTTCCTCACCCCTCACACTGAAGGATTAGCTAAATCTTCCCCAATGGATCTTAGCTGTTACTCTACTGAAGGATTTTGCATTCCCCATTTAACAATGCAAGAGCATGTTTGCAATGTTTCTTTCTTTTGTCCAAGACTATCTAGAAATAAACACATAATTGGATAAATTTCCAACAAAAAGCAAGGCCACTATCTAGGATTCTGTATATATTAACTATGATGGTGGAAGAAAAACAGCAAAACAATTGTCTCATTAGCTTTCACGAACCTCAGAAACTCATGGGCATCTTCTTGGCTACCATCACCTATTTGGCAGTTTATGCTTCGCATGTGTGAGAGAATTCGACTGGGGGAGAGCGGTGCACCAGTTTCTCTCAACATTGTCACATGCTGCTCAAGTTCACACATAAGACACCAGTCCTTCCCACAACCTGATCAAAATATAAAAGATAAAATGCTGACCTCCACGGACAAATGGATGTAAAAAATAACAGGATAGACTCTGTTTAGATCTGGAACGCTGGCACGAATTTCTATTTTCAATATGGAAGACAAAAAACACATTTTAGGTTACTCCACAAGTACTTGATTACTCAATATTTAGCAAGCTGCAACTTAACAAGTAAGTAGTTCCTACTTTTATCAACTGAGTGTTTAAAATGAGAAAAATGAGAGATTGGACACCCAAACCAAACAACATGCAAAGTTATAAACTAATTGCTAGATGATGCTGAAGAGGCACATAAGGTTATTACAGGCTCTAGAATGAAATCGGTGGAGCAAATAGATGGTGAGAGGCTTTGTGCAAGTCAGGCATTGCAACACAGCATTAGCATAGCAGCTGCAAGCAGAAAAACGAACATAAAAATTAGAAAGTCAGAACAAATTTCATAAACAGGTATTAAACTTTCAAACTTCTTTCCAATGTTGGTACCTATTGCCACAATTGATAAGGCCCCTTGGCAACAAGTCGAAGACCTCATATTGAAAGAACTTCACAAATTCTTCGTAAGGAAACAGCATCTGGAAAAAATAATAACGACAATAATGAAAGTTGGCATTTTAAATAACATCAAGTTTCACTCACTCATACAATATGATAAAAGAAAGCTTTTTAATAGCTCCTTAACAGAGACTCAGACCAACCTTTGCTTTCTTTTGTCTCTCACCATTCAGTTCCCAAGCACCCTGCTTCACCGACTTCCTTAGACCCATCATCTTCATAATTCCCATATTAGTAATTCCGTTGCTTCTATCTGCAGCTTGTGCCTTCTTATCAACTTCAATGCATCCCTGCTCTGATGCTCTCACAGATGGTTTCTTCATGGTTCTCATCTCAAATTTCAGTGCATTAGAGGCCCCTCCTGCTTCAACAGACTTTCCAAAATCTGATATTATATAAGGTGGAGGCGGAGTTTGATGTGTGTTTGTTTGGTTTCCTAATGAAGTCCATGAACTCTCTTGTTGGCTTTCGGCCTTATGATTCTCATGAACTGAATCAACTGAAGTGGCATTTCCATTAATATTCACATTTGAGCTCTTGAATTTGTTCTTCCTCAGAGTTTCTTCATCTAGCACCCTCGGCTCCTTATTCTTTATGATCTGCACAAATATAGCAATTCAGACAAAATGGATATTGAATCCTTATTGCAGGAAGTTATGTCTAAAACTTAAGGGGTGAAAAAAAAAAAAAAAAAAAGAAACAATACAAAAAGTGAGACCTTATGCTTTACCAAACCCTCCTTCTGGGGGCAAGCGTTAGGAGATATTGGATTGTCAGTCAAACTCCTACTCCCATGTGCTTCTTCAAACATATCCGAAACGACACCATCTTCTTTTCTCGATATTTCTCGAATAATTCTACGTGAAGTTCGCTTCTCTTTGATCTTTCTATCCTCCGCAACAGCATGGGATGAAAGAATATTTTCTGGAGGTATTTTTTCAGTCATAGCCTCCTGAAAATTGTGCCCAAAGGACTGAGAATCCATACTGCCTTCCGAGTTTGCATCAAGATGTTGACATTCGTACTGATGGACTTGCCTCCAGTGAATTATTTGACATTTCCCCGAACTGTGAGCAAAAGAAAATAGTTTCGCTGAAAAGTCACCTCCAGGTAAAAAGAAATTCCTTTCAAAGACATCAGTCTCCATTTATTGTATCTCTAAAATGTCTTGAGAGCATGACTGTTTACGTTAAATATGCTCAATATAGATGGTGAACCTTCATACCAATTTATAATCTTCGCCCACTGTGATTCTAAGGAACCAAATGAAAATGGAATAGTATCGCCATTTTATATGAAATTTCAATTTCAATTTCTTCCTGTTGCTTTGTAAAGATGGGGGCGTACAAAACTTTTCACACTGTAAGAAAAGACATGGATTAGCTATATTCCTGTAGATTTTGTTAGTTTTCTCTGATTCAGCCACTGAAGCTCTGGCCTAGTTTGCACATGCAAAGCTAACTTGTACCCCGGGAAGTTTCACATTATCCTTGAAAACATTGTTGTAAAAAAAAAATATACATATATATATATATATATCAGCCCTAAGCCAAAGCCATCACAAACTTTTACTTCTAAATGTTGAGTAATTTCAAAAAGGGAGTGGTTCACTAACCAATATCTAACAGATTTGCATCTTGAGCACCTAGTGGTGGCGGGACTAAAGCATTGAGCACACTCATGAAGAGCATTCTTCGGCTTTGGAGAGGCCGCAGGAGGGACAATAGTGGCTGCGACAGCCATTGTCTCCGCCCTCAGAGCCTCCTCAGCAGCAAGCTGGGCGAGCAGACTCACCCGCTCTTTCTTCTTCGTGGCATCACTCCATTTCCCAAGCAATATGTAAGCAACCACAGGAAGCACGACCAAGACTAGGAACAAGATTGGTATGTCAGCTTCCCTTGGCTTGAGCATGTCCGTACAACTACCATACTCATTCCCTGTTCTTTCTAGTTCAACGTGCACAAATGGGATAACAAGTTTGGTGGAGACATATCATGTTTGTACCTGTCATTGAGTAAAAAAAGATTATAGATTTTAACAATGAAAGAGACAGCAATGTAGGGATCCGTTTGCGATGGAAAATATGAGAACTTTTCTTTCTCACTTTCCACTGTTTCTTAAAATAAAGATCAAAAAACAAAAAGTATTCTGGTGCAACAGATACAGCAGGCAATACCTACACCAGAAAGTATTAGCCAGAAAATAAAAATCTATTCTTGAATATGTCATGGAGAAAGATATTTCTTCTCTGCAACACTTAAAACCTTTGATGGGCACAACTGTTTGTACTCAATCTGTCTGAGAAGAGCGATTTCGCTTCCACTAAAGAAAATCTTCTATTTGAAGCTCTTCACTCTAAAAAGGGCTGCCTTTCTGGAACAACTAATGACAAATCAGGAAATGGGCCACATAACATGCCAGAAACCAAAATGGAGGTAAGAAAGTGGATTAAGGGCTAGTAGATCGGTTATGCAATTGCTATCTCTCTGCAAATTTCTTAAGGTTAAATTTTTAGGATAAAACAAGAACTAAGATGCAGCAATCTCAGAAGCATATATGCCTAAATATGAGCTAAATTACTTGCCATGTTTTCAATTTCGTGTGCTGTGATAGAGCAAGACTCACTACAGAAAACAACGTCGGATTCCTCTTCTTGCAGGAAACCTACTACGTATCAGAATGCCCTCTCCAAGAAAAATGGGCCGACTTTGTTGAAAATGGTTACAGTCCTTGCTTCCTTTAATATTCTGCAGACAATATGCCAACCTTCTAATCCAGGAAAAATACTAGCTATGCTTCTAATTCACCTCTAATACTTAAACTCCAACAATCAAAAGAAGTCTATCGATCAAGAACTTTGGAGCCTGAGGCTTAATCAGAGAATATGCCTAAGAAGCTTAGACTCTGCGGTATTTCAGGAGGCCTCCTGGTCAAGAAATCCAAGAAGATTGCACGCTCTCCAGGCGAGCACCCACAGAAAAAAACCCAGAAATTTTGCATTTTTCAAGGGGGAAATTCCAACACTTGCACAAAACCTACCTACACGTTCACGCAAAAATGTTGACATTTATCCCATTCGAGCACAAAAGTGGACAGCTAAAATCAATGAAACACCAGCTGGGCATTTTTCCCCTCATAAAGTGGAGACGCCAGCAAGAAAGATGCATTACGTAATTCTGAACTTAACAGGAAGATTTCGAGCAAACGGAGGAAAACCCACACGAAAGCAACCATTATCAAGCTGAGATTCAAGCAAAAAGTTGGAGCTAAAGGGCGAAATCAATGAAAACCCAGTCGGGCATTTCTCCAAACATTGCATCAGCAAGAATCGAGAGGCGAGACCTGGAACCAGTTTGAGCTGCTTCTTCCTCCTCCTGTTACCTTTCCTCCTCCTCCTGCTCCTCCTCCCTCCTCCGTCCTCCTGCTTTCTTTTTCTTTATTCGTCTTCTTTGTCCTCCGGCAAAAAAGATTCTTTGATTCCTCAGATGGTAAGGGACAGACAGCCTCGGGGTTTCTCCCAAAACAGTTTTATCACTGCTCAGTAAACAGTATTTGGCTCCACCTTCTCACTAAAGCCTCCTCCATGCAGTCCTTTTTAACTTTCTCTGCCTCTCAAAACGATCCACTGGTTACATGGGATCACTGGTTACATGGGACTAGGTAGTCTGGATCAAAACAGGTCGTGTATTCAATCACCCATTCTCTTACTTCATCAGAATTAATCAAAATTCTCTCATTACATTAAAAATTCGATTATTCCACCCTCTTAAATATTTCAACAGTGAAGGAAAGCCATGGAAAGAGATCTGCACCACGGTAAATCCACATTGCGAAATACATGTACCTCGGCATTTTCCTTGTCTTTATCTTTACGATAAAATAATAATAATTTTGATGGTACGATAAAAAAAAAATCTCTAATTTTTTTTTAGTTAGTGCGGAAAAGAGTATAAATGGTAATATACTTGTCAACGAGCATATCTTCTGTCTAAAGAGACAAGGACAGATCGATTACGCACTTACTTTTAGAGTATGTTTTCATTTTTTTTTTTTTTGGTCGCCAGCCACGGTATCCAAGCAGGCCCCACCAGCGGTGAGATGGCATCTTTCAGCCAACCATACTTGACTAATCCGTTGGTCACCCCGGGTCGTACGCCTGGCAATGGCGGGTGAGGCTCCCAAGAGGGGTGTCTGCGTACGTGAGGTCTCGAACCTGAGACCTCCTTAAGCGGCACCGAGCTGCTTACCACTCGGCCCAATTCCTCTTGGTGTATGTTTTCATTTTTAAATTGACATCCGCTTGGATTTTTCATTGGGTCACGTTAATTGTTAAACTTTCAAGATTTTGGATTTTTCTCCATGCCCTGGCACCATTATATTTTAGATTATTCCATGCCAAAGTATATACACATTCCATCTTAAATTTACACCTTAGTAAACATCGACTATTTCAATTGTATTAAATTTTTAAAAGTGCTATACTGACGGAGCTAATATTAGTATTAATTATTTAATTTATCAAATATATTTATAATTAAATGTTAAAATTTAAATATTATATAACAGAACGGTTAAATTACCATTAATGTTGCCCAATATGTATATATGTACCGTCTTGTATTTAGATTTAAGAATTTTTTTTTTTCCGACTGGGTGATAAAGTAACAAAAAGGGACACTCCAGTGAATGAGCTGGACACGTGGGGTTGTTCAATTGGGCCTTAAGTGTCAGGCTGTGGGGCCCAGCGGAATAAGAGGAGAATCTTGATTAAATCGGGACCGTAGGATCTGCGCCAGCGCTCGTACTTCCGGGCGAAGTTCTTTTTGGGACGTCACAGAGGGTGATTGGTGGTCAAAAAATGAGGAGGCGTGGGACCCGGTGGATGTTCTTCCCAAGGATCTTACAGCTGTCCACGTGTACGGAAGAGATTGATCCGGCACAATTATTTAGCCCGTAAATACAGAGAATATGGGTGATCAAAAATGGTTTTACCATCCTCTTTATTATTATTATTATTATTATCCGAATCTTATCAACGCCCGAATACAATTGAGGGTTGAGGATTAAATTAAAGAAAGCTTCATTTAATAGTTTAATCTAATATCTTACAATTAATACTTTAATTTTAAAAAATTTATGACTTATAATCATTTTTCACGTATTTTTGAATGCCTAACAATTGTACCATAAAATTTCTCTTAAATTAAGTATTCAACTCTGGTCCCTGTGAATACGCATTCAATAGTGATTTTTTTCCTTCATTGATGTCAAGGAGTCCAATATCTCTTTTTTAACTGAAGAAACCATCTTATCCAGAATCAAGAGACCCGGATAATAAGGTCCATAATTGAGTTGGATTGACAGTATTAATCTTCTCTTTTTACGGGAATTATTTAATAAAAAATAGATATCAAATTATTTTAATCAATTTACTTCTTTCTTTTCTTTATAATAATAAATTTATTACTCTCATAATTCAAAAACACCCGACGAGATCGTGAACTGGCTGGTACGGCCAACTCTTTCGAAAGTGTCTGAGCTACCCTTTTGTTTGTTTCTAGATATTTTCCGGTTTATTCATGGTTTTAGTAGTAATTAATTAGTATATGTTACCTTCCAAACGGTCGCGTACACCAAACCATATTTACTCTATATTCCCATTTTTGTTTCCGAAAATGTCGCTTTGACTTACATGGACCGTCTTTTACTGAAAGAAGAACGATCAGTGCTTGAATTTAGCAATCTGCACATTGACTCCACGAACCACCCCTCCTATGGTTTCCTAAATTTCCACGTTTAAATCGGGACATCAACTACTCCCGTGTTTATCGACATCGACGTCACATTGAAAATTCAATGACATGATATTGGGAAAGAATATTATTTTAAAAGATTAATAAAAACTACGAAAACATTAACTCTTGCCGATGAATGTTGTAGGAGCGTTTGGTTTTTGTTCCTTGCTTGATTGAATGGAGGCACGATGACATCGCATGGGGTTTTAAAATTTTGCTTTGAAAGAAATCTTATATGTAACGAGTATATCACGTAAAAAAATATTATGTAGTATTATAAATAAATGACATTTAATTATTTTATAGTTTTATAAAAATATTAAAATAACTAAATTTTATTTAATTTTTGACACAGCATGAGTGTTATTACGTGAGTCCACTCGCTAGACGGCAACTTCTCATCTCTCACCTTTGTTTCGTGCGCCACCACCGTTGAACCGAGAATAAGTCCGGTCAACGATCCGGGAAGTGCACGTAATTGGAAAGAAAGGGTGACGTAACAGACACGGCCCAGGTCACTCGCAGTCGGGTCGGATAGCAGGGGACTCGACCCACATCAGCAGATGACATCCGACCCGGTTCTCTCCGGCCCATTCACCTGCGCATGCTGATCTTAGCCTTCCCGGCCTCAATGACTTCCTTCCTATTCCTAATCGCAATTTCCAACACTCTTACCTGCCTCATCGAACGCTACCGGTTCGTGATACGTTACCGTGCATAATCTTATTCAGGATCGTATCGATGAGTTTCAGAAACCCCATTTTCATCAAAGGTGACTCGTGTTGAAGCCAAACTTACAGACAAATTCCATGAGAGTTCATCGAAATATTGCCATAGTAAAGGTAACCGATCTGCAGAGTGAAATAGATTAACACTTACATTATCATGCAAAAGTGTGCACGAGATCAAATTCCGTGTGGATGAGAGCCTTGAACCCTAAAAGGCGCATTTGGTGGCCATGGAATCGCACAAACCGAATGAGATTTCCGTGCCAGTTGGAACGAAACTTGCCTTTCATGATTCGCTGTTGCTTGTTGACAGTTTTATTCACCGGATGGATACCAACAACGTTGTTTCTTGCACAATGAACTGCTCGATGAGGTCTGCATGACGCCACCTTGTGGGTTTCTGCCCTTAAGACTCCCGAATCGAATTTGAGATTTTTTTTTTTATCTGACCGAATCAAACTCCTTATTTTTTCCACTGCATAGTTTCTTTTTAGTCTCCTTTATTCTCATTCACAAAAAAGAGGTGCTAATTTTAGTTTAAATACCGAATAGTCCTTTTTTTTCCACCATTTTTAAACAATGAATTTCGATTAACCACAGCTAACCAAACCAGTCATATCAATTAAAAAAAAGCCGCACCTCACACGATGTTTTTTTTGTATCGAGAGGTTTGATTAGATTTGTTTTCTTTTTTTTTTTTACGTAATAGTTCATTGTTTCACTTTTTTTTTTGGGCCTATACCAGTAGCTTCCAAGAACTCAATAAATCATAATTCATCCAGTTGGAAACCTTGCTTCACGTATTTTTCTTATGGCTTGGAAGCTGACCTCTGATTTTGTATACTGTGATCTTCTTGGATTGATGGACGAAAAATATTTGTGGACATTATCTTTTCGGTGTATGAATTCTAACTAATTCGTGTTCGAGTTAGATTAATATATCAAAGAATAATTATGAAAAAAAATTTCGTTCATAAGATCTGATAGGAAGACGTTACTAAAAGACACATCGAATCATCAGATGTCGGGTGGCAAGCACCATACCCCCTTTCTTGGTCCCTACGCTATCTTGAGATCAAGAATCAAATCTCCACCCCGACAGCCATTACAACCCCACAAGCAACGTCTCCATCCTCCTCCTCCCACCACACATATGTCTTATATATAATTTGGAAGCAAAGTATATCTCAATTCCAGTGACAGACCGATACGACCGGAGAAGAGGATCGGCTTTGAGCACGACTGTTCCCCTGCCCGGAACTGGAGAAAAACTGGAACCATGATGAACTCGGTGCTCAGTTGCTTTGACGCGTACTTTGCCGATCTCCTCGGTCATAAGGTGAGGGTGAATCTCGCTCCTTCAGCGGCCAATCCTAGCAGCAGCAGCAGCAGAAGCGGCATGGAGAAGGGAGACAAGATCACGAAGGCAGGGGAGGAGCAGGTTACGGAGCAGGAACAGAGAAATGGACCCCGATTCGCGCTGGAGCTCGATGGGCTCAACTGCTTCGAAACCTAGTTCGGCACTGATGAATGATTATTGGCAAGGCTCCTCAAGGCCCTGTCCACCATTCAAGAGGAACTAACTTGGCACGGCTTGGCCGTTAGCGATCAACGTTCGCAAGCTGAATACCTACCAGGAATTGACTTTTCATTTCAGGCTTCATCAAGCAAATTTGTAGTGGCAAAATTAGAGCAGATCAGTGTAGAGCAAAATCTATTGCATTATATACCCCTTAAATGTGAAAGTGCTATAAATTCAATATTCACAATTCAATATTCACTGTGGGAGTTATATATCCTTATTATTTATCTTTCTCTACTCTCTTTGTACGGGGCCCATGGCTTCCTTTATTAGCGGGAAAAACAAATCTTCGTGCATCACACCTATATAAAATAATGTTTCTTATTTCGGTGTACAAATGAGACACATAGGTCTAAAAAACGGTCAAAAGAAGAGGAATAAAAGGAGTACGGAAAGTCCCATAGGTAGGATCGAACCCAGGACATATAAATCACTAGATGGAAGCCGTACAAACAATATTAAACCCTCATTCTCGGTACTTCTTACTTCCATCACACTTAATAGTGAGGGAAATGGACTAAGATTCAAAGTTTAGGGGTCAAAATAGTGAGTCTCAAGGATTATGATTATATTGAAAGTGAGAAAAATTATGTTGATATAGATGAATACTGATATAAGATGGATAGATATAGGTATATTAGAGTTGAACCCGTGTCACACATGGATTTTATTATTTAATAAAAATAATAAAAGAAATGAATATATAACAAATGATTAGATAAAATTTTAGTTGTAGTTGATTTTGGAAAATATAAATTTTTAGCAAATTAAATATGAAAAATAAGTAATAAACTTTACATAAAATTATTGATAATGAAATGATTAGAAAGAAAATAAAAGAAAGATGAATGTAAAAGAAGAGAGGAGGGAAAAATTAAAGTGTAAAAAAATTAGGTAATTACATGTTAAAAAATTTACTATGGCATCTTTACTTTATTTTGATCTAATGGTTAACAAAAAAAATTGAATTTTATTTGTTAATAAGTAATTTAAAAATATGAAAAAGACACCAAAGAGATCTTCATCCACCGACAATATAGATATATATTTTTTTGTTAATAATATGGATATAGATAATTCGTTCATGAACATATATTAAATTGCTTTTACAGATGATGCAAGAAAGCGTGCGGAAAAGTCGAACTCCACCGACTCTTCCGCGACCAAGGATCTCGACACTGGCCCCACAAGACCTCGTGTTTCTTTATTTTCGAGAAGATCCACGTATGGTTTGCATGCTTTTTCTACCCTTCTTGTCGATGAACCACACGGTATTTTTACGATCATCGGAAGCAACGAATCTGTCGATCTTTCTACACTGTTCTTGACTGTTCCTCCAAACGAGCAAATCTCCGGTAGAAGAAATAGGCTCGAGTATTTGTCACCCCCCGAGCTCCCACTGATTAATCCGAAAAATAAACAATGAGCATACGAAGTCATCCCACCGAAAATTTGTTGCCCAGTTCCCACGATCCCATCCAAGCCTCTTTAGGACCACTATGGAGATCATGCATGGACCTTGAGACCAACGATCTGAAGATCCGGAAATCGAACTTTGATCGGTTTCGCATTATGAGAAACTCACACGAATTCTCCACCCCTCGATTCTGCGCCCTCGAGAAAGAAGTTGTGCACAAGGTATCGGAGTCCCGATTTTATTTCCGTAAGAGGTGGCTCGGTGTATCGACTGAGTCGATGCAAGCATTCTAACGCCATTCATCTGAAACTGCAGCACACCATCCGCCTCTTACCAGCCGCACAAAAGAGGGTGCCGACAAAGATGTACGGGTATTTGATTTACTATCATGAGATCATGAGTTCCACATTTACAAGTGGAATTCTCCGTGCTCTTCGATCTCACATTTTTCTCTTGAATGTCAAGTATATAAAAAAATTCCTGGAAAAATAAATAAATAAAGTATATAAAAAAATTAAATAATAAACATTTAATATCCTTAATGACACTCTAACGAACCCATTCAAAATTGCGCGCCCCCCAAAAACCGCCTTACATCTTACCTCCGCAGTTAACCGTTCTTGTTTCCCTTTCTCTAGTTTCCACCTCAGATCGGCATGGAGTCTTTCCCTTACGCGCAGACTCGGAACCCTCGCGCTCCGAATCTCTCTCTCTCCCCCCGTAGCTGTGCTGATCGCCGTGGACGAATCGTTTTCTCAATCGGGCCCTCTCACCTTGCTGCTTCTCCTTCTTTCTCCAGCAAGGGAGGAGTTCCGGTTCGTTTCATTCTGATGCTTCTCATTCTTTCTTCGGCAAGGGATGAGTTTTGGTTCGTTTGATTCTGATGCTTCTCCTCCTTTCTCCGGCAATGTGTCTTCAAGAACAAAAACAGAGGTTGAGGCGTTGACGACGGCAACTGCGGACGATGAGAAGGCATCGACGATGACAATGGTGGAGCAGGCTTCCATCCTTCTTGGCCAATCTACAGGTTTGAATCCCTCTCCCACCCTCCAAAGTTATATATGAACCCTAACAATATAAACATCCGCGCAGACTCGGAACCCTATCGCTGAATCTCTCTCTCCTGCTGTGCTGATCGCGGTCGACGGATCGTTTTCTCAATCCGGCCCTCTCACCTTGTTGCTTCTCCTTCTTTCTTCGGCAAGGGAGGAGTTTCGGTTCGCTTGATCCTGATGCTTCTCCTCCTTTCTTCGGCAATGTGGCTTCAAGAACAAAAACAGAGGTTTAGGCGTTGACGACGGTCAACTGCGGACGATGAGAAGGCATCGACCACGACGGCAATGGTGGAGTCGGCTTCCATTCTTCTTGGCTACAGGTTTGAATCTCTCTCCCACCCTCCGAAATTATATATGAGCCCTAACAATATAAACACCCTTCGGCCATGCTCTACAGTACCTCAATCTGCTTCTTCTTCTTCCTCAGTGTAGACCTCCTGGCTGATTCCCGATTCGACATCATGCACTTTAGCCTTCTGTCGTGAGCGACTCCTAACGGAATTCAGTGCTGGTGATGAGGGTCTCTTGGGTCAGGTCGAAGCTCGGGATGAGGTTATTATTGATTAAATGTTCTTATCTTATCTCTGCTGCTATGTAATTGCTGTCGAAGTTTTCTTAAGGTTTTGGCAAACGCTTTTAAGTGTGAATCCTACTCGAGGATTTTTGGATGTACGCTAGGGCATAATCCGATGCTTTCAGTTCCTTCTTCACCCCCAAGACAACAATTTTATTGCTGATGCCGTTGGTGTTTCTCAAACAGAGAGTGACGATGAAAATATTATGAAACAAGGAGGCAATGTGAGTCATTAGCTTAATTTGTGACTGATTCACGATCTGATTTAAAACCATGGGCCTCATCAACTTCGCACTTCCCCAAAATTAAACCCCTCTCAACACGTTCAAGGGAGACCCTCTTTGCGGGCAACGTCACAACGTATCTCTCTCTCACTCTCCTGATTTTGTACTGTGTTGAGGTTCTGGTGCTAGTTTGACTTAGCTCAGTCAAACAATGGGTTGCACTGACATGAATTTGCTTGTTACTATTCATCATACAATTTTCTGAAGCTTCTTGCCCTTTCTGCCCATCAGAACATGCAGACTTGGTTGTTTTCATCATTGATTTGCATGATTTTGGCAGGGTAGGTAGTTGATGCATTTTGATTCATCTTTTTTCTTTTGTTTTTTTGATGAGGAAAATTAGCTTTACTACCACTGAAGAACTGAAGATTGAAGGGATTCTTTGAAATCATTTGCGTGACTGATATCTAATTTTAGTTGGTGTTACAAATTAAATGAAGTGATGAACTTCTCGCATCATGTCTCTAAATGATGAGAAGGAGCGTCCACTGATTCAGAAGTTCCGATTATTGGTTTTGTTTCTGTTGAATGTGCTGCAGAGAAATTGATGTGTTTGCATGTTTCTGCAATCAATGTGTTTGGCAATGCAAAGTTGATCTGCACTGCCACGGGCGATAGAGTGAGTAAGTCAGAACAGCATATATGGAAGCACATAGGTGGTAGAAGGTTCCTCAACAAATTAGGTTTGGGCCTTTCCCATGTCATTTCATGAATTCCACAGTTTCACATGGAGCATAATGTCGAAACTTCCTTTGGGTTGGATGACAATTATTTGTATGTGGTTGGTCTGGCTATTGGAGCTTGGGCTACTTGTGTTCTTACGTTATTAACATCTTATATACTATGATATGGCGTAATCTAAGTAAAAATGTGATTTTTTATAAGCTATCTCATCTCCATTTTAACATTTTTGTTGTTCTTAAATACAATGACTGCTTGTTTAAGCTTCGGCTTATTGGAGATTCTGGTGTTGGTAAATCATGTCTATTTCTGAGGTTTGTTGTAAATTCTGCTGATGCTTTGTTCAATTCTTGACATCCTTTGAACGGGCCATTTTTGCCTGTAAGACTGAGTGGTTCAGCCTTGGACAAAGGATGATCTTCCTGAGAGCAATATTTTGATCCATCATACCATTCTGCTGGTTTATTTTATTCGTTGCAGTTAATTTAGCTGTAGATAAATTTAATTTAGGTGTGGATGACTTTCTTTTGCCCTTAGGTTTTCAATCCAAGGGCTCACGGGGTACGTAATCGATCCACTTTAGCATATAAGTTGCGCTGCGAAGCTCCACCCAGCCACTTCTTTTTTGGTGTCAATTTCTCTATCTGTGTGTCAAATTTAGATTAATCTTTTTCATATATTAATGAGAGCACAAGGCAGGTTTTGTAATTATTTCCTTTTTCCAATTATGGAGAGCATAAAGAGGGCATAGCAGGAAAATAAGAACAAAAAGGTATATAGAATTTTAATGATAAAAATTGAACTTAAGATCTCTTAATTTTAAATCGAGAACTTTATTAACTATATAAGATGGCTTTCTCGGTGTTGCAGTTACTTAACTTGGAGCGGAGACATCAGGTTTGACCAACAATCTCCTCTTTTGTGGATTCGTCAAACAATCTCCTCTTTTGTGGATTCTACTCTGGTGTTTTGTCCCATATGATTCCCACCACCAGACCACCAGATGTCGTTCAATAAAGCAGTTTTCCTCTTCTTCCTTCAATATTTGGTAAGGTTTGCCTTATGTCGTTGGTTTAGTCCTCTACATTTTTCATTTTTCCTTTTGTTATCTCTGTATTATCTGCTGGTAGCATAACCGTCAGCAGTTCATCTGTGGCGGTGTTTGCTTCATTTTTTCACCTAAGCTTGTCTGCAAATTGCAGCTTTGAATCAGGTCTGTCCAAGCAGATTATTTGGTTCTGTGCTACTTTTTCGTTAGGGGCTGCCTTCATTCTCTTACGTGTTTTTTGTTCCCATTTCAATTTCTTGCCTGTTCAATGCTGGCTGTGAATTTTCGTTGTTTAGTGATTAGACAGAAACCCTTCTTTGTTATATAGTTGTTCTTGTTGAATATTGTAATGTGTTATGAGTAGACTATCACCGTGGGGCTCAAACGCACGACCACAAGGCTAAGTCAGCGACTTGGGCCAAGCAGGGATTGTCAGATTGCAAGCTTACATCATGGAGGACTATTAGAGACGGATCCTGGTTTACGTCATCATACAGTTCTGTGTGGTCAGACGCTCATATGTTATATTATTAATAATAGGCTTACAAGAGTTCTAAGCCCGTTTTCATCAAAAAGTCTAAGATATCAGGTAGTGGTACCCAATTATTTTATAAATCCATTATTATTTTCTCATACGGCCAATGTGGGATCTAACAGTTCTCTCGGGATTATGACATGGGTTATTGCCGGTGATGCAAGATTTGATTCCTGGAATGAAGAATGGGACTGTTCGAACTGCCATTGACAAAGGTTGTGGGGTAAGTCCACCTCAAGTTACCACATATATGCATCTTTTATTTTCTTTTCCTTATGCTTATTTGACCATGTTACGTTAATTACTCAACACGATCTGCTAGGTTGCAAGTTGGGAGGTGATTTGTTAGACCATGGGATATTAATGGTTTCTCTTGCTTTGAGGGATAATCATCAAGCTCAAGTCCAGTTTGCGTTCGTACTAGAGATTCCTGCCATTCTTGGCATAGTCTCTACCCAACGGCTTCCTTTCCCGCCAGCAAAACTCTTTTGATATGTCTCAGTGCTGAGTAAGTTGTTTCTCTGTTGCAATTTTAGTGGTCTGATATTTCCACGTGCTACTTTAGGTGCATCATAACCTGTCCAATGCTGTTTTGGTTTTAAGAAAAGCATGACATGTTGCAGTTGATCATTTGCAGGCTCATGAGCTTATTCCCTATTTCAACATTGTAATCTCAAAGGACTTTCTTTAGAATGCCAAATTGATTTGGAAATTTCCATGATGGGATTCATCTCTCTCTTGCCAATCATAATCCGGAAAACATTGAGCAAGAATTTTGGGTTTATGGTCTTTTGGGTTTAACTGTTTTTTATAATTCTTACAAGTTTTTAGAATTATCTTCAATTTGGGACGAATTAGGATTTAAAACATTTAAGAGATTTTCTATTAATTTCAAAATTTAGAGTTCATATATTTTTGTATATGGGAAGTGTTGGTTTTACCTATTTAATTAAATTGTTTTCCTATATTAATTTCTCTACACCTTCCCTATTTCATTTCTAACATATTTATCTATTTACACATTTCATTTCAATATACTATTCCTCGACCTCTAGCAGGATGATAAAGGCGAAAAAACATTGAAAGCAAGGGGGAAGATACTGCCGGGAATGTCACATCTTTTGATCGCCACTGCTACCAAGTGAACATATATGTCCATATTCTATTTGATGAAGTTTTTACTAATTAGGGACTCTGCAGCATTTTGTACACCCAGGTTTTGGCTCAAATGGAATGGTCACCACTTATCGGATCATGCTACTATTTTTATATTTGCTGAATGTTAATATAAAGAAATGGCAGCATGAACGTTGGATTGGTGAAATATCAGATTGTATCTGTGGTATATAACAATGTCAACCTCTGCACCGTTCCTTGCCTCAATTTGTATTTATTTTTGGTCATGATGCACTCACTATTCAGATATAATTGTAATTACCAAGTATTTTAAATTGTTACAAGACACCTAAACGCCTGCAATGAAGCGCAGGTCTCTAATCCAATGTCTCTGATTATGTAGTTCCTTTCTCCTCTCTCTGACTTATGCAGCGGTTTGCTTGTTATGCAGGAGATTTCTCTATCTTGTAGCAGGTGCCAGAATTGTCAGAGAGAAATCCGTGCTCGAGCTGAAGATGTTGAGGAGAGGGAAAAGGGCATCAAGATTGCAAAAGAGGATTGGCAGAAGTTGCATGTTCACATTACCTCATGTAACGGTTTCCCTACTGCTGCAGGATTGGCTTCTTCAGCCGCTGGTTTTGCTTGATTGGGTAATATGCTCATCTCCATTAGTCCATTCTTTTCTTCTACTATCAGTGATCCCTATCATGCTTGATCAGCCGGTGATCATAAGCAAACATCCTATTTTAACTATGACTCTTTATCTCTAGTGTCTAAAAGCATTTTCCACGTAAAATATAGTTACATTACCTGTTTGTCAATCATTTTTCCGATTGACAGAGAACTTCTTCTATTTTCTATTTATGTAGTTGGATCTTCATGATAATTATGCTTGTTTTGGGTTAGAACGCATTATGTGAATATCATCTTGTTCTGTCTTATTTTCAGTATTTGCTCTTGCAAAGTTGATGAACACAGAAGATCAAACCAATCAGAAAAAATATGTTTCCTTTTCTAAATGTCTTAAGAGTCCAGCAATAGTTTCTTTGCTATTGATACATGAAGATCAAGCCAATCAGAAAAATATGTTCCCTTTTCTAAATTTCTCATGTATTTCAGAACTTAGATTTCCAGTTGTTTCTGTATAAAATTGGGAAATGGAAGTGAATGACATCACATTCTCTCTACATATTATTCTATCCTTAGACCGACACTATGCTGTTTCTTCTATTCTCTTATTTGATGGTTGTACCTTGCCAACACTTCCATCACTTCAGGCAAGGTTCTGGCGGCGCTTGTCACAGTTAATACGGTGGATTTTTGAAGTGGGTCATGGGAAAAGTAAGCCTTTCATTATGTTCCTAATGAATTGATGCCTTAATTCCTCTGCAGAAGTACTAATTTTCTTCCTAACTTTGTAAGGATGAGAATGGCAAGTGACAGCCTAGCAGTCCAGCTGGGTGACTAAAAGCACTGGGACGATCTTGTCGTTATTATCGTTGCGGCATTATTGGCAACTGATTGATTGATACATGTTGGAACCCCATGGGGTTCCACTTTGGAAAACAAATACATGTTAGTAAAGTCGTTTCTTTCATTAACACTCTGTTTAATATATGATATTTGATGTTTTGACTTCGAAACTTATTATATTAGCTTCAGTTAACACACAATAGTTCGTGCTGCACTATACTTTTGATTGACATAGCTTCTATGCCGCCTGCACAGGTAAGTTCCCATCATAATGAGACAAGTAGTACGACTACAGCAATGCGTGACAGTGTTGAAAGCAGTTGCTTTTACAACTAAGAGCAACGGTACCTTTCTAACCTTTTGAATTTGTATTTATCTGGAAACTACTAATTCTCCATTAACAGGACTACCAAACCTGTTAGATTTGCTCTGCGTCTCGTTTCCCCGATTAAAAACATTCAGGGCAACCAAATTGGTTCAAATATATAATACAGGAAATATTATATGTAATTTGATTGATGAGCATTACTCTGAATTGATAACTTTTGTGCAGTATTTCTCAAGTACGATAATTTGTAGTGGAAACACTAAATCACACAATATTTCCTACTACCTTAAGGATTGTAAATAGGTGAACACTAACAAAGGAAAACAATGCTCTTTTGCTCCAACGGCTTCTTTACTTCTTCATACGGTGAACTTGAAACCCTTTTTGACCACCACAATTAGGGGTGTAGTATTAAAAAAACGAAAAACTTAAAAACTGACCATACCCGAACTGTTTACACACTTAATAATTATTCAGATTTTTTCCTCAGTCGATAAATTTCTGCAGGACTTTAATCTCGGAAATGAGTCGCGCTGCATTTCTTGGAAAAGGGTAATATATTATTCATGCACAACTGTGACTGAGGACTTTAATCTCGGAAATGAGTCGTGCTGCAATTCTCGAAAAAGGGTAATACGTTATTCATGCACAACTGCAATACTCTTTACGAAATCAAGGACAAGGTGCCAGCCCAGCGGAAGTCAGTCATCTCCTTTTGCTGGCCGAAGAAACTCCCTTTCCTCAACCCGTTGACGGGCCTTCTTTGTTACACTTGTTTAGGTGTTGTAAACTTAGCCATTTGTATCCATAACATTTAATTATTCCTACGCTGCAATGTAACGCTCTTTTCTTTCTCTAAATGATATTTTCAACTTCAGCTTCTGCTTGAAATGGGCCGGGTGCGCTAATTTGCTAAAGTGTACCCAGCCCAAAGGCCTGACAATTGGGCCCAGGAGGCCTAGCTAGACCCACAATCCCAGAACTAACCCAACCCAGTACCGGACCTTGGACCCAGGCTTCAAATGGGCACAACGCAGCCTCAGGCGATGCTCCAACAGCCCAGGCCTTGTGCAGGCCCAAACGACCTAGCTAGACCCATGATCCAGGCCCAATCCCAATCCCAGAACTAAGCCCCCCCAGTGGGTCCAGGCCCACGCACAGTCAGGCCCTACCATGTACCCATCCCAGAGCCTGGACCTTGGACCCCCGGCCCCAAATAGGCCCAGAGCGCGCAGCCCGCCTCAGGCAATCAGTCGGTCCAGGCCTCACGCAGGGCCAGGACGCCTCGACCCAAAGTCCAGGCCCATCTCCAGTCTCAAACCGTGGCCCTATCATGTACCAGGCCGAGGCCATGGGGCTAAGGCCCAAGGTTTCTGGGCCAGTCCAATGCTCAGGGTGTCATATACCCGTCTGAGGCCCGCACCGCTACATTCCCGGGGCATACCCATCCCATCTTCAAGCCCAAAAGGGGCCCAATCTTAAGGCACAGGAACGAGCCTGCTCTGTGACCCATGCTTAGTTTTTCTCAGGTTTAGTACGATGCCAGGCGTGTTAATATCTTCTGCACGCCAGGCAGTGGGGCTACTCATGTCCAAAGAATAGCCCATATTGGCAACTTATTCCTCACCTTTCAATTCCCAGGTGCTTGACCTAGGGGCTGTGAAGGAGCCGTAACAACTAGTCTGGGACAGACGTGCAAGCCCAGATTCGTTTGAGGATGGACAACATGCTAAGGCCCTGTGTATAGACCCCACGCAACACTGTACACCACGGATAATGGAGGCAGATAATAGCCACCATTCACAAATCCGTGGATGAGGTTCACTCCAAGAATGAAGCTAGCTTTATCTTCCCATGTCTTGCAAAGTCCAGAAGTATCTGTACCTGGATCAAATGTGCCAAGACAAAGAAAGAACCAGTCGACCAGATTTGCTAAACAGAACCCCATCACTGCTCAAACACCGCAACCATAACATGGGCAAAGTTTTCTGATCAGCACAGTCGTTCAGCTTCACCATTGTCGCTTAATTGCAGGTATAAAACCAACATAAGGTTTTGCTCTCCCCTTTTTTTTTTTAAAAAAAAAAAAAGGCAGTCCATGGACATGAGCCTGCCAACAAATGCCTTGTGGAGCAGTGCAACTTATTTCCTGTTAAGGGTTGCACTTCGTGATTTTCAATTTTGGAACTTTCATGAAAAAACAAGCTTAAAAAAGAAGGCACTCTGATAAATCACCTGACTTAAAAACAGATTGATCACCACCCTATGCAGTAAGACAGGCAATTTTTTTCAGTAGAGAAATTTTATGCCAATAGCAGTAAGAGCAAAAGATACAAAAACATAAATTCCTATTGCAATAACCACCTGGAAAACTGAAGGTTTAACCATTAATAGGAGTCAGCTGGACCAACTCGCTTGTATCCATGGAGCCTGCAAAGCAACACGAAGACGAGCTGAGAACGTACATTATGCTCAAACAAAGTTTTAGTGAAGCATCATTTTCAATTATTAAATAGGAAAATTTTGTAACTTCAGGCACTGAAATTTTCTAAGGATACAAATGTCTTTTCATCCTAATGAATTAGGAAATCTCATAGAAAGAATGACAAGATCCAGCAGTTTAAATGTGACGGGATCCTTTCCCACAATGACATCAGAGTATCTATCTATATTCTCGCATCCAAAGGACTAACAGAATGCAGAAGACATGAAAACGTCACTTCTACATGGCATTAAGATATGAGTTGAACCATCAGACCATGCCACTAACTGATAAACAAATAGAACAAAATTTAGGGTTGTCCTACTAATTGAGGCACTGATCTTCAGCAAAAGCTTCTTCTTCGCATCAACAGGCTGCCAAACCCACATGTAACATAAATATACACATATAACAGCAGGAGGTCAGTGATAGTCTTATGCATGGTAAAGTGACAAGGAACCAAATTCATTACGTCTTTTGCTAACTTAAAAATTGATCAATGTAAGAAATTCTTAGGAGACAACAAACTTCTTTCAAAAGATTAGAGATCACACACTAACCTCTGATGGATTCTCTATGTATCTGAAATGAAGGGAAATGCACCAGAATCCTAAATATCAAAAAGAACAACTATGACAAGGTTTTAAAAGCAAACTACATGTCATCAAAGATAGGATAGTCATGCTAGTCAGGCTTAGATTGGTGACACTACCCAAGATTGAATCCAAAATGGCAACTAGTGCCTTAGTCTCATCTTTGGAACTTGGGGGACCTTTTGTAAAGTCATTTTGTACATAGATTGATGACATATTATTATTATTTTTTTAAAAGAGCCAACTACACTACACTACAGAATAGGTTGTTTGAGATGTATGCTTGAGAACACCTACTTCATTAATGAAAACAATTAGTTGATACTGGACCATGAATGGAAGATGCCAAGGAAGATAAAGTAGAAATTCTTCATTGATCCAAATGCAGCAAATAGATAAATGAGATTTTAATACATGGATATTGGCCCATGAATTTTTGAAATGAATTTATTGGTTATTCCTCAACACGTGATTGGATGATGCATAAAGCTAATGGTCTCTCAAGAGTTTTCTAGGTTAACGATGGCAGTTGGGCCGGTTTAAGCAAATTGTTTGCACATAAGTTTGGTGCGCAGAAGAACCCTTCATGTCACACTAATGAAGTAAATTCCAAAAAATTAAAGGTGGTGATAATTTTTACCACAATATGCCTACAATGAAAGGACCATAAATGAACTGCCCAGCAAAACAATCAGAGGCAATAATGTCATGAAATTAAATTATCTATATACTGTTAAGATATCATAGCAGCCAATAAAGCTCCACGGAGCCAATAAATAGTGTCATTCAGAGTTCACAATACCAAAGTCAAGCAAATTGCAAAAACCAAGAGAGTCATGCATTCCAACACATAACCTATGCAATGCACAGTGGATGAAGAAACTATATTTCCAACTTCTTGAGATGACCAAATAGCAAGAGTCTCCTAACACGATTTAAAATATTCCCTGTATCATTTTGCTACATCTTATGTTCAACAAGCACTTTCGAAGTTATGCTTGAATTACCAATTGCTCACTATTTATATAGGGGGTATTTTATCTTTTCTACATTCCAAATATTCATCTGTCTGGTGACTGCAGCATACACACAATAGTATTTGAAAGGCAATAGGCAAATAAGTAAAACAGGGAGGGGAAAGAAAAAAAGAAAAGAGAATTTGAACAGCTAAAACTACCTTTCAGTATTCAAGAAAAATAAGCTACCTTTGGGCAAAGTGAAGGGACCAAAAAGGTTGTCTACATCACTGAAATTTCTGACTTTGTAAAAAGTCAGTGGGACCAAAAAGAGAGCAACAAATAAATGAAAACCGAATAGGAAGGTGCAGATGTGGTGTAAGATGAAAATTTAATAAATTCCTTTCATTCAAAAATAGAACAACTGGATTTTCAAGACAAATACCTGGTAGAGGAATAGAAAACGCAGTCACCGACAAACAGAAAACGAAATGCATATCTTTATTTAAATTATACACAAACAAACTATTCCATAGTGGGGGAAAGATTTGAAAGTATTCTAGTGTTCCTAAAAAAGCTTATACCAAAAACCAAGTTCATCATTCTCACCTCAATGGTTTACCCTAACGCAACTCTTGCTTGGCCACTCCACTTCCATGCCTCAACTGCTGATGGGTTTGCCGGTATAACCTGGTCATGAGAATGAAAAGATACACGCAGGTTTGAGAGATACAAAACAGTTGACGAATACCTTTGAAAAATTTACAAATCAAGCTCCAGTTGATAAGCACGGTCTTCTCTCAATATCTACATGTAACATTAAAAAATGTAATTACTTAAAGAATCCTATGAATAGCCTGATTAATTTTATGAATAGGAAGCATAATAAAAGGATAAAAGGAGCTTCAATATGGTATAATAAAATCAGCAAAATATTTCTATTTCCACCTCGAAATAATCATGGCAAGAGAAAAGGCGAGAATAGAAGACCGGAATGGAAGAATATAGTTCGCAACTATTTTTTCCTCAAATTGGAGGCAAAATTGGATCATGTTATAACAACAGAGAATATGCAGCTACTATGTTTAGGAATAAATATGATGTCTTTGAAAAATATGAGCATCATTTGTATAGCTGACGACTGATTGGTAAATAAAGATTAGTCCATCTTTGTTAAATGAGTGAAGACTTTTTATGGTCATTGACTTGGGAAATCAGCATATGTGCCAATATTTATTAAAAAGGAGCTTCCGGTGGTTGACCCGGGGATCTTTCAGGGAATCAAAGATCATACTTGCTTTCTTATGTTGTTTCATTTTCAAAATTTGATAATCTATTCATGAAAAAACTCAATAAGGGTATACAGTTCAAAAATAGAAAATATTAAAAAATGAAATCACTCATAAAGGCATTCCCTGCGTTAGATCCCATTGTTTATTTCTGGAAAATTTTTGTACTATGATTCATAAAATCGGTTCCAACCATAAATCAGTTTCTTCTCAAGCTTTCTTAATAAGGATTCTTATTCTTGATTCATATGCTATAACATGAATACAGTACATTGATTCGCTCTTTGAGAAATTGTGATTCAATTGGTGAAAGTTTATCAGTCTAAAAAAAATTTTTAGCTGCACAGATAAGCAGAACCATTCCTTCTGTGAAAGCTCATCTGCTTTAGAATTATTAATGTTGGGACTCAAAGTTGATCCAAGTTTACCCTATGACCTAAGCCTTAATATTAAAACTTTTATTTGGAGAGAACAAGCAAGATCCTCAGAATGAGATTCTCTTGTGAGTAATATGTCTGCCTTTAAAGCTCTCTGTGTTCTACTCTCCTGAATGATCCAAGAATCTCTCCCGCATAACTAGAACCATAAATTTAATAAATGTGCACTCTTTGCCGGATCTTTCTGTTTGTTGTTTTTCAATACTGCTCACACCTCCGTTTGTCTTCTCGGGTTAGCCCTTCTTTGAGGTTAATGTGTCCACTCTCTGATTAAAATTGCTTGCTCTATGTTATAATGATGCAAACTTTTGTTTCAGATGATTCCTATATGCTATGTCTGATTAATACAACTAAAGCAAGCAACGAATACTTACAATCTCCATTAAGCGCTTGAAAAACATTCTGACATTACATTAACTAATAATCTGTTTCAGAAATCTGAATGTAGAAAATTGAAACGCATCATTTCCCGAGTACAAGTGTGAGTTGAATCCACTTACTGATTAGTGGAATAGAAAAGAGACAACTTACCATGAAGTTATGGTCCTAATGGCCCTGATTGATTGTGCAGGACTTGAGAAAGGAACAAAGGACCCAAGGATGGAGAGAGCTGGAAAGATTACGATCGAACAGTTACCTGAGCTGCATCACCACGACGTCCCATCCCTGTTCGGAACCATCAACTAAACCGTTTCCTTAGATAACAGAATGGATATTCCATTGATATAACTGCAGCGGCAAGCATCAGAGAAAAGTTTATTCTCACCTGCTAGGGCCCCATACCTCAGAAGCGCCTACTGTCCAAAGAGCCAAGCAAAAAAGAACTCAAGGGGGTGGGGGGGCTGGAGAGCGCGCGAGAGAGAGGGAGGGAGTCAGTCCTGAGCAACTTCGATCAAGCACACAGAGAGGCGAAGAGAAGGCGCCAACCCGCCAACCTACAGCATGCAGTTTTGAAAAAATAAAGGGAGTTTTACCTGCCATCAGAGAGCAATCCCAGGTTCTGCAATTAAGAACCGAAAAGAGGTTCAAGCACCGGAGCGTTACCATTGTCAAAGAAAAGCGATAGATATCTCTGAGAACGGTAGCCTCAGCGTCGAGCGTATTAGGATTTACAGACAAAAGCGATCCATCCCACGGGAAAGAAAAGAAGCGCGACTTTGTACCTGGTGACGAAAAAAGGGAGCACTGCCGCCGGCGACAGCGCTGCATGGAGAAAACGAAGTGTCAATTGCGAGACCGTGGACGGAGAAATCGACCGCGCAGATTGCGACCAGAGGAGCGGGTGGGTGACGGAAAAAGGGAGGATCGCCACCCTGACAGCACTGAACGGAGAAAGCGACCGACCGATAGCGAAGCCCTGGCCGGAGAATGGAAGCGCCGATCGTGTTGCTGATCAAATTGAGAAGGAGATAAATTGGGAGAAATATGGAAGAAGACGAATAAGGGGAAGGGAAGAATTCTGGGAGATCCAGAGGGCGGTTACGTTCCATCGATGTATTTCTCACGCTCTTGCAGTTATGTGCAGCGCTGCCATCCGTCACTCCTGCCATTTTACAATTACACCCCTATACTTTCTATCTATTACAATCAAGTCCTCTTCTTCTTTCTTCTTTACATTCTCATCCTTAAACCACGACAGGTCCCGACAGAGGACCGAAAGGAGTAAGATCAGGCGCGGAATTCTCCGAACCAAACCGGAAAAAGGCAACACTTAACCCATAGACAGTAAATTTACCGTATAAAATAAAATAAAATAAAATAAAAAAGAAAAGGGGAGACTATTACATATAATAGCGTCATCACCTGATAGAACGGAAACAAAAAAGACAAGAGCTAATTCATAGAGAAATATTAAATTTAATATATGTATATGTGCGTGTATATATATAAGGGGAAAGAAGGGAAATAGCATTCTTATCACGTGGCACACCAACCACCAGAGATATGGAACATCGAATGGTTTCACATTATGAGAAACTCGTACAATTGTTCTTCGTCTCGCGACATTTCCCGGTAAAAACTGGTCTGGTTGACTGCACTGGCAAAAGCCTTCGAGGAAAAGCTACCTCGCCGATTCCTGTGGAGTGGAGAACTTGTATGGCAGAATGGTATCCGTGACACATTGAAGCCTTCCAACCCAAGGAGGAATGTTGACAATGCGTCAAAATGCACTTTTTTTTTTGGTAAATAGTGAAATTTCATTAATCAAAATGCATGTACAATAATGAACAAGATTTACAACATCGCGGCACTATAGCTCGGGGACTGATTTAACTTAATGGCCAAAGATGGTTTCGATACTAGTCTTAATTTGAGTTGATACAATACAATACTCCTGACACTGGAAATGAATCTTTATCTTTGTTGAAAAATCCTCTCATTCCTTATTCTCAAAACTGTGTAGATGATGCACGTATACACAAGCTCGTAGATAATAAAGTGGAGGGATCTTCCTTACTTGCGGCGTATTGCTCATTCTAGTTCAGTATTCTAGTCCCCTACACTTTGAGGAATTTCCGTAATAGCCAATATGTCAGACCATATTTGATTAGTGGTCGGGCAAGGGAAGAAAAGACGGTCTCTAGATTGTCATGTCCCGCAAAATTCACACAAAAGATGAGGTGGATGCTATTAATGGGAGAGGACATCTTAGTGACTAATTTATTAAGGATGACCGGTCATCAAACAAAAGAGACTCGAGGTATATGACCTGAGAATCAAATTATTCTGCACCATGGGACCCTTGGCTTCCTTGAAGAAAATGCGTGTTACCAATAATGATAAGACAATTTCAGTAATTAAAGAGGACATTCAATTAAAAAGAAAAAAGACAACCTCCAAGTTCTGTACCTATTTAAAGCCACTATCTTGTACCAAGACAACGTCCAAGTTCACTGGTCAGATTCATCTTCCACGGATACTTACGTGTAATTGGTAAATCGGGGAAGTAAAAATTAAAAGGACATAAATGGAAATATATAAGAATAGGCATGCATAGTTTCTTATTGAATTATTCTTAAATGCCATTCAAATATTTGCTTTCCATTTTTGACCCCGCACTTCCCGATTCCCTGACGCCAGCTCATACAACCGTCTCTTTCTATTCATCTGTTACGATTCCATGGTATAAGGACTGAGGAGTCCATGTCCGGTAGGATTCGGAATCTCCGATAATCCACAGATTCCCTCTCCTTCCCTCCCTTGATAGGTCTCCGATTCTCCGCCATGGATCCGCAGGGCGAGCAGGCGTCGAGGAGGAGCTATTGGAGATGGAGCAAGGAGGATTTTTTCCCGGAGCAGTCGTTCCAAAGCCTGGCCGCCTACGGGGCTGCATTGTCCCAGACCGGCCACCGCCTCAAGGAGCGGTTCCTCAGCCGCTCCACGCAGCAGATGGAGATGGTGGAGCTGCGGCGGGCGAGCGAGAACGACATGAAGCGGTGCCTTAACTGGTGGGACCTCGTCTGGCTCTGCTTTGGCTCTGTCGTCGGCTCCGGCATCTTCGTCATCACCGGCCAGGAAGCCCGCTTCGATGCCGGCCCTGCCATTATTATCTCCTATGCGATATCTGGTAATGCGTTTCCTGTCCCCATAATCTTACTATTGTCTGACCATGTGTAAGGATCGGATTTTTTTAAACATTCGACGACTTCTTGTTTTTTCTGCGGGAAACCAAGAAGCAGCGTAGATGGATTTCTGGCTAAAAGTTTGTTCTCTGTTGCTGTTATTTGCACAAACTGTACCTAGTCATTTGTCTAATTGCAATCCCATCATGCTGTGATCAGGTCTATCTGCGATGCTCTCCGTGTTCTGCTACACCGAGTTTTCAGTAGAAATCCCTGTAGCCGGTGGCTCTTTCTCTTTCCTTCGCATCGAGCTCGGTGATTTTGTCGCCTTCATAACCGCAAGCAACATCCTTTTGGAGGCAGTGGTGGGTGCTGCTGGGTTGGGCAGGGCTTGGTCCTCCTATTTCGCAAGCTTGATTAGTAAGAAATCCAATTTCCTGAAACTGCACGTTAGTGCTCTTCCAGAAGGTTTCAATCTGCTCGACCCGCTGGCTGTTGCCGTTCTCTGGATCGCAAACACCATTGCAATGCTTGGGACACGGCACACCTCTATCATAAACTGGATCGGCTCTGTGGCAAGTGCTGGGCTTATCCTGTTCGTGATAATCGCCGGGTTCATCCACGGGACAACGTCGAATTTGACGCCATTCTTCCCTTTCGGACCTACCGGTGTATTTCGTGCTGCAGCTGTTGTGTACTGGTCTTACACGGGCTTTGACATGGTGGCGACCTTGGCCGAGGAGACGAAGAAGCCCTCGAGGGACATCCCCATTGGGCTTGCGGGATCCATGTCTCTGATAACTCTGGTTTACTGTCTGATGTGTCTGGTGCTGACAATGATGGTGAAATACACACAGATAGATGAGAATGCTGCATACTCGGCCGCCTTTTCCAGCGTCGGGATGAACTGGGCGAAGAACCTCGTATCCGTGTTCGCACTGAAGGGAATGACCTCGAGCCTTCTGGTTGGGGCGCTCGGTCAAGCCCGCTACACAACCCAGATCGCAAGAGCCCACATGATCCCGCCACTGTTCGCCCTTGTCCACCCGAAAACTGGGACCCCGGTCTACGCAACTCTGCTAGTAACTGTCGTCAGCAGCGTCGTCGGCTTCTTCACAAGCCTCGACGTTCTGTCGGCCGTCCTGTCCTTTAGCACCCTCTTCATCTTCATGCTCATGGGCGTGGCCTTGCTAGTGAGGAGATACTACGTGAAGGATTCCACCCCGGCCAACCATCTCAACAAGCTCATAGCCTGTTTGGGCATCATTATCGGGTCCTGCATTGCCGGCACTGTGGTCTGGAACGTCAAGAACGGGTGGTGGGTCGGGTACGTGATTGCGGGCTCGTTTTGGCTCCTCGGGACTCTGGGGTTGCAGCTGCTACCGCAACAGCGGACACCGAAGAAGTGGGGGATCCCATTTGTCCCGTGGCTCCCATCCCTCTCGATAGGGATGAACCTGTTTCTTATTGGTTCGCTCGGTCCCGAAGCAATCTGGAGGTTCCTGATCTGCACCGCTGTGATGATACTCTACTACGTGTTCGTCGGAGTCCATGCGACCTACGACGTGGCACACTCGAACCCTCCCGAGTCGAAGGTGGAAGCCAGGATATGAATTCTACGTAGTGTGGGTATCTTAGAGATGGTAGGACAGAAGTTGGTGTTTGCAAGGCATTTCAATTACTCGTTCGGACTACTTAGTTGTATCCATGTTACGGGCCGGCCAATTCGCCGTTATGTTAATACAATAAGCGAGCTGTCAAAACTAATCTCCACTTCTTACGTGGCAGTCCATTTTTCGGCGTACAATGTATTCATATTTTGATCTAAAAGAAAATGAAAATAAAGAAGAACCGGAAGTTCCACAGATGAAATTTAAACTTAGGACATATTGGTCTCGATTTAAGAGTTGATCATGGGCCGGACCGAATCTTAGGCTTGAACTTTGGCAAGGCCCAAGGCTCACCATATGGCAATGGGCACAGCTCCAACACTACTAACGGGCCGTGCACAAGAGCTATTCGTTAGTACAGTACAGTGAGGCTTGTGCTCAACCTCGAGCTAAGAAAGTTTTGGATTTTGATTTTTACTATTGGAACTTATCGTGCGGTTATACCCACCATCCTTTTTTTTTTTTTTATGGTCGAACAAAAAATCGACAACCGAGACCGTGGGCATGACAGAGTGTGAACGAAGCATTCTAACTAGAAATATGAAAAGGCAATTGGAATAACATCTAACTCATGTTCGGCCAACCAAGTCACGGGGGCAGTATATTGAACTTACCCAAAAAAACAGAGTAAATGTTTCAAGATAACGTCCACAAAACTTATCCATAAGCCACATCAGCTCCACGGGTCTTTCTGTTCTTCTCCCTTTTTACCTCATGTTTATCCCATTGTTTTTTCCTTAAAAAAGTAAATTAGAAAAAAAAAAATAGAGGGGGAGAGAGAGTGGGGAACATGAGCGCCGACGTATGATTCATAATCTGGAACAGAATCTTGACAAAATGTAACACGAGGGAATATAATAATCGTCGGAAGCCGCTGTTGTTGGGCAGCTGAGAATCTTCGTTTAGTAGGAGGGACAGCCATAGACCTTTCAACCCATTTATTTATATCAACTGCTGGAGGCTTTGAGCGATTTCAGTATAGAATCACCATCTCGACTAGAAACCGAGAAGTTAGGCAGATTTCCGGTGCCGGTGTTTCACCTTCTTCTTGTAATTGATGAAGAAAGTGTTTGGTGGTTGACCTATTCTATTTTTTGTCTACATTCTTTTCGGCATACAAACAAGATATGCAAGTTTAAAAAGATGATGAAATAAAAGTGTATAGGAGAATTTTATTCACGAATCAAATTCAAAATCTCATAATATCACATCGTTACGCTATATCCTCTTTCCTGTCTTCATTTGTTTTCCTTTTTTGGACATGAGATGATGATGTGCAAGGTGTAATAGACACGTGCGAGGAAGAGAAGCGTGATGGATTGGACCCTCGGCCGAAATTGCCGCCATTTTGAAAATGCGTTTGGGGATAAGGCTCTTGAGCGGCAGGGAGTCGGAGATGGCAGGGAGAGAGGCTGTCCGCTGTCGGGATGGATGGGCGGTGTGGGTGGGCGGGGAAGGAAGGAGAGCGCGACGCGCATTGCATGTGCTCACGCGGCTTTTTCAACGGTCCCCCTGTTGACTGCCGCGTCTAGTTCGTTGACTTCTCCACGTGTGGATTTCCGAGAGATTCCTTTATTCAAGTTTAAGTCCTTTTGTTTTTTTTTGGTTCTATTACAATTTAGGCGCAAATTCTACCCACTTCGCTTAATCCTTCAAATTAATTTTCAGCAAGTTTAACTTGTTCTTCCCGGTACGCACGTATCCATATGTACAAATCGGAATGATTCCTTACTAATTCTAATGCGAGTAAGGCATCTCATTAAGGATAAATATCCTTAAAATTATGGATTTTCTTCACTCACGTGACTCGAATCGAGATCTTTTTTAAATAGGGAAAGTGTCAAATCACCCGAGCTGAGCGTGCTACTTTTGCTTTGAGATGAAGTTATCGGATTCGAGTTCTTTACATATATATATATATATATATATTACACATGCATTCCCGATCTGATACTATAAAAGAGAAAACGAAAAGATTAAATGCAAGTGTGGCTTGGATAATCAAGCCGCCCTCGGAGGATGTTGAGAATATTGAATTGCATACGTGGAAGTTGATGATTGACGAGTCCATGAAATGTTTTCCCGAAGGAACCATTATATGCGGAATCCAAGCATCTTTCCTCTTTTTTTTTTTTTTTTGAAATTAAGAAAATAAAATAAAGAAAGAAAGATGTATTATGGGGGAGAGCCTGCCGCCTCCTAACTTTTGAAATCTCATAAAATTCGAGAAAATCTATAAGGCCTTAATAAGTTTAATCGATTTTATTTATGTTTTTATTATCCTACTTTTCATCCGGAACCTATTTTTTTAGTTCTGCGTTCAATTTTGTCCCATTGACTCGGCCTTCTAGAAATACACACGATGAATTAATGTATATGATATATATGTACAGGGCATGGTGAGTTCATCCAATCGAAAATTTTATCGAGATGTAGTACGGTGAATATTTTATATGATAAAACTATGATGTTTTTATTTATAAAATTTAAGCTCAAAATATTTCCGTCATTTAAAAAAAAAAAAAAAGAGATGACGGTTTATGTAAAAGATAAATTGGCATCCAATTCTGTTCCATCCGAACATATTCCTTCTCCTCTCCCTCTTCAATGTGACCGTGGTCCATTTCCTTTTCCCGACCAAATCATACTGAGGAATCTGAGAAATATTGTACAGTTCTTGATAATTATGTGCACCGGAATCTTTCTGCCCCGCCCGGGAAAATCCACTGAATGACGTGGCATGCACAATCTACTCTCGACAATCACATGTGTAAAATCAGTCGTCCTAACCTAGTCTTGTAATCGGCGAAGATATAATTATTGGACATTTCATCCCTCATTATTTCATTTTTCTGCGTACTTGCTTCTCGATCTAGTTAGATAATCTTAATGGCGAGTAATAGCGGTTCCCTTTATCAAACTTTTTCCCTTTTCAATTGCAAGTGTGTATCATGGTCCGTACCACGACAGAAAGAAAATAGAAACAAAAGGTGCATCGGGCCAACAGATCAGATTTAAACCCAAAATTTTAAGGTTTCAGGTCAAGAATAATATTAACGATATCAAATTTTTTTTAAAAAAAATTAATGTAGCTTTTTGTGGAACGGGACTGTTGACCGATTCCACGTTGACCCATACAATAACACAAGACGATGGTGTCCCCGCGGACCTCTAATTTATTCTTATTTAATTTTCCCTGTCGGTCGCATGGGTTTTTAGTGCCTGCCCACGACGACCCATGCTACTATAACGCCATGTGCTCACGTTTTCTGCTACACGTACACCCACACACACACACACACACACACACACACATATATATATATATATATATTATTTACGTATACGTAGTTAGGCTTACGTGTACGATACTCTTGTCATGCTTATTATTTGTTTAATTAGGTTCCTGCTAGCTGCATGAAACAGGGAAAGTTTACGTGTCAGAGACACCGCGCCGTCCTGGTGATGAAGATGTTGTCTGTCTGAATGGAACCAATCTGCACGGCGCTTGACCACTGGCCGCCGCCCTCCTCCCCTGTTGGCCTTTGTTTTTTTGACCTAATATGCTATGAAAAGCTAATTTGTTTACTTAGCAGTCTCCTTCAAGAAAGAGCACGACCACGATGATAATATATGTCTTTTAAGATTTTGAATTCAATTTTATAAATTAAGAAAATATACTTTGGGAGAATTTTATTTCTGTCGTGGATAGATTAGATTAGAATATAAATTAATTAGAATTAATTAAATTTTTAAATATCATATCATATACATAAAAAAAGAGAGTAAAATTTTCAATTATAAATGAGACAAGCCGGAAAATTTTATAATTAAGGGATTTTATTCGCCCTCTAACACTCATATGCCTGCCAAGAAAAGAAAAACTACTGCCCAGGTGATCTTCTCCCCTTCGAGTACCTTTATCAAGGCGAAGGCAATCCTTATCAACCTCTCATTACTCAAGCAAGATGGAACGTTAGACCTTCATTTCTGTAAAATCTCCACCAGATTAGTTTTAGATATATATTCAATTAAAAATTTAATCTTGTAGGTACTGTCCGACATGAAATTTAATTAAACACTTGCTCCCAATAACCGATCTCGAGCTGGGTATTTTTTTTTTCCCGTACTTGGGCGAGGGCGAATGATTGACCACATGGGTAGCTTTTTTCTTTCGTTCTCGGGCTATACATAACTTTCCACGAGCGTGATATTTTTCATTTGTTCGGAGTTTTCCAATGATCATGAGTTTTACACCCGGGCTTTGGCGAACATGAGCGCACACGGTAACTAAATGTGATACCATGTAACATCCCCACCTAGTCCATAAGAGTCTGATGCTATATCCGCCTAAAAGCTCACGCTTACAGGTGGATAGTACTTGATACTTCGCATAAATAAGGATCCTTTTTGTTCACTGTCCGATGCGTGGTTCAATTCTCAATAATTTTGCTAGTAAAAGTACGAATAAGACCTGTGAAATAAGGAAGAGAGCGCACAGAAAATAGTTCTATATCTACAAGACTCCATCAACACCAACACCAACCCACCACTGCAATACCGGACTTATCGAGTCGGTCCACTTTTGAGTAATTGGATATTTATCTTCATCTTGGAAGGGTGGGGACAACTCGAGGCATGCCATAGGCCAATGATACCCTAATGAAAGTGCAATCATATGTACGTGTCGGGCTAAGAGAACAATCATTGGAATGGGAGGATGAGGATGTGACTGGGGGCTCTGAGGTATACAAATAGATTCAAATAATTAAGACCTAAACAAGGTAAGGAGGGCCTTCGAATAATGAGGACTCACGATATGTGATGTGACCCGTTCTTGCAAAATAATCCCAAATCTCTGGCTAGGTCCGTAAAATATAATCTCGTGGGGTTGCCATTGTAAAGGTCCCTGGATCATATGATTGTCATCCTGTCCTTTCTTTCTTGTTCCTACCTTCTCCGGCCATCGCTACCTCGATCGCATTAATTGTAGAATCGCCCGAGGCCCCTCTATCCTCGATCCGGTGGATCCCTGGGATAGGGCAACTATTATCTCACGTACGACGACTGAAATCACTAGATATCAGAAATCCTGGATCTTCTGACAGTCCTTTTACAATGAATCTAATCAATCCTAGTCTATACCTATGCGCTATAGGACATAAAGAGGAAAATGTATTATAGGACATAAAGAGGAAAATGTGTTTTACTCTCTAGTTGAGCCAATGAGAATAATTGGGTCGAAAAGTGATCTAGTTGGGATCCAAGCATTAACAAGAGGGAGTTTCTATTATCGAGTCACTGAAACATTCAGCAGGTTAATTAAATAGTTTATAATTAATGGCACAGATTTAATTTCCTCATCAACGCTCTAATAACTCGACCATGGATTTTTCTTTGAAAGGACAGTATAATTTCCCTTGGCGTGCCTTTTTGCGGCATATAAAATGTCCCATCATTGATGAGCTGTTCTTTTATGCGATCCATAATAGAACATAGTACTACACCGAGGAAAAGGTCAGGATATCCGGGGCAAACAACTGCTGCTGTTGATAATGTTATGATCTAATCATACATCGGGAATTTATCCGGTCCCATATCCGGGACAGTCTGGAAGGGCTCGGGACCGTCGATCGCTCCCTTGCAAGTGCAGATTAATCGTCCCGGGCCCATCTGGATCGTATAGGACGGATAATTTTCCCTCTCATGCATATACATGGTCCTTCTCCATCGGGTGCCCACGTAGGGAATCAGCTCCTCCATTTCTAGGACAGCACTATATATGGGATATTTTTCACCATTTCATTTCTTACCAGAAATAGAAATTTTCTGATGCTCGAACAGAAACCCTAACTAGACGGCTAACTGCATCCACGAGAATTAACATCGATCGGCATTTACCCGTATCGTTGTTGATGTGTACGGTTATGGATAGTATGACTAGTTGCTTTCGAAGAATCATATGGACTTAATCGATAAAAAGTTTATCGAGTTAAAGGTAGGTAGGAATAGAGACTTGGAAACAGTCTAGTTGTGTGGTTACGCTTCATTAAGTAGACATACATATACAAGCAAGCAGAAAACCGGTCAATTTTAATTAATTTATGCTCGAGTTGGACACACTCACTTGTGCGTGGTATGTATTGAGTCATGAATTTACTCTATTCATAGAACTCGAGTATAAGACCTTTTCGTAAAGAATTGCATTGTTGACTGGTGGGTTGCAGAAATTTCATTCGGTGTCATGGGAGCATCACGTGGTTTGACGACAGAAGACCCAACATTTACATCGAGGAACTTATTATATAGCCCGTAGGTTTTGACAACTGCATTGGCCGCGGAGATAGGGACAGAGAGAGAGAGAGAAAGCATGTAACTGAGTTGTTTCTCTAATAGGCACGCGTCTCCACCTGAATCTGGAACTGCTCGTAACTCTTATTAAATTTGACAGTGATGTACGAACGCACAGTACTTCCTTTAATCGTAAGAGAAAATGAGCGTAAAAGAGGTGTGAAAAGTTTTACAAGTGACATCAAATTTAATGATTTTTAAGTTACAACACATGAACAGTACTAGTTTTATCAAATTCTCTTTCTCAACTAATTATTATTTTAGTTTGTCGTAAGGAAAGAACAACGTTCAAGAAGATATCTGTATGCCTTGAGTAAGATATCGTATTCAAATTTTATAAATTGTAAAATTTCAATTTAGGAGAGCCTTTACCCCTTATGAGTGGCCGACCTGACTTGAATCTGAATTGGTCGGAGTTTATTGGACTGTTAAATATCAAGCGACATGCACCGAAAAATAGTAATTCGACTCACTTGGGCTGGGCTCGATGAGATTATCTAATATTTCTCCCCAGCATTTCGTGTTTGAGTCTTGTTACAAATGTTAAAAATTCACGATCAAAAGAGTTTTATTCTTTAATAATTTGACTCTGATTAAAAGTGAATTAGTCAAATCTATTCAAACCTGTAAATATTAGACATAAAATGCAGATTTGTTCGGCAATAATAGACCTCAGTTCTCACATGATCAGACAAGTTGACCTATTAATATATAAGGATATGCTTCGCTTCTGCAAGAAAAGATGTGTCTCCCCTTTAATGGATATGGATGAACGGATAGATAGATACATAGGGAGAGATGATGTTGAATCTTTAGCTCATTCACGCGCAATCTTGTCAAAGTTAAAGTTGAAACAAAGCGAATAAAATCACCATAACGTGGGTTGAAAGTTGAATCCTACGGCCACGGTCGGTCCCCTGACTTCATGCATGGTATGGTCCAAGACAACATCGAATAATATACGACCATGTACTACATTGAATAATGTACAACCATGTACTATGTTTCCCTTCTGTATCGTAATCTTCGATTCAAACTTATTTGAGAATTATAATATACGGTATGCCGGCACAGTGAGGAAATCCTTCTGTTCATATAAATCCTAGCACACCGATCGGATCGGCCGAGCTTTTCTCGGTCGACACACTGTACGGCGATGTGATACCCGACACGTTCTCTTGAATTCGATGCAAGTCAATGCAGTCCCTCGGGAGAGATTCATCACTTCGTGCTGCTCCGTACATGTATCGTGTCCTCGTTCACTCCTTTTAGCTTCTATATATCCCAAAATCAATCGATTCAAGCTGTGCGGTTTCATGATTGGTCCTCGATGGTTGCCTGGGGCCCCGGGAGAGAAAGTGATTGGCTGCGTAACGGTTGGACTCTGGAAATGGACAGGTCGAGTGCCACCGAACAAGAAAAGGAGTGGATGGTCACGTAGAATAATAATGGACGAAATTGATTGGTGACCGCACGGATCCGAATCGATTGAAATTGCTCAATAACACTTCTCTCTCGTAAACAAGAGAAATACACGAGGGGTAGAACTTTAAGGATTGGAGCAACGGTTCGGCTCAAATTTGAATTCGACCTCTGGGTGCCGGGCGCGGAAAGCAAAGAGGAGAAATTGATTGGTGGCCTTTTGCCAGCTGGCAAGTTTACAGGGGACGATGAACGCTGACAGTAGAGAAAAAGGAAGAGCTGCCGGTGATCATCCAAGTGGAGGGCTCATAGTTTGATACGTGCACTAGAAAAAGGTGATTCATTAACGTGTGGTTTTGGTCTTTAATGCGACGATGACGATACGGGGATGGACCGAGCCCACAGTTGGGAGTAAGATGACAAGGAGAAACTGCCCTTTTCATTCTCGAATGATACATAAAAGGGCGGAGAGATTTCGTTTGTGATAATTTAAATCACAATCTCCAACTTAGTTATATCATCTCTCTCAATTTCCATGATCTTAATTTCTCGACATTCTAGTTGATGTACGCTGAAAAGGGTTTGGTCCAGTACGATAAAAGGATGGCACCATCGTACGAGAAAATTTTAAACGTTCATATCTCACAATAATTTGATGAGAAAAATCGATTAAATTGTTCTAA
This sequence comes from Lagerstroemia speciosa, assembly GCA_037672795.1. Lineage (NCBI taxonomy): Eukaryota > Viridiplantae > Streptophyta > Magnoliopsida > Myrtales > Lythraceae > Lagerstroemia > Lagerstroemia speciosa. The sequence goes on along the minus strand of CM075298.1, from coordinate 8,250,734 downwards.
TCAATGATAATTATGAAAATCGCTCAAGTAATTAATATTAATTTACTTATTTACTGTAATATGATCGGTGTTCTCTCCCTCTATGAGACCGAACGTTAATTTCCTTAAAAAGAGAAGAAAGACATGCTATTGGATGCGGGCACTTTGCCCAATTACAGCCAACGGTGGTTTTAATCGAATCGGCTGAACAGAATTAAACTCTTAATTAGATTTCTTAATTTTTAGATCGAGAATGATAATATTCGACTAAATTATACAGCACTTAGCATCCACTGGATACGAAAAGGTAACATCCACGAGATATGGAAAAAAAAAAAAAAAAGGTAAACAATCTGACAGGAGAAGAACGTGAATTGAATGGGACAGAATCAAGGGATCTAGTCGACACTGACCGCTGCTCCATTTCCCAGGCTGAGGAGAGGAGAGGAGAGCAGAGGAGCGGAGAGGATAATGATTGATGAACCTGTCTCGTCAAATTCCATTGGGAAGAACCAAAAAGGTTCTGTTAGGCAATTATTCCCCCATCCCTCCCTAATGTCTTTTCCTTTTCTTCGGGTTACGTTAATTATTCCTGCCGAGAAAGATTGATCCTCGGCCTTTCTTGATTACTCCGAATGTCACACTTAAATTTTTAATGAATAATAAGAGATTATATTCACATTTAATTAAAAATTTAAATTTACGAAAAATGGTTCTCCAATCACTTATATATTCATAAAAACCAGTAATTAGTGTGCTGAGAGAGGCATGGTTTGAGCGTTAAATTAGACCCAAGGCAATAGGCTAAATTAAATTATAATTTCGAGAGCTTTATATGATACTGATACTATATTAAATTTTAACTCAAAGTCGAAATTGATGAATATGTTATTATGTTTTTTTAAAATATTTTTTTAATATTAAATAAGCATTTCTTAATATCTCCCTCCTTAAAAGCTTCATGTCTTACAGTTATCTTCTCCTGGCTAATATTAAGTAATAAATAACAAATAATACAATTATTAAATATATTATCCTTTTTAAAATAAACTGCTATAACGACTCTCAATTTTATTAATCAAGATCCCAAATTTGCTCTCTGTCATGATCGATTTCCCTCGCGTGGGCCTCCCCCCTTCACTCTCTCTCTCACACTTCGTAGGATCTCTCTAGCCACGAGGAATTTAAATCGTCGTCGTCGTCGTCGTCCGCCGCTGAAAACCCGAGGTGATGCGGATCAGCCTTCACTCGAGATGAGGCAAAGGGAGTGCAGAAGAAGAATCGCGGACCATTTTTGACACGTGCCATCCATCCATTGTACAAGCACTTCTCCTAACGAGTAGGTCGGGATTCGGACTAATCCTCTCGCTTCTTGATGCATGACGGCTAACCAGATCGTTAATTCGTGGAGTACTATTACTAACCTCTGTTGGATGGGGAATAGATCCTGCATCTAGATCGTAAGTCTGTATTTTACTATAATAGTGTGAATTTACACTACTAATGTCGTGCTAGTTAGATTTTGGTAGCCATGCTGGTTCCATGTGAAAGAGCTACATAGTGATTATTTGTTCTTTGCTTCCAGTTTAAATGCTATAGCAGCAGCAGTAGTAATAATAATAATAATAATAATATAGCATAAGGCTAAACCGCTTCCATTGTGCACCGGTGTCCATGCTGTTGCAAGCAAACGGTGGTCTAATAGTTCAAATTATATTCTCATGTGATTTGCAGAGCTCGAAATCTTGGATTTGAATCACACACTAGTAAATTCACTAGAAAATGGCTCTTGAATCTAGATCTTGGTGGACACTGACTATCTTAAATTATATTAAGTTTTTAGTAGAGTTATGCTGACGGGACCGGTGTTCAATTCGCTTAATATCTTTACAATTAAATATAAAAACTCAAACTTTACGTGACGGAATTATTGAATAGCTAAGGTTGCTACCCTTGTTATACCTTATATATTAAAAAATAGCGCTGCCGCCCGGCCGAATAAAATAATTGACTCGAAAACTTTAGAAATTGAACCAAACAGTGAACACTTATCATTTCCCAATCATAAAAAAAGAAAAAATAAAAGGAAAATCGCTCCGTCTCTATCTCTCTCTCTCCCCCCATTCAATCCTATAAATACCCCACGAGAGCCCAAGCCCATTTGCTCATGAGCTTCTTCTGTGTTGGGAGCAAATAGCGATACTGTCGAACTCTCCATTCCCCCCCTCCTCCCTCTTCACAAACATATCTGCAAAGACACAGACCAAACAGAGCAGCAGCAATGGTTGTCCTGTCCAAACCGGCAATCCACAACTTCTCCCCTTGCATCCTCAGCCCCAACCCTGGCCTCTCCTCCCAGCACCACCAGATCCCGATCATCGACCTTTTGAACCCTGACTCCAAGCACCTCATTGTCAAGGCCTGCGAGGAGTTCGGGTTCTTCAAGGTCGTCAACCACGGAGTCCCCCTGGAGTTCATCTCGAACCTTGAGTCGGAGGCAGTCAGCTTCTTCTCCCTGCCTCCGTCCGAGAAGGAGAAGGCCGGGCCGGCCAACCCTTTCGGATACGGGAACAAGAAGATCGGCACCAATGGCGATGTCGGCTGGGTTGAGTACCTTCTCTTGAAAACCGACCCCAACTCCCACCTCCACAAGCTTCCATCTGGTTTCGGCAGGAACCCGGACAAGTTCCGGTGAGAATCCACCATCCCATTCATTTTGTAAAGAACGAACTTGCAGCATCATTTAGGCCATTCTGTAATGTCTTCAAATCGGAAAAAAAAAAGAGAGGAAGTTTTCATGATTTTTTTTTCTTTTCTAACCGAGGCTGTTGTGTTATATCAGCTCTGCTCTGAAGGATTACATATCTGCGGTGAGGAAAATGGCCTGTGAGCTTCTCGAACTCATGGCTGACGGGTTGAAGATTCAGCAGAGGAATGTGCTGAGCAAGCTTCTCATGGACGAGCAGAGTGACTCTGTCTTCAGGCTCAACCACTACCCTCCATGCCCGGAGCTCAACGAAGCTTCCGTCAACGGCGGACAAAGGAACATCATCGGATTCGGAGAGCACACCGATCCACAGATCATCTCCGTTCTCAGATCGAACAACACTTCCGGGCTTCAAATATCTACCAGGGAAGGGAGTTGGATCTCTGTCCCACCTGATCACACCTCTTTCTTCATAAACGTCGGAGATTCCCTACAGGTACAGGAAGATTCCATTTCCATATTCTTCTATTAATTGCCAGAGGGAAAAATATTTCTTTCCAATTTCCATAGGAAAGATAGAAGGAGAAAACAGGGGGATAGAGCGTGGCGATTCCTCTTAAGAGAGATGGTCAATTTCCTCTGTTTCCGTGGATAAATGGCTGGAAAGTGTTTTCCTTTTCTGTTTTAATTAATGTTTTATTTTTTTAAAAAAATAGTAGTTTCTTGCGGTTGCCGGCCCAATTTATTTAATTATATTTTATATTTTATTAAGGAACTAAAATATGTATTGTAATTTTCTTGGTGGAATAAATTATATGATGATAGTGAAAGGCGTCACCAGCCAAATAAATGTCAACCAATTATTGGCGTCGCTTTTGCATTAAATATGCTGCAATATTTTCCGGTAAGTCACCTAACATCTGAAACTAACACTTACGACCGATCTAATTTTTAGTAAAGAATAAAACTATGTAGTTGTAGATTTTATTTATTCGTGAGAGTTGAAAACCGGGAAATGATTTGTTATGGTACTTTCGAAAAGAGGGAATGTACTTTGGCATGGTGGTATTGGTACGTTTTGCTCATTCTCTCTTCATATGGTCGGTCCAGGTGATGACCAACGGAAGGTTCAGGAGTGTGAAGCACCGGGTCCTGGCCAATGGCTCGAAGTCCCGGTTCTCGATGATCTACTTCGGCGGGCCGCCCCCGAGCCAGAAGATAGTCCCTTTGCCCTCCCTCATGAAGGGCAAGGAGAGCCTCTACAAGGAGTTCACCTGGTTCGAGTACAAGAAATCCGCCTACAGCTCGAGGCTGTCTGACAACAGGCTCGCCCTCTTCCAGAGGATAGCAGCTTCGTAGGCGTTCTTGAAGTCGAGTCGAGGGCACGAGGGAAAATGTTCTGGTTTTTTTATAGGGTAAAATGATTAAAAAATAAAAAAAAGTGTTGTAAGTTCCCTAGGGTTGGTACAGCTTCTTTATACTAGTAGACTTTTTAAGTATTGGTCGGTCGATGCCCGGAGAGGGCTTTGCAGAAATCGACCAGTGTGAGGATAAAAACGACCGTGAAAAAGTTAGTTTGATTACTGTAAAAATCAATCGTACAGTGGGTAATCTCCTTCACCTTGAACCGATGTGGCCTTAGTTTCGTTCTTTATTAGCGAGATTTCTCATGTAAGCTCTACTAAGATAATGAAAATTTATTTATAATTATCCAGAAAAAATAAAAATAGATATAAAATATGGTATAATAATATCGTGAAATCCTTTTATCTCTTTTTTTTTTTTCCTTCCTTAACACGGAAAAGACAGGAGCGGAGAGGGCGAGGTGGGGAAGTGTGGGGCCCACTAAATCAAAACAAGTGGGGGCCCACAGTAAAAGGTGAAACCGGAACCTTTTGCGGCCTGGCCGCGAAAGAGCGGTCGGCATCGAGACCGATAAGGATCCCTGTCGGATGAGGGCGACTTCACGGAACCCCCATTTTCGGTTTTCCCAACCACCCGCAGAGAGAGAACGCGGGAAAACAGCCCCCATTCCCCAAGAATGAAGCGTGTTTTTCCGTTTTCCTCTACTGCGGACGTCCAGAGGCATCTTCTTAGCGAGAAAAAAATGAAGGGCGTTTTTCCACTACTGAGAGCTCCTTCGGCATTGATTTCTTACTTAGCTGGAGAGTATATAAATGTGTTCCAACAAGTCCGAATAGCTCTCAAAACCTGATCTAGTTGGGCATCATACCGGTCTGGTCCGGCCCGTTCCTGAAACTGAGAGCCTCTAAAACCAAGGTTCATCCTCTCCTATGCTTGGAGGACTATCCTGAAGTTGAGGAAGTTAGCCTAATCTGCTGTCAATAACCTAGTTTACCAGAGAATCTAAATTTGGATGAAAGAGGCTTCAAGGAAATGATGAACTGAAAGAAACAATGATCCGTCAATACCTTTTCTTTTTTCCATTCAGTGAAAAACACAGGTACAGGTGTTCCTCTTACATCATTCTGTATGCTATACAACCAGTGGAAGATATGCAGATAGGGAGACACAGACTACCTTCAGCTCCAAAGCTCGTAGTTTACACCATGCAGATGCTGCTGAGGGAGACGGATAGGGAGAGCATAATCTGTATAGGAAACACCCTAAGAAATCGAATATATATTACATCAATCAAATGAACCTACTACCTGAGGAAGACCAGCAATGGGATATTGTCGGCTAGGACCTCTACTAGTGCCACGTGATCCCTGGCCCACTCATCACTGCCCGGGCCTCGGCGAGTGAAACCACCTTTGCAAGCATCATCTGCTCCTCGAAGCTCTCTGGAATGAGGGGAGGAGGAAGACTCTGGAGGTCCTCGTCCTCAGCATCTTCTCCCTGTTGAGGCAGATTGGCAATTCCACCATCCTGCTCCCTCAAGTCAGAACTCCAGTAACTCGTACCCTCTTGAGCGATTTCTGAACCGCGCTCCACATCCCATTCGCCATCTGCATGCAAGATCTCAGCAGCAGGGGCACTGGGAGGGTAATAACTGCTACAGCTTGGAAATATGTTCAGGTTTGTAGTTGGTAGGTTCCCACTGGCAGTTACGGCACAGGACGAGGATGGGGATCCTCCACTCATCTGCTGGCGCTCGGCAAGGGCTGCTATTGCGCAGGCAAGCCCGCCAGAAGGAGACGAGGAAGAGGCAGCAGCTGAAGGTGGTACGCAGCGATCTACAGAGGTTATGCACTGTTCTGGATGATCTGACTCCCTGCCATAGATTGGCGCCCTCTGCTTTCCACTCTCCTGTTGAAGTAAATTTTTGTGATATCGAACATGAATTTACTACACCAAGTATACGTATCTGACCAAATCAATGTGTCTGACAATCAGGGAGAGGCAAAAAGTAAGCAAATTCTGTTTCAGTAAATTGAGCAATCTTGATATCTGCCCATGTTATGCATAGTTGGACATGTGAATTCACTAAATATTACTGCTATACAATCACAATAACCTGACATGGTTATGGAACTGCTTCCTTTCTGGAGTCAGATCCAAAAGCCATGATGGTTCATTCAAATATGGAAAAATGATGATGCAGGAAAAGACATCAGTCCTCTGATAGTAGTTGTAACAGCAGTGAGCTCAATGTCATTCAAGACAGTAGAGATAAAATCTCCAGAGGTTCCAACAAGAACCACAAATGAGAGTCAATCCAAGATTGATTATTCTTTTTAGTCGATAACCAATTTTACAATGACTCTTCACCCTTCAACGTTTCCCAATTGAACTAACAGAGCATTGCTTTCATAAGGACGAAAAAAATCTTGGACTTTGTTTGGATTTGAATAAAAAAATCCCTACGTACCTCAATAAGAAAAGAAAAATATGTTCAAACACCTATTCACACCTATTCACAACCAGCACCCTAAACTATTTAGGCAACAGAAAGCTACCTGAACGGAAAGCCAAATTGCTTCCCTAACCATTATGTCCTCCAGATCCAAATCAAATTCATCATCCCTGCAAATTTCATAAAATCATAAAAAAGGTGATGCATCTGCCATTTATATGGAAATTCCATACAGAAGCCCAAAGCTAAGGATAAACAGTAGAAAAAGACAGGGAAACACAAAATAAAACTTTGAAAAGGACCTGGCAAGAATATGGCAGTTAATTCATTCAGTAAAAATGGACCTATGTGTTCTTCCAGTTAAGAATCTGACTTTAGTCTGACAGCCACTAAACAAAAGAGCTTGATATTAAATGGTAAAGCAGATGAGAAGCGCAATAGTTATGAAATTTGTGATTGTCCGCTGCACTTTGAAGGACTAACATTTCATATATCCCCCGATAACTACAGTCACTTACAGGCCCGTTACAAACCAGTTGCACGCATTTCATGATGATACTATATAAGGCCTCCACCCAATTACAAGACGGTCGATTGATATAAATAGAAAAAGGAAATGGTTGCACGTAAACAGTCCAACAAAAAATTTTATCATGCCACAGTCACAAGAGGTTACTTTTCAAAGCCTCCATTAATTACAAGATAGAAAGTTGCACATGAACAGTTACAACACACTAGTGACTAGTTACCTGTCAGTTCTGGTAGTTGGAATGATCCTGTTAACTGGGAGAGCACAAGAAGCATCTTCAACTATTTCTTCACCTTCAGTATGAGACCTTCTGGGTGGAGCTTCAAGACATAACATAAGAAGTAAGAATTGGATGAATCAATCTATGAACCATGCATGTATTTGAATGATACATATGAAGCTATCATTAATGACGCAGTGAGGAACCAAGACTGCAACTGCAAAGTCTGAACATATTCAACGGAGGGAATAAGATGACAAGAGAAGTTCATGAACATGAAAGACATCTTATCATGTTAAGCAACAATAGAATGGAGTTACTGCTGTTCAATCTGAGTTCAACTGTACAACTCAACTATGAAAAAATATTATTTAGGTACCTCCTGCTGAGCCGCACTCAATGTCCCCAAGTGCCATACTTTGGCTCGAAGAGCTTGAATCCTTCTTCCTCTGCATCCTCTCTTCTTCATCCAGGAGTTCCTTCTGCCTCATCCTGATCTTTGCTTCTATGACAAGTTGTTCTTCCTTCATAAAACATTAAGTTTTCCCTAAGAAATGAAGCATACTCTATTTGAAATCACATCAACAAAATTGAAGGAACCTATGTCTTACAATTTGCTCAATGCCTTTCTCCTCCTTTGACTTCACACCCCGATACTCCACCGCATAATTTGAGGTTTTGCAAAATGGACACCTTGTGATGTTAAGGAATACAATGCCAGAAGCATGACTAAAAGGTGAAAATGCACCTCCAGAGTCATAAAAGGATGTCTAAAGTGTTACAAAAGGCTAGACTCTCTACAAGAGGATACTGTGTGGGACGTATTGAATTAGGAACCTTCATCTGCAGAAAGCATTCTACAGCAGAGAAAATATTTCGCGTCATGGAAAAATGAGAGCGAGAGCATGTAGCCCAGTGAAATTTTTGAAATGCTCACCTGTACAAATACCTTTCATACAACATCTCGATCGATTAAGACTTGGGTAATACTGCAAAGTTGAAATATGAAGTTAAAAGAGGAATTGAAGGCATCCACAATACAACTGCAGGAGGGGTGAAATAACTGGGACAAAAGGCTAAATCCATTCAACAGCATTCTTCTAGATTACAGAATGAATATTTGTTGAAGAGACAAAAAGAAGTTAAAATCCCACCTCTGTTAGCCATCGGATTTAAAGCAAACTACCAGCAATAAGCCATACTCAACATAATCCTGCAACGCATTGAAGTTCAATTCGACAAGAAAGCAAAAGGCAAGGCACAAACCAAGAAGCAAATGGGGCACTCTTCAAGATCGTGAGTGTATTCTTCATCCCCGGGATAGCAAGGAGCAAGCTTAGACTCGAGAATCAGTTTCCTAAGCTTCTTGATATCCACATCTTTATGCTGGTATAGCCCCTGAGGCCTTGTATACTTCTCATCCACCACTTGCCTCCTACTCCCAAGCTTATTACCCATCCAATCCTATTCCCACAATGCCTTCTCTTCTTCTTATACCGCAGCACTACAAATACCAGGTCCAAATTGAACACATGGACAAGGGTACTAGCGACTACAACAGTGTACAGTAAACTGTAGTGGATCTGTTTTTCAACCCAACAACATACTCAGTGGACAGGCAGTTGACATTTGAAACTCCTAATTATCCACTTCACGAGACAAAACCACACCCTCGATATCACCCCCTGCACGGAGACCGAATTTGGAAAACATCCCTGAAATCCTGAAATATGATGAAAGACCTCCAACCATAAGCAGAAAGTCCACAATCAGACTCCAGCTCGTCATCGTAACGTACAAGGACATTCAATTACCAGGAAAGTGTTCATGTTTCACTTCAATTGGGCTCCAGCTCCCTCAAAGAGCACACCCCCCGGTCCTACAAGAAAAAACACGGGCATAGAATCAGGGAAGGAAACTGTCCAACGCGGCCAGCTAATCAGCCAGACACCACCCCCACGCTTCACAAGAAGTAATCGACAGGGAGCGGAATCCCCAATAAACAAAAGGGAGGGAGGGACACGATTCAAGATATAGGGCAAGAAAACGGAGGAGGAAGAAGCAGAGACAAAAACAAGCAAGAAGAAATAAGAGACTGTTTCGTTACCGTGAATCTCTGAATCCGGCAGACAATGACTCGGTACCTTCGGAAGAAAGGGAATGAAGGTGGAGAGATTTGCCGCAGAGACAAAATCAGAACTTTCTCTCCCACACGGAGAGAGAGAGATGTTGAAGATGTCCTTCTTCGGCCTCTTTCTGGAAATTCTTGATGAGGGAAAATTAAAAATAGTTTTTTTTTTTTAAGGAAGAAGAAAGAAGCTGCTTTTATTTGCTTATCTGCTTGTTGACGTGTGCCGGTGTCTGCGTCGCTCTTACTGTTTGTTCGTTGCGGCTCTCCCCCTCCATTCAGCCCCGCCGTTGATTAACTAGGATCAGTTTTGAGTTTCATGAATTGGAAAGTTCATGAACAAGAGAACGTGGATAGATAACCGAACTAATCAGAACGTAAAATTATATAACTCTACCTCACAGTAACACAGTGAATGAGATCTAATTAAATTTCTTCAATTATTAACGTAATTGTTCATATGATAAACACAAATTTAATTATTTGTCACGATAAGAACATGTGATATTGTGAGGTAAGATGGTCGAACAATTTCTCAACAAGAACGTATTAATAAAAAAATGACCTAATATACACGATAATTAATGAGAAAAATTTCACGATCCAATTGTTTAGCCTTTAAATGGGCCAAGAAAATAACAATGAACCGTTGAATTATTTTCTTTAACTTGAATGGACCGTTAGAATAAGTTATTGTCGGTCCAGTGACGGGGGACTTTACAAGCTTCCCAATTCATGCAATTTAATTTACTCACCTAATAAATCATTGAAGTCCATAAGTTTATATCCATAAATAAACATTTATGATATATTCAAAATATTCGATAAATTCTATAAATCATTATAATTCTATTTAATAATAACAATATGATGGTAAATTTTAATTAATAATAATTATATTAAATATCTTATATATTTAAATTAATTAATTATAATTTGGACGATGTACTGCTCGTAGCATAGGATTATCCGGCAAGAAATAATGAATGGTACGGGAGAACCAAGGCGCTATTTTTTTTTTCGAGATAGTAATGAGGATGTATTCATTACTTAAAAACGAGTACATAGGGAAAATGCTCAAGAGATAGAAAATTACACGATCAGATTACAATGGAGGTATCCTCCGGGACTAACTATAAAGGAAGATATATGTGAAACACATCAGGAAAAACTACAGTACAGTCATAGCTAGTCAGCCGGCCACCAAAGTTCCGATCACAACCTCCTGTCGGTCTACATGGATCTCGGTAAAAATCGAGTTGGGAGGGTCCTCAAGCCATTAATACATGTAGATCTAAGGATTGGGTGGAAGACGAGGAAATAATGATTTCTTTCCCAAAACTCGCTGCTTGGGCGCGTGGCGTTGACCTTCCCATGTGGCCGTCTTTTATGTTTTTCCTTATGGCCCGTCATTTTCGTATTAATAGAAAGGGCTTTTTTTCCCGTACGAATTTAATTTGTATTGGCGTATGAATTGCTCCTTCATCAGGAAGAAAGAGCTGTCGTACATGGACCACTGTACCACTGTGCTCTTTTGACCTCATGCTTTATCTACTACCCTCGTCGGGGATGAATTGAATTGAAGAAATATCAGGTGATTACACATTGTTAGCACAGAAGGTCAGAATTAACTAAGTGAAAATCCGAGATCTGTGTCAGAGAAAAGTCGATTTAGCATCTAACATGAGAAAATTAGGGGTCTACTCGTATTATGTAAGAAATTTTTTATTATTTAATGAAATTGACGTATAACGTGAGCACGTCAACAATTAAATGATGCATTTATAAATTATAGTTTATTTTTGAGTATTCGGTTTTAGTAATATAATTTAGGAACAATTTTGGTTGATTTTACATACCGAGAATGATAGAAAGGATGAGGAAAAAAGTACGTTAAATAAGAGAGAATGTGATAATGGATAAAAAAAATAGTAAATGTGTTAATGAATTTACTATTATATCCTTATTTTTCTTAACCTAATGACCGGAGATGGATTTAGGGATGCATGAAGATAATCGGGGACATAATTCAAAGAAGATTCATGAGTTGTTACATAATATTAGTTTCTTATTTAGTCCAGATTTGCATCATCACGGGAAAGGACAGGGCCATGGGCGCCGTTCGATTTGTTGACCAAAACCGTTAGATTTTACGCAGGACCAAGACCCGTTGTCTCAGTCAAGGGAGCATCTCAGACATAGAATCCGATAAACCGACAAGACAATCATGGTTAATTTAAAGTTAACCCCTTCCCACTCACCCCCCCCCCCCCCCAAATTAATAATGATTTACACACATGCGACCGAGTGATCCCATGACCTCGGGGCGGGGTGGACCATCTAATCTTAAACAACCTGAGAGATGCCGTACGCCGTTTGGTCCACCCAAATCTTGGGGGTTGAACCCTTCCATTCACATGCCAACCAACGAGCACAGGCAAAGCAGCTAGATCGATCTATGTCCCGAAATTTTCGACCGACCGCATGCTTTAAAGACGTGTCCACGTCGCGCTGCTCTAGCATCAATCCTGCTCGCCGTATGGGGACGAGATATGAATTTGACTCGGGACATGGTATGCTAGTCCAAGGATGCAATGCGAGTGAGCGGACTGCTTGATGCCCCCTCCTCCTCCTTCTTCTATTTATATACAGGAAGGAATAGTGATAGTAGTGATATTCCAATCATTCCGTTATATAATCCCAGCATCTGTATTCGATCGCAAACATATTAAACAAATTAAATATCCAGTACTCGACACCACAACTAAATGTTCAGTATAATTTAGGAGATCGTGTTATCCAACTACAGACTCAAAGAGCTTCTAGAAAATGCTTTTGACGGATGCTTGGAGGAGATTTCATCGCCTACGTATGTGTGATTTGATGTTGATCCTGGTATTATAAGGAAGCTGCGTTCCTGACCTCTACATGTCTGCATAGCCATAACATTTTTTAAAATTCATTGAATTAAGGAAATTGATAGCTGCATATAATTTAAGAAAATATTGTTTATTTAAGGAAATTGCCAGTAATATTATAACATAGAAATCTGAGTAGATTTTGTCTGCCACCAGAAAGGGTACACGTAATATTTTGTTTGTCCACGAGGATCATCTTGTCCCTTAAATTTTAGAAAGATATCAAGATCGTGATATTCCTTCAAGACATCTACGGAAAACTTTCCTCCGACGTCACAATTAGACGAGCCTGCGCCGGCAGCATACCCATGCATGCATATGGTGTTCAAAGTCAGCATCGGAGACTTTATTTCACTCCATTATCCTATACTCTCCTGTCGTCCGTTTTATTTCTTTCTTCCTCATGGCTGGCACTTCAACGGCTCTCCCGGCAAGATCGAGATCAAGAGGCGGGAGAAAATCGATGACCAGAGGGTCACGTTCACGAAGCAGCGCACCAGCCTGTTCGAGAAGGCCGCCGAGCTGTGCATCCTGTGCCGGGCAAAGGTCGCAATTGTGACCTTCTCAGAAGGCAGGAAGGCCTTCTGCTTCGGGGACCCTGAGCTCGACTCCGTCCTCGAGGGCTACCTGAGGGGCCCCGGAGATTGGGCCGTCTAACAGTTGCATCCAGTCACTGGACGAGTCCAAGCATCTCTACCTCGTGGCATCGAGGGGGCTGGAGACGGAGAAGGCTAGGTGTAAGTCGACCGTTCAACTGGCCGATGCCCAGGTGGGATTCTGGTGGGACAACCCGGTAGATGACCTGGGACGAGACGAGCTCGAGTTCTACCACAATGCAATGGAGCAGACGATGAATAGCGTAGCGGCGAAGCTTGAGGAGTTCGATTCGAAGAACGTAAATCGTGAGGGTGCCATGTTTACCGACGATTTTGTCAGCAAAATAGAGACATTGAGCTGATTAGGCACTACAAGACCGTCCTAAATTATATGAATAAAATCTCGATTTTCTTCATACAATTTCACTGAAATCTTCTCTCTACAATTTCTATAATAAGACAACACTGCAAATTATGTAAGCTCATTTAGGACATCAGTAGTAATGATATGATCCAGTTTTTAGATCATTTGATAGATAAAAAAAGATGAATATCAACTATTAAATTCTTTTCTTTAATCGACCTCCCCTAGAGACAGACAGAATAAACGAGCGAGCAGGCAGTACAATTCCCAAAAATATACCGAACCAAGAGCTTAGTACTTAGAAAGTAAATTTGCCATCACATAGACCCAAACATTGTCAGCCCGGCGGCCGAGTGGCCATTTTTGGAGACAGCTAATGCTCGTGAGCTTTTTAATTCGAGATAACCATGTAATGGTGGAAGAGTTGTCCATGGAAGGCATGGAATCAGAACCTCAAAAGGTTCAAAATCGATCGTTTTAGTGCTCTGAAACAAAGTGAGAGAATCACAGCATGTTTCGGACACAGAAAGAGTCACTGATGTGATGGAAAATAAAGAGAATCGATAAAAACCGACGAACTTTGAACTCTTTAACCTACCCAGCAGAAGTTAGGTTACGGTAACTGATCAGATGTTGGATGGGCAGCTGACCCGGGGCCTTACTGGTGTTTTTGAAGGGCTTACCCTGCAAGATGGCAAAAGACATGAGAATGTATCCATCCAGAGTTCCAAATACGATAATAATAGGAAAACTTCTCCGTCAAAAATGTTGTACCTGATCGGTTGAGTTCCCAGCACCATTCCGCTGCAGTTTAGTGCGATAATAGCGCTCTCAGCCTGCTCGTGAAATAAAGAGGAAGCGGCAAATTTATATTGAGAGAACTTTTCTGCAACCTAATGGCTTATACTGTAATACTTCAAAATCTGATGTTATCATAGCTCAAGTGGGAGCCCGGTTCTTGAAAAATGCTTGTTTCACCAACCCCTGAAATCTTTTGATATCCTATATAAAATGAATCTAGCGGAAGAATGATAGACAGTTGCGGATAAACTGACAGAGTATCATCGATCAAGACACATTACGGATCTTAAATCCCACCTAGCGATTTTCATGATCTCGATTCTCAATACAGTTCTACCTTTGTTTACTATATAACTTAAAGAAAGTATTATTATGGATCTTTTTAGCTTCTCTTACATCATAGAGCAGAAAATAGAACTCACCATAGCAAATTCAACAAAAGCAATGCAGGTAGAATGGATGTGGTCGCCCAAAAGCCTTAAACGAGTAACCTATAAATAAATAAAGAATGAATCAGAGGGCGATCAATTATAAAATTGAAAACCAGAAAAAGAAAAAGAAAATGGTGTGATCTTTTACTGGCCTAACCTCACCACATGTTGTTTGAAAGAACTTCTTAACTTCAGCTTGAGAAACCTGCTTCCAAAGAATTCTTAGCAGTGCGAACTGAGAAATCCCTTCAAATATGGTCATGAAATACGAAGAAGAATATGATTTACCTTTTTATCGATATTTGTACAGTAAACTGTCCTTGAACACATCTCACGTTCATCTTTTGACTGTGACAAATCGAGATAACAATATTTAACCCGTGAACAAAAGCTTACAAATCACAACCAGAGAATTGCAAGAACTGATTCAAATTACATACTCTAGGGAGAAAACTGGGATTCACAGGAAGAATAGCGGTTTTTGAAGGTAAGACCCTGACAGGATAGTACCCGAGCATTGTCCCATCAAGGTTTAGAGCCGCTCTTGCACCATCTATTCACATAATATCAAGGACATTTTGATTAGAAATTCCATTTCATTTAGGACAGTCTAACCCAGAACAATGTTAAGGATTTTGCTAGATAGACTCAGTCATGATCCTTGATGATTAGTGCAGCCTGCATCTCCTACGGTGATCATCATGTAATCCACAGAGATTGTCATTGTGACTGTGTCTAAAAGACACTTTTTGGACCGGACTATGTCTTTATTAGAATTTCGCCAAGTAGCTAAAGAAGAAGTGCAAAATTAAACGACCCAAAACAAAAAAACTGTCTTACACTCATCAGCGAATTCCACAAAAGCAAATCGCAGAACTGAGTGTGGATCACCACAAATTCGGCAGTCAATAACCTTCAAAATAGGCAAATTGAAAATTAGCAATTGCTTCATGAGTTAATGACTGAAATTACTCCATAAAAATGCCAAAAAGGACAATTTTCAATTGCAAGTTTGACAGCCAACCGAATTCTCACAACTGAAATCAATGTCTTATTAGTCAAAGCATCTAATTTTAAGTGCATGTAGCACATTTTATATGCTTTGAATGAAAAAGAATGCAATTCCACATCAAAGAGTTTGAATAGTGTTTCAAACGGAAGGCATGCAACCAATGTGGAACTCAGAAAACTTAGAGACTAACTTAGGTCAAGTATGATAACTCACTTGTCCACAGGTACTAAACAGGGTAGCCAGCTGCTCTTCAGTCACCTAATTCAAAGAAAATCTTTTTTCAGCTATGAGCTCAAAATACATTGCAAATGGACTGAAATTTGGTTATCTCACTCAGTAGGACATCATAGCACATAATTAGATAAGAGGACTCATGATACATAGAAAGGATTCTGAAGGCGAGACTCACATGCTGATAGATATCAGAAACATAAACAGTTCTTCTAATGTTATCTTCTCTTTGAGCCCTGAAAGCTCTTCCATTCAACCTTTTAGTTCCCTGGTTGAAACTATTTCTCCTCTGAAACAGAAAAGCACAAAAATGAGCCTCCAGGAGAAAATCCACCACATGATCAACCTTCTCTGAAGAACAAAAAATTGTTTTAAGTAGAGAAAGGAAACTGAAACTTCTAATCTCAACATTAAGCTGGAAGTACTCCACCTTTAAGAACACTGTCTACAGCCATTACATATTCAATTGCAGGAATTAACCAAATTCAGAAGCTCTAATCAGAGCACGGTCTAAAGAACAAACAACCATGGAAAACCCATTTTCCTGCTTCCTAAATAAAGAACGATCAAAGGTGTATCAAATCACCAAGAGAAACCCACAACTTGAAACTTTTAATAATTACTTAGCTCACAATTATCGAGAAAAGGGCTTGATGAAATTAGAGGTTCAGTGAATCCAAGAAATTTTGATGCTTCAAAACCTATTCAGAAGCTCCATTCTCACAACACACTCCAATTCAATTTCGTTAAGAAGCAAAAACAACGAAAGGAAAATGAGAACAATAATAAGATTCTCTTGGTAGCATAAGACAATGATCAGAGGGAACTCAATAGTCCAACACCATCAATTACAGATAGAACCCAGAAACAAAAAAGAATTCAACAGATCAAAGGGAAAAACCGGGGTCAGTACCCTCCGATCATTGCGAAATTTATCAGAGCTCAAATTCTTGGTCAGGAAATCAGTGCCCGTCTGTAACTGGTGACGATGATCAAGATTTTGGGAATGGGAAGAAGGGAAGAATTCCTTGGCCAAAGGATTCAATTTGGTGAATAAATCGACGAGGTTCTGCACGCTGAATTCGGGGGCCGCCTTGGAATTCACCAAATTGGGCTTGCAGTCCGGATTCTTGATCTTATTAGCGGCTGCTGATGCCTCATTGGGAATCTCAGCAACCGTAGCCATCAATCAAAATCACGGAAGAACAAAACAATACTAAGTAAAAAAAAGCCCAAATCTGAAAACTTTCAGCTCAGACGAGAGATATATCACGCAGTGCCCCCAGAAATCAGCTATATATTACAGCGTTGGAGGGTCAAAACACATCAAAAAACAAAAGGGAAGAACAGCTGAGAAACTAAGCTTCAGCTGAGCCGCAGTGACGCTCTCCGGAAAGGGAATGCGAATAAATGCCCGTCGAATAAAGATTACAAAGGAATAATAAATTCTTACCTGATTCTATCTCAGACAATATGACGTAATAAAATATTAATTAAAATATAATAAATAACTTATTAATAATTATTTAAAAAGTTATTATAATTGTTAATAATTAAAATAATTCAATTCATTCTTCCCGTTATGATATGAGGTAAGATGATGTTGGAATTTTTTGTCCCACCGGAAGAGATTTTTGAGATATTATGAGAGAGTGGCGTTTCTTCGGGTGTATGAGATTTCCTAATTCAATGGAATGCTTAACCATTATGTTGACAGAATGGTAGAAATTTTCATATCTAATATAGTAAATACTATATAACGATAAAGGGTCATTGATAGTTGATACAATGGGATGGCTATCGGATTATGGTAATTACTCTGATTATTCGAGGCAAAATTACTCAAAAAATTTTCATGTAAGATCGAGAACAAGGTTGGGCCCATTTCTTTATAAATCTGAAGCAGACCGGCCCAATTAGCGGCCCAATTCGATGGCAAATTAATGCATAATATTAGGCCGGAGGCCCATTTATTGGCTAGTCTGAGTTTGTTCATATATGGGCTTCGCGATGGGCCGTAGCTAAGGATAGCCGCAGCAGAAGGGAAGATCAAGCCCGCCATGTGGACCCCACGCTGGCCCCATTTATCGTAAATACATCCCTCGACGGTTCAATTTTTCACGTACGTATAAACCCTTCACAGTTCACAAGTTCTTTAATTCCTCTACTAGATTTATGTAGTAAAATTATAAATACATAAATAAATGCATATAAGAAGTCTCACATGTTCATTAATTCAGATAAATTTATGTGTAAATAGATGTCTTACTGAGGACTACGCAAGTGGTAAGAGAATTCGAAATATGCGACCTCAATTGTTGTGTGTGTTTATATACATATATATTCCAATTTTATTATTGAAATGTTGCCGGATAAACAAAAAAAATCATTGCATTTGGTTGGTGATTCATGCCATGATGTCACCAATCAATAATGAAGAGAGCAACATGGAGCAGTGCGCTGGTCCAACAGAACTAGGCCATGTCACCACCACCATTTTCCCGAAAATGACCCCAATTTTTCCTTTACTTCAAATTTTCTTTTGTTTTGCTTTTCTCTCTCTCTTTTTTTGTCAGTTCGAAATAAGATTTGTGTACCGAGAAGAGTTAGGGGAAGAGAGAGAAAGACATACGAAAAATTTTTACAGATGAAAATAAAATTTTAAACTATTTTTTAAAATTTAAAATGTTGTCATTATATTAAATTCATTTATTTTCCCCTTTACGATATTAACATGTGACAAATTCTGAGGTTGGACCGCTATAAATATATTCTCTGGACACGTAATTGGCAGTCTTCTCGTCTTTTCTTCTTTTTTAAATTTTTTGGGTAATAATATTCCAATTTTCTTTTAATATTCCACTTTCTTGAACGCAGCATTCAAACACGCAGGTTGCTTTCAGTTCGTTCCGGCGGGACAACGGCTCGTTTTATTTATGGCCAATGGACAGTGCCCAATTTTGTCACTGCACAGAGTGTCCATTAATGTTACGAGAGCCGATCGCTGCCCGACGGTTTAGGACTAGGAGCATGGAATACAGAAAGAAATCGTACGCGGGCCTGTCTAGAAGATGCTCGTAAATCGGGGTTCGAACAATCGTCCTGCCATGTCGCCTCGGGTTTCCTGCTTCGATATTACGAATGTTATCCGATGATAAACCTCGTATCCGAGCCAGACCAAATAATACAGATATCTCCGAATCGAAAATGCTACATGTGCGTGTTTCTCTACAATACCATTTCATTTGTGGGGGGGAAGGTGAACCATCGTTTTGGTGGTCGGACGAAGGGACGGAACATTCCATTTACAGGATTCAAGAATGTGTGGAAATACCTCATCTCCTACGTCACACTCCACGCCCATAAACATTAGAAATACTAAATATCATTATTATAAGCATATAAAAATGACTAAAAAAGTGAAATATTATTTTTAAAATTTTTTTCGTGTATTTGTTTATTTATTATTTTTTGCTGGAAACTCTGTTTTCTGCTGCCACGTAAAAGCACGGACCATCAAGTGGACTTACGAGATATTGGCCCGACCAATCAACGTGTAGAAGTCTCCTGATTTATGGGCAGTTTTGTTCTTATCGCAGTCCACTGGGCCCCATTCCAATTTAATTTTAAAAAAAGAATCATTTAATTTTATGCTCTTCATTTATTATCCCTTCGCTAGATATTCTTATGCCCTCCCAAAATATTTTTATTATTTTATAAAAAATAAACTAATTTAACTTATTTACCACGTAATATATCAATTATACAGGACAATGTCCTCGTAGAGATGGCACGAGAGATCAATGAGAAAGGCCCCCTCAGGATGCACATGGCGATGAGCAGGTGGAGGATGCTAAATTTAACAGGTTGGGAGGGAAGGAATATTCCACTTTCGGAAATTTCTAACGATTGCCGTTAAATTACTGACCAGAAAACTGAAAAGGAAATTCATTAAATATCGTTTTTGTCAGTAATTTTTTTATTCGAATATTATGAATAAAGAAAATTTTTAATTTACATTTGCATATTGAGCTATCTTCGGCCAGCCCTGGCCAGTCTCACATCCCCTTCTCGGCCAACTGACCTTTCTCTAGCTATCCCTAAAACATTGCTAAACTCGATCGAGCATGTAATTTCCTACATGAAATCGAAGAAATAGAGCGCTAAAGTTTTATC
Organism: Lagerstroemia speciosa; assembly: GCA_037672795.1. Lineage (NCBI taxonomy): Eukaryota > Viridiplantae > Streptophyta > Magnoliopsida > Myrtales > Lythraceae > Lagerstroemia > Lagerstroemia speciosa. Next base: position 8,230,822 of record CM075298.1, on the reverse strand, counting down.
ATGATGAGTTCAACCCAAGACCTATGAGTTCCACTTTTTACTGTATTTTATATTTCGGAAAATCAAATAAGATAACACTTGATTTAGTTAATATTTGTACAATTATAACATAATTCAATTTCTCATTTACTATATATATAATCTGTAAGAGATTGTTGTTATTATTTCTCGTGCTTTTTTACTATTAGTTTATCTTTCTCTGTATCTCTACTTTCTACTTCTCATTTTTGTTTTAAATGTGCATGACAATCGCACACATAACCCAATAGAGCGATCTAGATTCGAGCATCACCATTCTCTTAAGGTGTAAAACTTTTTCAATCATATATCTTCTTCATTAAGAAGAATTCAATCAAAGAACTTATTTAAGAAGAAGGAGGAGGAAGAAACCTTGAATCATCTCAATGACCATATTAATTCATGAAAAGAAGAGTTTTCGAGGCCACAAAACTGTTATAGTCAGCTGTCGATTTGAATCGAATACTAACAAGTTTTTTTTAAGGCAGGATATATATCCAATGGACACAACACGCATACTCCTTTTAAAAAAGCTGCATACAAGCGAGAGAATAAAAGAAAGGGGTCCGGTCACTGTTCGGAATGCCTCACATGGATTTCCGTTGTTTGTTTCCTCAGAAAGCAACGGAAAATGTTTCCCACAGCCGAAGTTTCACCATCACCCTCCCGTCACCGTTCAGCCCATTACAACCATTATTGAGGACGATCCCTCATCACAGCACACAATCACACACTCGGTACCCGGGAGAGAGAGAACTCGGGAAAACCCATGAAATGTTATATCATTTTGCTTTACAGTCGGTTTAAAGAAATTTTCTGGGTCCATCCCAGTTCAGTAATCGCCGTGCCGGGTTGAGATTTCAGGCGATCAATCTTCGGCCACCTTTTCTGATGTAGGACAGTGAAGTGGAGGTGGTAAAAATGTAAACCAAGTACGTCCAATTTTAGAATCTCACCTGACGGGCCTCTTGCTCATGAAACACGTCCATTTTTCTTTGTTTTCATTGCCTTTAAATCCAAGATTGCTTCCGCTCGAGCTTCTCTTGGTGGGGGGAATTAATACACTTCCAATTGATCCTAGAGACTTATGGACACCATTCCTTGTGCGGTGCAAGGTTCCTTTCGCATTGTCTGCTCGCCAAAAACATGTCTACATCTATCCACTTAATATTCTCTCAACACGTATTGGTCCGGGTTTCATGACCCATGAGATGATGGAAACCGATGGAGCCTCTCTAGGAAGCTAAACCGAGCTCCTGTGTCCTACTGTTTTCTGCTGATATATATATATTTTTTTTTCATTTTCTTGTACAGGATTCTGTTATGGTCGGGAAAACGGACCTTTTCTTCCAACCATTTCACCGAAAAATCACCAGACAAAGCTCAAACGAATCAGCAGAAAACATCGGCAGCAACAACACAGCTTTGATCTAATCTAACAGCACACAGAGCAGAAGTGCTCCCTGCAAAGTTGACTTCTGTGGGTTCTTTCTCCAGGTT